>OY992530.1:220263646-220782220 GCA_963921185.1 Dasysyrphus tricinctus | reverse complement strand
TAATATTCGGAAGACTGAGCCTAGAGGATTAAGGGAAAATAATATGTGCATAAGGGTGGTCCTTAAATGGGACATAATCCTGGGGAGTCCTCATTTGGTTTGCAATGTTAATAAGCCATTGAACCACTTTTACAATATTATGCTTTATTTCAAGAGAAGATATTTAATATTTTACTTGGTTTTGAAATAATGGGATTTCTGAAAAAATAATTTTCACTCTGAAATTTTTTTTTTATTGTATAGGTATTTACTGTTTTTTTTTTTTTAAGAAATAGGCATGTGGGGAAGTACTGATTTTTTGCTGTTAATATTAAAAGTTTTCTAATTTTGAGCTAAAGAGAAAATAAGGAAAATTTGTTTTGGTTTTGCTTTTTCTGCCCAATTAATGTCATTTTCAAAGACCCTATTATAAGGACCACCCTAATATCTATGTATGTATTAATGTATTTCGTATTTCAAAATAAATATATTATAGTTCTCTGTTCTGAAAATAAAGAACCCCATCATGATGACTTCCTGTTTAATTTTATTAAATTGAGCAACAAAAAAAAGTTTCTCTTACGGATTGACAGCTTAACGCATATATTCTTTTTATTTTGTTTAATGGTTAAATAAATAAAAAATGAAATAAAAATAAATTGGGTGGCGCAACAGCTCGCGGAGAACCAGGGCCTAGTGACTTACAACTCTCAACCATTCCAGTGTGCGTGCTGTTGGCAGGAATAGAGGGGACCTACAGTTTTTTGCCGAGTGCGAACGGCTAGATGAAAAGCACTTATTCATGACAAGTATGCTCCTTAGAGGATTTGTTAGTTCCTCGCAAGAGGCAGGTACCTCAGATAAAACATTTCTGTTTTTAGGTGGCACGCTGGAATCGAACCCACACCTTCGGCATTTAATTAATGTTAGGTTAGGTTGAAGTGGCTGCCAGTCGTGGAGGACTGACACACTTAGACCATGAGTTGGTCCATTGTGATACCACATGAATCTAGAAACCCTTTTCCTTACGCGGTGAACCATTTGGAGCTTCTTGTGAAGCGGTAATAGACTGCCAATGTCTAAGTTTATCAGATCACTAGGATCATTGAAGTAGAACTCACCAAGGTGAAGTCTTCGTCTATGAGATAGAGCCAGGGCACGTGCATAGAAGGTGAGGGATCGATTCTATCTCTTCCTCATCCTACAGCTTCTGCAAAAATCGTTAGCGAATACGCCAAGACGCGTTGCGTGCTTGCCTATGAGGCAGTGTCCGGTTATAACACCAATCATGGAGCTGATGTGCAATCTGCTTAGAGATATCAAACACTTAGATCGCTTTAAAATCCATTACTGGCCAGATTTGTTTTGTTGCCAAACAAGTGGTGATATCGTTCCACCTAAGGTTTGTTCTCTCTAATGCATCTTGCCTCAGCAAAGTTTACAAGTAGCGATGGGTATACCTATATCTGCCTTGGTAGGTAGAAGAGGTAGAGTTGTTCCACTTTTAGCGAGTTCATCGGCCTTACAATTACCTGGGATGTCCCTATGCCCGGCACCCAACATAGGTGATGTTAAAACTGCTGCGCCATCTCCAGCAGAGATGAACGGCAATCAAGGGCTGTTATAGAGTTAGTCGAGGACTGATTCCAGGGATTTGATAGCAGCTTGACTATCCGAGAAGATGCGGATATCTGTAGTTGATATCACGTTTCTTTCAGCCAAGATAAGGCTTCTTAATCGCCATAAGTTCCGCCTGGAACACGCTACAATGATTAGGAAGACGGAATGAGAGACTTAATTTTAGTCTTTCTGAGTACACACCGCCACCCACCCCCTCATCAGTTTTCGATCCGTCTGTGTAGATATGGACCGATTCATCATCCAAGAACGCCATATCCTCCCAGAGGGTTCTAGAAGGAATGGTGACTTGAAAGTTTGAACCGAATTGTGGTTTTGGGATGGTGTAGTCCAATGTGACTAGGTAATCTGAATGAATTCAGAATGGTGGAATGGCCAATGCTATTGTTGGTCCATGTGAGGAAGCTTGTAGGCGAATGGCCGTATTTGCAGCCACCTGTTTGCTAAAAATATCGAGGGGCGTCAGATATAGCAGAACGTCTAGAGCGGCAGAGGGTGTCGTACGAAGCGCACCACTTATACATAAACAAGCCGAGCGTTGTATTTTGCTAAAGTTTGTCGCAGTTTACCGCTTTATCTAGAGCAGTCCACCATACTGCAACACCATAAGTGAGAATCGGTCTAATCACCGACGTATATAGCCAATGAGTAATGGCGAGGTTGAAGGCCCCCATTTATTCCCAACGGCTTTTTTGCATGAGAAGAGTGCCACTGTGGCCTTTTTAACTCTTTCTTGTATATTAGGTTTCCAGCTTAATTTTTTATCTAAAATAAGACCCAAATATTTCGCTTGATCAGTAAAAGTTAATGGAATACCTTTTATAGAAGGAGGATCTACATGAGGAATTTTATATTCCTGGAGAATAGAACAAGTTCTGTTTTATGAGGGTTGACACCGAGACCACACCGGTCCGCCCAATTGGTATGCCTATTCAAAGCATTTTGTAAGAGTTCTTTTAAGGTATTAGGATGCTTTCCTGATACGGCAATTGCAACATCGTCCGCATAGGCAATCACTCTGAAGCCCTCCGCTTCCAGGCATGTTAGCAGCTCATTTACCACCAAGTTCCAGAGAAGAGGAGATAGGACCCCGCCTTGTGGCGGTGCCTCTACTGACAGATTTTCTAGTAGAAAGCCGCCTAGTTTTGAGTGATGACCCTGCTAGTCAGCATTTGGTTAATCAATTCACCAAGCGAACCATCTACCTTCAGAGATGTCAGTGCAGATGCGATTGCAGATGTGTCGACATTGTTAAAAGCACCTTCTATATCTAAGAAAGCAACCATGGTGTACTCTTTATGATGGAGGGAATATTCAATGGTTCTTACTAAACTATGTAAGGCCGTTTCTACAGATTTCCCTTTGCAGTAAGCATGTTGACTCGTAGACAAAAGTCGCATGTCAATGCCTTGATCGTATGTGGATATCAATCAATCGTTCAAATGTTTTTAGAAGGAATGATGATAGACTAATAGGTCTGAGATCCTTTGGGTTTACTTGGGAGCACTTCCAGCTTTTGGGTATGAACACAACCTTAACCTCTCCCAAGACAAGGGGATGTAGATGAGTGCTAAGCAGCCAGTAAAGATAGACTCCAGAATTGGCATTAATTAAATCTCATCATCTGGAGTTCGGCTGGTATTATGTCATCTGGTCCCGCAGACTTGTAAGGCTGGAAGCTGTTGAGCGCCCATTGCACTTTTTCCCTTGTAACAGACCTTGTGGATAGCTTGGATTCATATAAAACCTATTACGGTCGCAGCTATTAATGTTTTGGGAGCTACCCAGGGAAGTGAGTATCCAATAGCAAGTTAGCGATTCTTCGCAGGAATTTGTCCATGAGCCATCAGCATTTTTAAGCAGCTTGGCATTACTGGATTAGTAGAGAGAATTTTCCTTAACCTAGATGCCTCCGAAGTTTCCTCTATTTTTCCACAGAAAATTCTCCAGGAGGATCTCTTTGACTTTCTCAACGCTTTTTATATAATTTGAGGGTTACCTTATAGGATTCCCAATCTGACACTTCACGAGTGCTTTTAGCTCGATTGAAGCTCTTGCGACAATCTTTCCTGAGCGGTTCAAGCCCAGAATCCCACCAATGTGGTTTCTTTTTTCCCTTACCTGAGTAAGCGGACAGGAGTAGCCATGGATTTGTTAAGGGCTACTGTGAGATCATTGACCTTGCAGTCAAGCTCATTAGTATTAGAAGGAGGATTTAAAAGATCGGGTTTTAATAGCCCTTGAAGTGTAATCCTATATTTAAGCCAGTCGGTTTTTCGAGGGTTTCGAAATACTACTCGGCAAGGAGGTTCATCAGTAAGACTGAATTGAATGTATCTGTGATCAGAGAACGAGTGTTCATCCGACACTTTCCAATTCAAGATCTTATGATGAATAGTATCTGAGACAAGAGTAATATCTAATACTTTCTTGTCGGTTTTTAGTGATGAAGGTAGGTTCATTGCCTACATTACTTACTATAAGGTAGTACTTAAGATAAAATCAAAAAGAGACTCACCTCTGTCATTGATATCAGTACTACCCCATACTGTATGATGGGAGTTCGCATCGCTCCCAATAATGAGGCATATCTTCTGCCGTTCAGCATCCGCGATTAGTCTCTTCAGTGTTTCACCGGGGAGAGGGGCCGAGGTGGTCATGGCCCAGATATGCCGACACTAGCCAGTACGTTCCATTGGCCGTTTCCAGCTAGCGGCGGTGATATCTCTATCGCTGTAATCAGGGAGTAATATACATTAGTGCTACGCTTAACTAGTATACAAGATCTGGGGTCACCTTTATCAGACGCATACAGTACGTAGTATCCAGGAGTCCTGAGTCCCCTAACTATGGACTTAACAATCCACGGTTCTTGGATCAGGACAATATCTTCACCATTCCTGGATAAACGGAGAAGAAGGGAGGCCGAAGCCTTAATGGAGTGTTGGAGGTTTAATCTGGATTAACTGCAGCATTTTGGCTACAATCAGCAGATCAGCCTCCACCACGGTGTCGTTGAGTTCCTCCATGTCCGAAGATGAACCCAAAAGGTCATCTCAACACAGAGGAACGAGGTTGAGGAAGTCTTCAGTCTCCATATCGGTCAGACTGTCGACGAGTGTAGAAGACTGAACCGTGATCGAGGATGACCTGGATTCCTCATCACCTATCGATGGAAAGGTGATGGATGCACCAGGGTCCTCTCCCACAGATACAGCTTCGGTGTTTACTGGAGGGACGCGATCCGCGTCAACCTCGTCTTTCTTATAACCTTCAAGGAGATCGTATCAAACCCATACCTTATCATGCCTTTGGTCTGCGCCAAGGGGGCAAGGGAATCCTTATTTATCACGATAATCGCGCTTCTAATAAAGACCCTTACCTCCTCGAGCTTTGGCGACCTTCCAGTCATGAGTCGGTAATGAGGGGTTGCTTAGTTTGACTATCTGGAGTATTTCCTCCATGCAAGATGGCTCGGCAGGTATCCATATGCGGGCTCTAGGTCTGCACGGGATATCTTCCCTAGCAACAACTTCGAGCTTCGCACCTGGCCAGACCTCGCCTAACCTGCTGACAACAAGCTTATACAGATCGCATGATCTCTGATCCTCACAGACGATGAGTTTGACATGCCCTTGATGCCAACCGCCATCGCCTGTGAGAGGAGGTGGTCCCGGATTTTCTTTCATTAAACTCAAGAAGCCTGCCGAGAGCTTCAAGTCCTTACCACCTGCCATTGATCTGGAAGAATCGTGCCATCAATATTACTCCTATCGATAACCGCAACCACGATCTTGTTTTTAAGAACGTCGCTATAGGACCTCGATACTCCGGAATGGAGAGTGCTGGCGTTATGCACTTTGGGGCGTGTTGGGAACCGGGATGGTTTCCTCCAGAGACCTATTTCGCTTTGACGTGGAGTCGTCGCTGGTCTGCGCATTCGCTAAGATGCTCTGGGCCCATTTTATCTTGGCGTCCTGCTCCGGCTTCCCTTCGACCTGCGGTTTATTACCGAAGGTCTTGAGGATCCTAGCAGCTGACCGCCTGATCCTATAGCCGCCCTTAGACGGCCTATTCCTTCTACTCTCACGCGACGACCTCGGGAGAGAACCCACCCCAGCGGTAGGAGGACCGTTATTCACAACCCTGGTACCGCTAAGCTGGGCTCTCCCACGAGACGTACTCGGGAGAGCTCCCCTCTCTCTAGTAGTGGTAGGATCGTTATTCACAACCCTCCCACTACGAAACTAGGTATTTCTACCGCCTTACTTCTCTCGCTGAGATCAGTATCAGATGGGGGGCCATGACTTGCCACAACTTCCCCACCAACACCAACCCCAGGAGTAACGGCAAACAGCTTTGGCGCCGTGCTGCCGCCCGGTTTCGAAGGAGAACCGGTCTCATCTACTTCTTCTGTTTTTGTTTTTTTGTTAATATTTTTTGACATAAATTTGGACCCACGAGTAACGAATAAAGGGTTGTCACCTCCACACAGGGATTCGATATGTGGAGGAAGGCTAGTTAATCCGAAAAGTGCCAAAAGTCGGATACTCCGTTAACGACTGAGCTAGTATTTTTAATTGGGCCCCCAGCCAGGCTGATCATCGGCACGGGTCCGTGTAACACCTTAGATCCAGCCCAATATGAAAGTTGGAGTGGGTGAGGAAGGGAATATGATAAGATAAGAGTGGGCAAACAGCTATACGCCGTACTGCCAGGAAAGGAAAAATATGAAGGGAAAACACGTCGAACAGCGATACGCCGTACCGACATGGGGGAGACCTCGTTGAACAGCTTTTTCGCCGTACCACCGAGGGGGATAATTGTTGGACAGCTATTCGCCGTACCACCGAGATGGGATGGGTGTGGATGGGGAAGGTTTAGGGACAAGAAGCGCCCTTTGGTTCAGGACTCATCTGGAGTTTGACTCGAGAATCTTTGCCCTTACTCAGCTTCTACAACTCGGACAAGTTCGACGCTCAGGTAGAAGAAAAAAAATAATTAAATGTACTCACCACGAATATTTTGTTCGTGCAAAACAATATCAGTGACATGTCAGTGATATTTGGCGTTTATCTTTTCTTAACTCAAAGCAAAGTTTTTGTGGTTATTTAGGAATAAATATAATTACTTCTGTTTCTTTTTTCTGATAAAACAGCAAATTGTAAAAAAATTTGCAAGAAATTTCACGTCACCAAAAACACCTATGAAATGACAGTTCAGGGCTCAAGTTCAAGTGTGTTGGATAATTAAATGTGAGGAATCTGATCCTAATCAGCTCGGAGCTCTGCTCTGATCGTTCAGCCTCTGCGCAGAGCCAAGACCTTGGCGACCTCCAGTCATGAGTCGGTAATGAGGGGTTGCTTAGTTTGACTATCTGGAGTATTTCCTCCATGCAAGATGGCTCGGCAGGTATCCATATGCGGGCTCTAGGTCTGCACGGGATATCTTCCCTAGCAACAACTTCGAGCTTCGCACCTGGCCAGACCTCGCCTAACCTGCTGACAACAAGCTTATACAGATCGCATGATCTCTGATCCTCACAGCGATGAGTTTGACATGCCCTTGATGCCAACCGCCATCGCCTGTGAGAGGAGGTGGTCCCGGATTTTCTTTCATTAAACTCAAGAAGCCTGCCGAGAGCTTCAGTCTTACCACCTGCCATTGATCTGGAAGAATCGTGCCATCAATATTACTCCTATCGATAACCGCAACCACGATCTTGTTTTTAAGAACGTCGCTATAGGACCTCGATACTCCGGGAATGGAGAGTGCTGGCGTTATGCACTTTGGGGCGTTTGGGAACCGGGATGGTTTCCTCCAGAGACCCTATTTCGCTTTGACGTGGAGGTCGTCGCTGGTCCTGCGCATTCGCTAAGATGCTCTGGGCCCATTTTATCTTGGCGTCCTGCTCCGGCTTCCCTTCGACCTGCGGTTTAATTACCGAAGGTCTTGAGGATCCTAGCAGCTGACCGCCTGATCCTATAGCCGCCCTTAGACGGCCTATTCCTTCTACTCTCACGCGACGACTCGGGAGAGAACCCACCCCAGCGGTAGGAGGACCGTTATTCACAACCCTGGTACCGCTAAGCTGGGCTCTCCCACGAGACGTACTCGGGAGAGCTCCCCTCTCTCTAGTAGTGGTAGGATCGTTATTCACAACCCTCCCACTACCGAAACTAGGTATTTCTACCGCCTTACTTCTCTCGCTGAGATCAGTATCAGATGGGGGGCCATGACTTGCCACAACCTCCCCACCAACACCACCCCAGGAGTAACGGCAAACAGCTTTGGCGCCGTGCTGCCGCCCGGTTTCGAAGGAGAACCGGTCTCATCTACTTCTTCTGTTTTTGTTTTTTTGTTAATATTTTTTGACATAAATTTGGACCCACGAGTAACGAATAAAGGGTGTCACTCCACACAGGGATTCGATATGTGGAGAAGGCTAGTTAATCCGAAAAGTGCCAAAAGTCGGATACTCCGTTAACGACTGAGCTAGTATTTTTAATTGGGCCCCCAGCCAGGCTGATCATCGGCACGGGTCGTGTATACACCTTTAGATCCAGCCCAATATGAAAGTTGGAGTGGGTGAGGAAGGGACTATGATAAGATAAGAGTGGCAAACAGCTATACGCCGTACTGCCAAGGAAAGGAAAAATATGTAAGGGAAAACACGTCGAACAGCGATACGCCGTACCGACATGGGGGAGACCTCGTTGAACAGCTTTTTCGCCGTACCACCGAGGGGGATAATTGTTGGACAGCTATTCGCCGTACCACCGAGATGGGATGGGTGTGGATGGGGAAGGTTTAGGGACAAGAAGCGCCCTTTGGTTTCAGGACTCATCTGGAGTTTGACTCGAGAATCTTTGCCCTTACTCAGCTTCTACAACTCGCAAGTTCGACGCTCAGGTAGAAGAAAAAAAATAATTAAATGTACTCACCACGAATATTTTGTTCGTGCAAAACAATATCAGTGACATGTCAGTGATATTTGGCGTTTTTCTTTTCTTAACTCAAAGCAAAGTTTTTGTGGTTATTTAGGAATAAATATAATTACTTCTGTTTCTTTTTTCTGATAAAACAGCAAATTGTAAAAAAAATTGCAAGAAATTTCACGTCCACCAAAAACACCTATGAAATGACAGTTCAGGGCTCAAGTTCAAGTGTGTTGGATAATTAAATGTGAGGAATCTGATCCTAATCAGCTCGGAGCTCTGCTCTGATCGTTCAGCCTCTGCGCAGAGCCAAGACCTTTGCGACCTCCAGTCATGAGTCGGTAATGAGGGGTTGCTTAGTTTGACTATCTGGAGTATTTCCTCCATGCAAGATGGCTCGGCAGGTATCCATATGCGGGCTCTAGGTCTGCACGGGATATCTTCCCTAGCAACAACTTCGAGCTTCGCACCTGGCCAGACCTCGCCTAACCTGCTGACAACAAGCTTATACAGATCGCATGATCTCTGATCCTCACAGACGATGAGTTTGACATGCCCTTGATGCCAACCGCCATCGCCTGTGAGAGGAGGTGGTCCCGGATTTTCTTTCATTAACTCAAGAAGCCTGCCGAGAGCTCAGTCTTACCACCTGCCATTGATCTGGAAGAATCGTGCCATCAATATTACTCCTATCGATAACCGCAACCACGATCTTGTTTTTAAGAACGTCGCTATAGGACTCGATACTCCGGAATGGAGAGTGCTGGCGTTATGCACTTTGGGCGTTTGGGAACCGGGATGGTTTCCTCCAGAGACCTATTTCGCTTTGACGTGGAGTCGTCGCTGGTCTGCGCATTCGCTAAGATGCTCTGGGCCCATTTTATCTTGGCGTCCTGCTCCGGCTTCCCTTCGACCTGCGGTTTATTACCGAAGGTCTTGAGGATCCTAGCAGCTGACCGCCTGATCCTATAGCCGCCCTTAGACGGCCTATTCCTTCTACTCTCACGCGACGACCTCGGAGAGAACCCACCCCAGCGGTAGGAGGACCGTTATTCACAACCCTGGTACCGCTAAGCTGGGCTCTCCCACGAGACGTACTCGGGAGAGCTCCCCTCTCTCTAGTAGTGGTAGGACGTTATTCACAACCCTCCCACTACCGAAACTAGGGGTATTTCTACCGCCTTACTTCTCTCGCTGAGATCAGTATCAGATGGGGGGCCATGACTTGCCACAACCTCCCACCAACACCAACCCCAGGGAGTAACGGCAAACAGCTTTGGCGCCGTGCTGCCGCCCGGTTTCGAAGGAGAACCGGTCTCATCTACTTCTTCTGTTTTTGTTTTTTTGTTAATATTTTTTGACATAAATTTTGGACCCACGAGTAACGAATAAAGGGTTGTCACTCACACAGGGATTCGATATGTGGAGAAGGCTAGTTAATCGAAAAGTGCCAAAAGTCGGATACTCCGTTAACGACTGAGCTAGTATTTTTAATTGGGCCCCCAGCCAGGTCTGATCATCGGCACGGGTCGTGTAACACCTTAGATCCAGCCCAATATGAAAGTTGGAGTGGGTGAGGAAGGTAATATGATAAGATAAAGAGTGGCAAACAGCTATACGCCGTACTGCCAAGGAAAGGAAAAATATGTAAGGGAAAACACGTCGAACAGCGATACGCGCACAGTGCGTCGATTGTATGGAGATGGTGGACAAAAATCAAATTTCCAAAACTGAGTTGACTTTGCAAAAAAAAATTATTGGAAATGTAATAAAAAAGATATTTTATAAATCTAACGAAATTTTCACGCCCCCTGCCACGCCCACTTTTGAATATGGTTTATATCTTAAGATTTGTTTGCACGATTTCAATAAAATTTAGAGAATTTGACTTCTAGGTGATTTCAGAAACAAAAAATGGTGTGGACCATATCCGCCCACTGCCACACCCACTTTTTTATGTTGTTTATTTCTAATAAACCGCTTGTAAGATTTGAATAATATTTTGGAAATTTGAATTAGTTAGTGAGTTGAAAAACACAAAATATTGTTAACGTTATTCGCCCCCTGCCACGCCTTTTTTAAATCGTGAACAATACTTCACAAACACATGACTTTAAAATAATATTTTTTTAGATAAACCTCTGACAACACAAATAAACAAGACCAACAAATATAAATTTGTGCATAAAAATGAACAATTCTTCTTTAAAAAATTAAAAATCAGAGTTCTATTTTCAAAATCTTTAATGATAAAAAAAAGTAAGCGCAGCAAAGATTTGTCAACCCATTCAGTATTTTGTATATGTATACTGTGCAATTTCTTCTTGATCTTCCTTCGATAATTTTAGATCTTTTTTTTTTCTTTAATTTGAAATCAAAGGATCAGATCTGACAAGCAGGACTGTCAAAATATCTTCGTTGCGTTCGTTGGTTGCGAACCTCAACTCTTCAGTTGTCCAATTCAACTGAAGAGCTAAAAGTTTCACAATTTTTCGTTTTTTCGTGTTTTTTGACGCTTCTGAAAATGGTGTTTGGGGTCTTCCGTACTAGTTCCTGGTTCATCAAAAGGCGATACATTTTGCAGATAGGTTGAAATGCTATCAGGAAGTGTAAATCTATTTTTAAGCCAAGCCTCATGACGCTCCTTGAAAAGAGCATGATTCCTTGAACATTGTTTCCATCGTCGTTCAAGGTTTGAGTCAACAAACTTAATTATTGGACTTTAAATCATTTTTAATTTTAAAAGGACATTTATTTTTCTTCAATTCATTTCAAAATAAATGTTAAAATATCTTCAATTCATGATTTTTTATCAAAAGAAATTCATTTTTCTCCAACTTGTTGATTTTTAAAGGTTTGACTTTGTTCAACAAAAAGTTGAATATTTTGAAGGTAGCAAAAAGTAGCATGAAAACTTTGCATTTTCGCAAAGTAAAATTATAAGACAATGTAATGACACTAAAAATTCTGCTACCTCTTTGCTAAACTTTTTTTAAAAGCTTAACCAAATAGAAAAAAATGTCTGAAAAATATGATTTTTTTCAATAATTCACTTAAGGTTACAAATTATTTCAAAAACCAAATAAAATTAGTCTAGCAGCTCTAAATGAATCCATTATTAATAATCACTGCCAAAAAAAATTTTTCTTCAATTACTTTTCTTTCGCCAGCTAAATCACTTCACACAAAATCGCGTTTCACAACAAGACTCTGACTATTATTACCTTATATGGTTTAAACAATTCCGCTTATCTATCATCTAAAAAAAATCAAACAACAAAAAACATTAAATGACAGTTTTTCAACATGTGCTTGACCCGAATCAAAGCATAATAGAACAATTTCATTTTTTGATTTTTTGATTTTTGTCCACTGATCGACGCACTGTGCGCCGTACCGACATGGGGGAGACCTCGTTTGAACAGCTTTTTCGCCGTACCACCGAGGGGGATAATTGTTGGACAGCTATTCGCCGTACCACCGAGATGGGATGGGTGTGGATGGGGAAGGTTTAGGGACAAGAAGCCGCCCTTTGGTTTTCAGGACTCATCTGGAGTTTGACTCGAGAATCTTTTGCCCTTACTCAGCTTCTACAACTCGACAAGTTCGACGCTCAGGTAGAAGAAAAAAATATTTAAATGTACTCACCACGAATATTTTGTTCGTGCAAAACAATATCAGTGACATGTCAGTGATATTTGGCGTTTTCTTTTCTTAACTCAAAGCAAAGTTTTTGTGGTTATTAGGAATAAATATAATTACTTCTGTTTCTTTTTTCTGATAAAACAGCAAATTGTAAAAAAATTTGCAAGAAATTTCACGTCACCAAAAACACCTATGAAATGACAGTTCAGGGCTCAAGTTCAAGTGTGTTGGATAATTAAATGTGAGGAATCTGATCCTAATCAGCTCGGAGCTCTGCTCTGATCGTTCAGCCTCTGCGCAGAGCCAAGAAAGAAAAACCAATTGTTTTGTGGGAAGAAAAGAACAAAAATACATCGTTTGAACGTTTGATTTGTGTGCTGTGCTGTAGTGTTACCTTTTATCGTGGTAAAAATCAAATTAAAAATTTCTTTTAGGTATTTTTTGGTCAGAGCTGTCACATTCCCGTGTTTTTTTTTGTAAAGAATCTGTAGATCGAATTAAAAATGTTTGTTTTCCCCACACATGTTTTTCTCTCGGAAATTCTTTTTTTCTCACCACCATTTTTTTTCGCTCAAAGGAACTGTATACTAATGCTGTGTTCACTTGGCCCGCAAAAGTCTCCAATTTTTTTTTTCGTAAGAGATGACCATTTAAACTTTTTTGACCACCCACAGTTTTCGATAAAATCGATTTGAAAAATGGTGGGCCAAGATCGATTTCTTCAAATTTGATTAATGTTTTCGATAGGTATTTTCTTTGAACATGAATGACCACCTCTTAACTTTTTTTCAACCCTTAGAAATATTTTTTTTCAATTTTCTTTTTGTATATTCCCTTTTCATTTTTTTTAATTTTCGAATAATGAAAGATGACCATTGTGAAAAACTCAATTATCTAATATGACTATAGGCACCCTTTAAAATGACTGTAACTTAAAAATATTTTTTATCGAATTTTGAAAGATGGCCATTTTGGAAAACTCAATCATCTAAAATGAGCACAATTTAAAATTACCAAAAAGTACTTTTTGAGGGCTGGGATCAATATTCTGCGTGTGCAAAAATTCTGTTTTCAAAATTCTGTTTTTCAAAATTCTGCTTTCAAATTTCAAATTTCAAATTCTGTTTTTCATAGTTCTGCTTTTCAAAATTCTGTTTACTAAAATTCTGTTTTTCATAACTCTGTTTTAAAAAATTCTGCAAATAATAAAAAAGAAGTCTTTTGGAAAATGTTAAAAGACTACTTTTACTACTACTTTTTTCAAGAGAATTTAAAATGAAAGAACGCTGGTAAGCGTTGGCATTTATTTAACAAAAAAAAAATCATAAGCCCAAAAATACATGGAATGACAAAACAAACATATAAAAGGACGGTGTTCTTAAAAAAAAATCGCTTTTTAATTCAGACCCGCAACTGTGTCCATCTGTCTTTCTGTACCTCAATCTTTCTCTCAAACCGCTGAAGCGACTTCTTCTTGGGTCTTTAGGCTTGGCTAGAACGACCATTGATTTTTTTTAACTCCAAAAATAACGGTTTCTTCCAATAAAACTGTTAAGAAAATCTTAAATAAATACATTTTGTAACGCAATAACTCGTGGAGAACTGAGCCTAGTGGCTTACAACTAGAGAATGCAATCCCGGGATCCCGAATCCCGGGATCCCGGGATCCCGAGCCATTTTTGGATCCTGAAAATCCCGGGATTATAATGCTTCCATCCCGGGATTTCCGGGATTGGTGGCTTTAATATTCGCATACAATTTTTCTACCTGCTTGCATTTAGACTTTCGTATGAGAACAATTTGCCAACCATTTTTATGTAGGTCAAAACTGGTCATCCCCCTTCGTTAATCTTGTTTTTTTCGTTGCGTAACCGTACGAATATTCAATCCATTGACTTTCTGTATACCTATAATAAGTCAATGATTCTATCGATGTCGGTTTCAGTTGAATTCAAAAAGTATGAAGAATATTCATTTTATTTTTGGAAACAACTGAATAAAATATTTTTAAAGTAAATAAAAAAATATTCCACAAGAAATAATAAGGGTATTCATACAACAGCGTAAAGTCGTCGTAAACGTTGTAAACTTTTAAACTTCGTAATTCTGTCACACTTTGTATGGAAAATTTGAAAGATTTACGAAGTTTAAAACTTTACGATGTTTACGACGAGTTTACGTTGTTGAATGAATACCCTTAATATTTTTTCTTTAAAAAAATGTCAATAAACTTAATATTTTAATGCCCAGTTGAGCTGTAAACTAAAACTTGCCAACTTCATATCAGAAAAACTTTTGACGATCAAATTTAAATTTTTAATAGGTACCTAAGTTTTAAATGATTTTGTTATGGTTTGAAGGAAAATCATACATTTAAAGTTCCATTTAAAAGATATTTAATAATTAAATTTAATTATGGCAAGTTTTTCTGGGTATTGCGGGCTTCGGTTCTCATCAGCTCATTTGTATTTTCGTTAAAATTATCTTTTAAATTTTTATGGAACTTTAATTTATTTACCTCTTAGAATTTACAGTGCGGGTGATGCACCGATAAATGTCAGCTTCCTGCAACTAACCTTACTGCCTGAGCAGAATACAAGACGCAGCTGGATTGAAAGTTTAAAATTGTTCAACTCTTGCAGTTCCGACTGCAGCATTTTTGATATCTATTCCAGCTCCGTCTTGCACTCTGTTCAGGCAGTTTAGAGTAGATAGGTAGAAGAAAAAAAATAATTAAATGTACTCACCACGAATATTTTGTTCGTGCAAAACAATATCAGTGACATGTCAGTGATATTTGGCGTTTTTCTTTTCTTAACTCAAAGCAAAGTTTTTGTGGTTATTTAGGAATAAATATAATTACTTCTGTTTCTTTTTTCTGATAAAACAGCAAATTGTAAAAAAATTTGCAAGAAATTTCACGTCACCAAAAACACCTATGAAATGACAGTTCAGGGCTCAAGTTCAAGTGTGTTGGATAATTAAATGTGAGGAATCTGATCCTAATCAGCTCGGAGCTCTGCTCTGATCGTTCAGCCTCTGCGCAGAGCCAAGACCTTTGCGACCTTCCAGTCATGAGTCGGTAATGAGGGGTTGCTTAGTTTGACTATCTGGAGTATTTCCTCCATGCAAGATGGCTCGGCAGGTATCCATATGCGGGCTCTAGGTCTGCACGGGATATCTTCCCTAGCAACAACTTCGAGCTTCGCACCTGGCCAGACCTCGCCTAACCTGCTGACAACAAGCTTATACAGATCGCATGATCTCTGATCCTCACAGACGATGAGTTTGACATGCCCTTGATGCCAACCGCCATCGCCTGTGAGAGGAGGTGGTCCCGGATTTTCTTTCATTAAACTCAAGAAGCCTGCCGAGAGCTTCAGTCTTACCACCTGCCATTGATCTGGAAGAATCGTGCCATCAATATTACTCCTATCGATAACCGCAACCACGATCTTGTTTTTAAGAACGTCGCTATAGGACCTCGATACTCCGGAATGGAGAGTGCTGGCGTTATGCACTTTGGGGCGTTTGGGAACCGGGATGGTTTCCTCCAGAGACCTATTTCGCTTTGACGTGGAGTCGTCGCTGGTCTGCGCATTCGCTAAGATGCTCTGGGCCCATTTTATCTTGGCGTCCTGCTCCGGCTTCCCTTCGACCTGCGGTTTATTACCGAAGGTCTTGAGGATCCTAGCAGCTGACCGCCTGATCCTATAGCCGCCCTTAGACGGCCTATTCCTTCTACTCTCACGCGACGACCTCGGGAGAGAACCCACCCCAGCGGTAGGAGGACCGTTATTCACAACCCTGGTACCGCTAAGCTGGGCTCTCCCACGAGACGTACTCGGGAGAGCTCCCCTCTCTCTAGTAGTGGTAGGATCGTTATTCACAACCCTCCCACTACCGAAACTAGGTATTTCTACCGCCTTACTTCTCTCGCTGAGATCAGTATCAGATGGGGGGCCATGACTTGCCACAACCTCCCCACCAACACCAACCCCAGGAGTAACGGCAAACAGCTTTGGCGCCGTGCTGCCGCCCGGTTTCGAAGGAGAACCGGTCTCATCTACTTCTTCTGTTTTTGTTTTTTTGTTAATATTTTTTGACATAAATTTGGACCCACGAGTAACGAATAAAGGGTTGTCACTCCACACAGGGATTCGATATGTGGAGAAGGCTAGTTAATCCGAAAAGTGCCAAAAGTCGGATACTCCGTTAACGACTGAGCTAGTATTTTTAATTGGGCCCCCAGCCAGGCTGATCATCGGCACGGGTCGTGTAACACCTTAGATCCAGCCCAATATGAAAGTTGGAGTGGGTGAGGAAGGGACTATGATAAGATAAGAGTGGCAAACAGCTATACGCCGTACTGCCAAGGAAAGGAAAAATATGTAAGGGAAAACACGTCGAACAGCGATACGCCGTACCGACATGGGGGAGACCTCGTTGAACAGCTTTTTCGCCGTACCACCGAGGGGGATAATTGTTGGACAGCTATTCGCCGTACCACCGAGATGGGATGGGTGTGGATGGGGAAGGTTTAGGGACAAGAAGCGCCCTTTGGTTTCAGGACTCATCTGGAGTTTGACTCGAGAATCTTTGCCCTTACTCAGCTTCTACAACTCGACAAGTTCGACGCTCAGGTAGAAGAAAAAAAATAATTAAATGTACTCACCACGAATATTTTGTTCGTGCAAAACAATATCAGTGACATGTCAGTGATATTTGGCGTTTTTCTTTTCTTAACTCAAAGCAAAGTTTTTGTGGTTATTTAGGAATAAATATAATTACTTCTGTTTCTTTTTTCTGATAAAACAGCAAATTGTAAAAAAAATTGCAAGAAATTTCACGTCACCAAAAACACCTATGAAATGACAGTTCAGGGCTCAAGTTCAAGTGTGTTGGATAATTAAATGTGAGGAATCTGATCCTAATCAGCTCGGAGCTCTGCTCTGATCGTTCAGCCTCTGCGCAGAGCCAAGACCTTTGCGACCTTCCAGTCATGAGTCGGTAATGAGGGGTTGCTTAGTTTGACTATCTGGAGTATTTCCTCCATGCAAGATGGCTCGGCAGGTATCCATATGCGGGCTCTAGGTCTGCACGGGATATCTTCCCTAGCAACAACTTCGAGCTTCGCACCTGGCCAGACCTCGCCTAACCTGCTGACAACAAGCTTATACAGATCGCATGATCTCTGATCCTCACAGACGATGAGTTTGACATGCCCTTGATGCCAACCGCCATCGCCTGTGAGAGGAGGTGGTCCCGGATTTTCTTTCATTAAACTCAAGAAGCCTGCCGAGAGCTTCAGTCTTACCACCTGCCATTGATCTGGAAGAATCGTGCCATCAATATTACTCCTATCGATAACCGCAACCACGATCTTGTTTTTAAGAACGTCGCTATAGGACCTCGATACTCCGGAATGGAGAGTGCTGGCGTTATGCACTTTGGGGCGTTTGGGAACCGGGATGGTTTCCTCCAGAGACCTATTTCGCTTTGACGTGGAGTCGTCGCTGGTCTGCGCATTCGCTAAGATGCTCTGGGCCCATTTTATCTTGGCGTCCTGCTCCGGCTTCCCTTCGACCTGCGGTTTATTACCGAAGGTCTTGAGGATCCTAGCAGCTGACCGCCTGATCCTATAGCCGCCCTTAGACGGCCTATTCCTTCTACTCTCACGCGACGACCTCGGGAGAGAACCCACCCCAGCGGTAGGAGGACCGTTATTCACAACCCTGGTACCGCTAAGCTGGGCTCTCCCACGAGACGTACTCGGGAGAGCTCCCCTCTCTCTAGTAGTGGTAGGATCGTTATTCACAACCCTCCCACTACCGAAACTAGGTATTTCTACCGCCTTACTTCTCTCGCTGAGATCAGTATCAGATGGGGGGCCATGACTTGCCACAACCTCCCCACCAACACCAACCCCAGGAGTAACGGCAAACAGCTTTGGCGCCGTGCTGCCGCCCGGTTTCGAAGGAGAACCGGTCTCATCTACTTCTTCTGTTTTTGTTTTTTTGTTAATATTTTTTGACATAAATTTGGACCCACGAGTAACGAATAAAGGGTTGTCACTCCACACAGGGATTCGATATGTGGAGAAGGCTAGTTAATCCGAAAAGTGCCAAAAGTCGGATACTCCGTTAACGACTGAGCTAGTATTTTTAATTGGGCCCCCAGCCAGGCTGATCATCGGCACGGGTCGTGTAACACCTTAGATCCAGCCCAAT
This sequence comes from Dasysyrphus tricinctus, assembly GCA_963921185.1. Classification (NCBI taxonomy): domain Eukaryota; kingdom Metazoa; phylum Arthropoda; class Insecta; order Diptera; family Syrphidae; genus Dasysyrphus; species Dasysyrphus tricinctus. The sequence continues at coordinate 220,763,790 of OY992530.1, read as the reverse complement.
ATGAAAGTTGGAGTGGGTGAGGAAGGTAATATGATAAGATAAGAGTGGCAAACAGCTATACGCCGTACTGCCAAGGAAAGGAAAAATATGTAAGGGAAAACACGTCGAACAGCGATACGCCGTACCGACATGGGGGAGACCTCGTTGAACAGCTTTTTCGCCGTACCACCGAGGGGGATAATTGTTGGACAGCTATTCGCCGTACCACCGAGATGGGATGGGTGTGGATGGGGAAGGTTTAGGGACAAGAAGCGCCCTTTGGTTTCAGGACTCATCTGGAGTTTGACTCGAGAATCTTTGCCCTTACTCAGCTTCTACAACTCGACAAGTTCGACGCTCAGGTAGAAGAAAAAAAATAATTAAATGTACTCACCACGAATATTTTGTTCGTGCAAAACAATATCAGTGACATGTCAGTGATATTTGGCGTTTTTCTTTTCTTAACTCAAAGCAAAGTTTTTGTGGTTATTTAGGAATAAATATAATTACTTCTGTTTCTTTTTTCTGATAAAACAGCAAATTGTAAAAAAATTTGCAAGAAATTTCACGTCACCAAAAACACCTATGAAATGACAGTTCAGGGCTCAAGTTCAAGTGTGTTGGATAATTAAATGTGAGGAATCTGATCCTAATCAGCTCGGAGCTCTGCTCTGATCGTTCAGCCTCTGCGCAGAGCCAAGAAAGAAAAACCAATTGTTTTGTGGGAAGAAAGAACAAAAATACATCGTTTGAACGTTTGATTTGTGTGCTGTGCTGTAGTGTTACCTTTTATCGTGGTAAAAATCAAATTAAAAATTTCTTTTAGGTATTTTTTGGTCAGAGCTGTCACATTCCCGTGTTTTTTTTTGTAAAGAATCTGTAGATCGAATTAAAAATGTTTGTTTTCCCCACACATGTTTTTCTCTCGGAAATTCTTTTTTTCTCACCACCATTTTTTTTCGCTCAAAGGAACTGTATACTAAAGCTGTGTTCACTTGGCCCGCAAAAGTCTCCAATTTTTTTTTTCGTAAGAGATGACCATTTAAACTTTTTTGACCACCCACAGTTTTCGATAAAATCGATTTTGAAAAATGGTGGGCCAAGATCGATTTCTTCAAATTTGATTAATGTTTTCGATAGGTATTTTTTTGAACATGAATGACCACCTCTTAACTTTTTTTTCAACCCTTAGAAATATTTTTTTTCAATTTTCTTTTTGTATATTCCCTTTTCATTTTTTTTAATTTTCGAATAATGAAAGATGACCATTGTGAAAAACTCAATTATCTAATATGACTATAGGCACCCTTTAAAATGACTGTAACTTAAAAATATTTTTTATCGAATTTTGAAAGATGGCCATTTTGGAAAACTCAATCATCTAAAATGAGCACAATTTAAAATTACCAAAAAGTACTTTTTGAGGGCTGGGATCAATATTCTGCGTGTGCAAAAATTCTGTTTTCAAAATTCTGTTTTTCAAAATTCTGCTTTCAAATTTCAAATTTCAAATTCTGTTTTTCATAGTTCTGCTTTTCAAAATTCTGTTTACTAAAATTCTGTTTTTCATAACTCTGTTTTAAAAAATTCTGCAAATAATAAAAAAGAAGTCTTTTGGAAAATGTTAAAAGACTACTTTTACTACTACTTTTTTCAAGAGAATTTAAAATGAAAGAACGCTGGTAAGCGTTGGCATTTATTTAACAAAAAAAAAATCATAAGCCCAAAAATACATGGAATGACAAAACAAACATATAAAAGGACGGTGTTCTTAAAAAAAAATCGCTTTTTAATTCAGACCCGCAACTGTGTCCATCTGTCTTTCTGTACCTCAATCTTTCTCTCAAACCGCTGAAGCGACTTCTTCTTGGGTCTTTAGGCTTGGCTAGAACGACCATTGATTTTTTTTAACTCCAAAAATAACGGTTTCTTCCAATAAAACTGTTAAGAAAATCTTAAATAAATACATTTTGTAACGCAATAACTCGTGGAGAACTGAGCCTAGTGGCTTACAACTAGAGAATGCAATCCCGGGATCCCGAATCCCGGGATCCCGGGATCCCGAGCCATTTTTGGATCCTGAAAATCCCGGGATTATAATGCTTCCATCCCGGGATTTCCGGGATTGGTGGCTTTAATATTCGCATACAATTTTTCTACCTGCTTGCATTTAGACTTTCGTATGAGAACAATTTGCCAACCATTTTTATGTAGGTCAAAACTGGTCATCCCCCTTCGTTAATCTTGTTTTTTTTCGTTGCGTAACCGTACGAATATTCAATCCATTGACTTTCTGTATACCTATAATAAGTCAATGATTCTATCGATGTCGGTTTCAGTTGAATTCAAAAAGTATGAAGAATATTCATTTTATTTTTGGAAACAACTGAATAAAATATTTTTAAAGTAAATAAAAAAATATTCCACAAGAAATAATAAGGGTATTCATACAACAGCGTAAAGTCGTCGTAAACGTTGTAAACTTTTAAACTTCGTAATTCTGTCACACTTTGTATGGAAAATTTGAAAGATTTACGAAGTTTAAAACTTTACGATGTTTACGACGAGTTTACGTTGTTGAATGAATACCCTTAATATTTTTTCTTTAAAAAAATGTCAATAAACTTAATATTTTAATGCCCAGTTGAGCTGTAAACTAAAACTTGCCAACTTCATATCAGAAAAACTTTTGACGATCAAATTTAAATTTTTAATAGGTACCTAAGTTTTAAATGATTTTGTTATGGTTTGAAGGAAAATCATACATTTAAAGTTCCATTTAAAAGATATTTAATAATTAAATTTAATTATGGCAAGTTTTTCTGGGTATTGCGGGCTTCGGTTCTCATCAGCTCATTTGTATTTTCGTTAAAATTATCTTTTAAATTTTTATGGAACTTTAATTTATTTACCTCTTAGAATTTACAGTGCGGGTGATGCACCGATAAATGTCAGCTTCCTGCAACTAACCTACTGCCTGAGCAGAATACAAGACGCAGCTGGATTGAAAGTTTAAAATTGTTCAACTCTTGCAGTTCCGACTGCAGCATTTTTGATATCTATTCCAGCTCCGTCTTGCACTCTGTTCAGGCAGTTTAGAGTAGATAGGTACCTATTTGTTTCCTAAGAACTTTTCTGTTTTGTGAGAAAACATGGAGAATAACGATTTTTTCTTCTAAATAAAAACATTTCAACCATAAAACTTATTTTTCTTGCCAGGCAGAGCCCAAAGTAGAAGTATTAATTCTTTGCATACTCAGAAAAGCGTTATTTTTAATTTGAAAAACGAACAGTTTCAAACAAAAATATAGGTATTTTTAATATAACTTTTTAAAAAATATTTTTGAAATCCCGGGATTATCCCGGGATTGAAATTTTTGAATCCCGAAATCCCGGGATTGAAAAAACAGTCCGGGATTGCATTCTCTACTTACAACTCTCAACAACTGTGTGGATGTTGTTGGCAAGAATGCGGTGTTAAGAAAAGCTAATCTATCCCAAAAATGGCTCTTAAGGTTTTGATAAATTTTTTCCTGCGTATTATTGGCTCAACAGAATATTTTGTTAATAAATGGTTACATTAAACAAAAAACAGAATTAGCAATATTTTCTTCTTCTTAAAACAAATTGACAGAATTTTGAAAAAAATAAATTTGGAAAGCAGATTACGTCAGACAGAATTAAAAAAAAAAACAGAATTTTGAAAGGCAGAATTTTGAAACCAGAATTTTGACCTATTCCCGAGAGATGACCATTGTGAAAAACCAAATTATCTAAAATGACTACCCTTTAAAATGTCGCTTATATATGAAAAAGCATTTTTTCTCGAATTTTGAAATGGTGCTCTTTCAACATTCGAGAAAAAATACTTTTAAGTTAAGGTAATTTTAAAGGTTGGTCATTTTAGATAATTCTGTTTCTCATAATGATCATCTTTCAAAATTCGAAAAAAAGAGTTTTTGATAAGTTAGAGTAATTTTAAAGGCTTGTGATTTTAGATAATTTAGTGTTTTCAATGGTCATCTTTTAAAATTCGAAAAGAAATACTTTTTGAAAAGTAAGAAAAATTTTAAAGGGTGGTCATTTAAGATAGTTGAGCTTTTCACCATGTTCTTCTTTCATTATTCGAAAATTTAAAAAAAAATGAAAAGGGAATACATATATACAAAAATAAATCGAAAAACAAATTTCAGATATCAAAAAAAAAAAATATTATATATTAATAACTAAGGGTTGAAAAAAAGTTAAGGGGTGGTAATTGATGTTTAAAAAATTACCTACCGAAAGCATTAATCAAATTTGAAAAAATCGATTTTTGAGGTGCAGCGTTCTTTTGATCCAACTGCTTCGATAGGCTCTTCTAGCATTACTCTTCTAGGACTGTATACATACCTACTTTCCTTAATGGGTCTCAATGAAAGAATTTTATTTTATTTGTTTTTCTTCTGAAAACAATTTGTTTGTTTTTTAATAGTTTTTTAATTAATAAACAAATTGACAAACAAAACTATAATTACGATATAATATAAATTAAAGTAATGAAACTTGCAAAAGATAAAGTATTTCTAATCAAAAGAATCGTGCCCTCTTCCTTTGGGAATCTTCATAAGCTCTATTGTTGCCGATGGTTATATGCTTTCTTTTATTGTTGCTGGCGGCAACACTCTCCCCCCGTGAATGCTCTGCTTCACGTTCTGTTTCCAATGGCAACCGAAACAGTTTTTGTATTGGACGCTCACATATTATGAAAGGGATTCTTTTTTCTCTCGGTTTTACCTTCCAATCTGAAGATGCCATCCGCAGTCGAACATTACGCACGAGGCCATCAGTTCCAGCGAATGTTTTAATCACTCGTGCCGCCTTCCAAAACGTCGGTGGAACGTTTTCTTCACGGATGACAACTAAATCACCCACCTTTAAATTTGGTTGTGGCTGTCGCCATTTTGTCCGCTGTTGTAGCTGATGTAAATAATCTTTGGCCCACGCCTTCCAAAATACTTGACTCATCTTTTGGATTCTTTGTGCTGATTTCAAACGGTTGTCTGGAATTTCCGCAACGTTCGCTCCAAATGGCTGTGTAATTGGCTCACCAATGAGAAAATGCGCTGGAGTTAGAAATGATAAGTCTTCAGGGTCTTCTGTTAGAGCTGAAAGTGGTCGGGAGTTCATTACAGCACTAGTCTGCGCCAAAACCGTTTGAAACTCGCTACTTGTAAGTTTGTGCGGTCCAATCACTCTGCGCAGGTGATATTTCATCGATTTAACGCATGCCTCCCAAAGTCCTCCTTAGTGCGGTGCTGCAGGGGTGATGAACCTCCATTCAGTGCCATAGCGCTGTAATGTTTTTGCCATATTCATCTCGTTCCAGCTTCGTAGCATTTTCCGGAGTTCAATCGCTGCACCTTCAAAGTTCTTGCCATTGTCCCTTCCAGTTGAGCTTTCAATCGCGACGGACGTTTTTTTTTTCTTTTGCCTTATTCTATCATTATGATTTGTATAATCTGTAATAAAGCGGAGCCTATCGAATCTGTTTCGTGTGCATTCTGCAATTCATTAATGCACTTAAGTTGTGCTAAAATCAAAAAATCTGATTTGAATATCATTAAATCTAAAAATAACTTTCTTATAAAGTGTGATAATTGTTCCACAGTTAATTTATCGAACTATATGAAAAACATTGAAAATTTCATTGGTGGTATAACCCTGAACTTGAATTGTTTAAGAAATGAATTTCCTAGTTTATTTTCTATCAACAATAATAATTCCAAGGGAGTTGTGACGCGAAGCCAAAATAAAGAAAAGGTCATTGAACCTGCGGTCATTCTACCCAAAAAGTGTTCTAATATTAAATCACTCAAAAAAAAGAAAACTGATAACAGTTCCTCTTCTTCGATGCATAATAATTTGCTTTGTTTACCTTCTTTTTCTCCACCTCTGCCCACCAAATCATCCAGTGATACTCTAGTTTCTTCAATCCCGACCAAATCTTTTACTTCAGTGTCAACCCCCTCTACACCGTCGCCTACCGAACCTCTTGTAATGTCTACAAGTAGCATAGACAATATTGAGAGCTTACAAGGTATTCATAAACCGGTTTTGTGCACTGATGCTGCTCCCCCACATATTGTTATTGCACGCAATAACAACAATGATGACACTTCTGCTGCATCGGCTAATATTAGCACTGTTGGGTTGGTCGCTCGTTCCTGTGAAGAAGATGATGACAACATATTAACGAAATTAACTGATGACGTTGGTGATGGTGACAACAACAATGCTGCTGCTGCTGATGCTGCTGCCGCTGCCGTTGCTATAGTCGTCGAAGAGAATAGAGAAGTTTCGTCTTTTGCCGCTGATGATGTTTTCAAAAGGTGTGAAAGAGAAATTGTTAACATTGATTCTGCTTTGTTGTTTCCTTCTGATGTCTCTATTTCCAACCAGAACAGAGAAGTAAACAAACCACTTGAATTTGTAAACAAAAAAACAAATTGGAATACGATTCATCGAAAAAAATCAAAACAAAAACAACAACAACTTCAGCTTACTGGAACTGGTGCAAGTTCAAGTTCCCTCAACGCTTTGATTCCTACGAAGTGGCTGCACGTTTCAAAGTTTCATTCTGATACCCTTCCGGAGGATTTAATAAATCATGTCTCTGAAAAATCTAAAATACCCGCAAATTTGTTTAAGTGCTATAAGCTTATTAAAAAAGACATTTCAGTATCTGATTTAAAGTTTGTGAATTTCAAATTAAGGGTCCCTGCAGACTGTTTTAATCAATTGTTGAGTGATGCAGATATATGGCCTAGGTCTGTTAAAGTAAAACAATTTATAAATTGGCCAAAAAACGAAATATCTCATCAATCGCCCGGTTTAACTTAACTTCAGCTCAAGACAATGTTCCTGATTCATTAAACTCAGTACAATTTCCAAATAACCCTGCCCCTGCCAATGATGATGTGATCGCTGTTGCTGGTGTTGTTCCTGTAATTATTGTTCCTGAGAATGCTGATTCATCTGTTCCTCAAAGAACGTTAAGTAAAAGTATTGATAGTTTATCTTATTATTACCAAAATGTTGGTGGGTTAAGAACTAGACTAGACCATATATTTCTTGCTTTTTCGTCTTTAACCTATGACATTATAATATTAACTGAAACTTGGTTATCAGATAATCATTTAACAACTGAATGTTTTCCAAATTATTATACTGTATTTAGAAAAGACAGATGTAATTTAAAGACAGGTATGAACAGAGGTGGTGGAGTTCTGATTGCGGTCCATGCCACTCTGGCATGTAGGCTAGTTGAATTGAAATCAAACTCCACTATTTCAGACCTTGATATTGATCAACTTATTGTTTGTATAAAAACAGGTGAATCTGAACTATTTGTTTTTGTAAGTTATATTCCTCCAAAGAGCAATTTAGATTATTATAATATTCATTTAAATAACTCAAAATCAATTTTAGATAGTCTTAAATTTTCACAACATGTATTATTTGCAGGGGATTTTAACCTTAGTAATATTACCCGTGTTTTTTTTGGCGTCTATAAATAGTATAGTAGAAAATTCCCAAGAAAACGCATCGGCAGTAGCCAGATTTTTGTATTTAAAAATTGGTACAACTGAAAGAAGGCCTGTCAGAATAATAATAAAAAAACACAAATAGAAGAAAGTTTTGTGAAAATCAAAAGTTAAAATTAACTCCAGCAAAAAAAACTAACTAAAACTAATAAAATGGACAATTTGCAAGAAGATATGGTAAGAAAACATTTGGAAATCTGGCGGTCGATTTCAAAGTTTTAACCAAACAATTTTGTTTGTTCGTAGACTACTACATTAACATGTGGTGTTAAAGCGAGCTTGAAGCTCGCCTCAACTCTTTGTATACCTGAATCGAGTTGCAATGAGCTTGATTCGACTCGATTCCGGTCGGGTATCGGAGTGAAGAAAAACCTGTGTGGAGGAGTTGGTTTTACAGATAATGCATTATGGTCTGTTTATTTGCATTTTTGTGTACAAAAAATATAGTTTTGTTGTAATCAAATACAAAAAAAAAATTGCACATAAGAATAGCATATTCTTATATGGTGCTGAACTTTCATTGTTCTTCATTGTTTAACACGAATCAAACTATCTCACTTGCACTTCATAAGAAACATAGAAACACCATTTGCATTTTAGAAAGTGCTGTCAAACTTAATCATTTTTAAATCTTCTTGTGCGGTGGAAACACCAAAAAGATTTATTTAATCTAAACTGAGATAAACCTTTGGTGGACACATAGCAAAACTTAATTATCTTTTCTATTGTTTTCTCTTGCAAAATAAGCCCAGTTAGTCCATTTTCATTAACAAAACTAAATAATATCAACAGTAACAGATTGATTTTTTTCCGCAATGGAAAACACATGATTTCAAATTCACAACTACTCAGCCATCGAGATACAAATGCAATATCAATCGTACCAACATTTGAGAACGAAATCACATAAGATCCATTCGAGACTCGTATAAATGTCAAAAACCCATCCGTAGTAAGATTCTACTTTAACTTTTATCGGTAGTATTCATACTGCGGATATTGTTTTTGTTATTCGTGTAAAATCCTACTATACTATTGATAGATTTTCCAACAAAACACGGGTATTGATTGGACTTTTGACTCCGAAGACAAGTGTTTAATTCCTTTTAACGTTTCGACCGAAATAGAATGTGAGGTCATAGACTTTTTTGGTCAATATAATCTGATCCAAATAAATTCTCAGCATAATAGTCTTAATCGAATTCTTGATTTGATTTTTGTTGATAGGGATTTTCATATTTGTCTTGATAAGTGTAATTTCCCTGTTATTGCAAATTCAATTCATCATATAGCTATTGATGGAAATATAAATTTCTATCGATATTTAAAGAAAGTAACCAACGATCAAAATATTTTATATGATTTTCGAAAAGCTAATTATGACGGTATTGTAGATTATCTTTTGTCGTTTTCTTGGAATAACGTCTTTTGTTCATCTGAATTAGATAGCGTGTATTCTAGTTTTTTAAGCGTTCTGATGGGGGCAATTGAGAGATATGTACCTAAAAAGCGTTCTAAAAACAATTCTTGCCTATATGGTATAATGGGAGGTTGACCAATCTCAAAAACAGAAAAAATAAGGCATTCAAATTATATAAGTCTGATAAAAATAATTCTAAGCTGCGCACAAATTATCTTAATCTTCAACGAGAATTCGATATTCTCAATAAATTCTTATATAGAAATTACCTGTTTTCTATCTAATGTGAGCTCAAATTAAATGCCAATCGTTTTTGGAATTTTATAAGCTCAAGGCGTAAATTAAGTGGATTTCCTAGTAGTATGAAGTATCAAGATACAATGACTAGTGATGTACCTACAATTTGTAACTTATTCGCTGACTATTTTCAATCAGTTTACTCCTTAGATACTCCCCCTATCCAGAAGCTACCTTATATGAGTAGAGTTGTCAATATCGGTTCTTTAGTCTTTAGTCCTTTTGAAATAGAAGAGGTTTTGTCTAAATTGGATGTTAATAAGAGTGAAGGGCCTGATAGGATTCCTGCTATTTTGCTAAAGAAATGTGGTATTGCAATAGCTCAACCACTTTCTTGGATTTTTAATCTTTCATTAGCCCAGGGGCAGTTCTTAAAGTGCTGGAAGGTTTCATTTTTATCGCCAATTTTTAAATCGGGCTCAAAACAGGATATTACCAATTATAGACCCATTTGTAAAATTTCTTGTATTCCAAAAGTTTTTGAAAAATTAGTTTGCAACAGGTTAACTGTGTTATTTCAAGATCATATTTCAGTTTATCAACACGGGTTTGTAGCAGGGAAATCAACCGCAACAAACTTAGCATTAATAAGCAATAACATCATTACAAATATGGAAGAAGGGTTGCAAACTGATATTATTTTTACAGATTTTGCAAAGGCATTTGACAGAGTGAACCATCAAATCTTATTAAACAAACTAACTTCTCTAGGTATCCACTCTTCCCTACTAAAATGGTTTGAATCTTATTTAACTGGTAGAATTCAAATAGTGAAAGTTGATGGCTCACTCTCGAAACATATTTCGGTCCCATCTGGTGTTCCACAAGGAAGCCATTTGGGTCCATTATTATTCTTGTTGTTTGTAAATGACATACCTGATAATTTCCTTAATTCAAACTGCCTTCTTTTCGCGGATGACCTCAAACTTTACCGCAAGATTTCTTGTCAAACCGACTGTGTTCTTCTTTTGGAAGATCTTTCAAAGCTTGATAATTGGTGCAAACTAAATCACCTACTGTTAAATGTCTCTAAATGTCAAGTTTTGTCGTGTTTCCGAAATTCTAATCCTATAATGTTTGATTATATTATCAACCATACAAATTTAGAGCGTGTTACAAGAAAAAAAGATCTAGGAGTAATCTTGGATACAAACCTTTCTTTCTTACCGCATTATGATTTTATTATAAACAAAGCAAATCAATTGCTTGGTTTTTTAAAAAGAAACACAAAAGAATTATCAGATTCATATACCTTAAAATCACTATACAATTCTCTGGTAAGGTCAAATCTTGAATACTGTAGTATTGTTTGGAATCCTTATTATAATAATTCAATAGACAGAATAGAAAAAGTTCAGAAACATTTTACAAGGTATGCATTTTATAAGCTTAATTGGAGGATTGCAAGGCCTTCTTATTATAGTAGATGCTTATTATTTGGTATGCAATCTCTTTATGATCGTAGAGCTTATTTTTCAGTAATGTTTATAAGAGATATCGTAACATTTCATATCAATTGTCCTCCTTTACTAGGATTAGTTAATTGTGTTAATGCACCCTCTAGAACTACACGCTACCGGTTTCATTTTTATGAGCAGTTTCATCGTACAAATTATGGACGGAATGAACCCATCACTCGTTGCACAAGAGAAGTGAATTTAATTTGCAATAGGATTGATTTTAATCTTGATGTTTCGAGAGACTCGTTTAAAAAATATGTTTTAAATAATATTCAAACTTTAACTTCCTAAAAATATTTAAGGACTGAATCTTTTTTTTTATCATTGAGTTGTATTAATAAGATAGCTAATTGTAAATTAAAAACAAAAAATGTAAGCTTTTGTAATATTTATTTACTTATATTTTATTATTTCCCCCAACAATTATATTATGTTTTGTATTAGTATCTAGTCTATAAGATTGTAATCTGATTGATGAAATAAAACTAAAACTAAACTAAACTAAACTAAATAACCGTAGGCAAGAACCACGAATACTGGTGAATCTTAAAAAGGCCTGTATGAAATCTGCTGTTGTAAGACTCTCTACTAACTCTAAATGCACAGGTTTTGTGACCATGCAAACAAACACTGCAATGTACTTCTTTTCGATGATGTTACATCGCCCTCCACGCGTTTTGAGCAAGTATGGTCCAGCATAGTCAACCCCGGAGTGAGTAAACGCTCTGCATGGTGTTACTCGATCTGCAGGCAGTTCACTCATCATTTGAGTAGTTGCCTGGTGCCTATATCGTGTGCATATTTTACGCATTGCCAATTATGTTTTCGCACGGCACGGCGAAGATTTGTTATCCAGAACCTCCGGCGCACAAAAGCTATTGTTTCGTTGGGCCCTCCATGCAGAGTCATTTCATGAGCTTCTCTTATCACTAATTTGGCCAACGGGCTGACGTCGGGAAGAAGAATAGGAAACTTTTGTTGCATTGAGATCGGTGCACGACCTAATCGACCACCTAGGCGCAGTAACCCCTTATTGTCAAGCCACGGCGTGCAGTTGGCAATTGGACTTGATGGGTCAACCCCTTCACTGTTTGCATTTTTCAGTGCTTTTATTTCTTTGTCATAGTAAACATTTTGTTCTTCACGAGTCCAAAATTCTTGAGCTGTCTTGACCTCATCGTTCGACAAAGGGCCGCGCTGACGATTTTCTGCCTGCAGTCTTACGTTATTACAAAAACGGAACAGCCATGCAGTGAGTCGACACAGCTCAAACATTTTTGAAGCACGTTCAAGGAGATTAACTCCACGCAAAGTCACGCTCATCGCTGCTAACTCTTTGTGAAACTTTCTAAAATGTGTAACATCGCCGCTAAGCCGTTCCTCTTTTGCAACTTCTGAGTTCGTAGCCGATGTTGTCTTCATTTGACAATTTGGCCAATGCAGGGGTGCTTGACGTAACCACGTAGGTCCATGCCACCAAAGTTTTGCGTCACGTAGTTCAGCAGCCGTGGCTCCTCGACTCAATTGATCAGCAGGATTGTCTGCCGACGAGATGTATCGCCAGTCCGCATCTCTAGTCATCTGATGAATCTTTTGTATTCTGTTGTTAACAAAAATTTTGAGCGTTGCTGGGTCCTTCCTTAGCCATGCTAGTACAATTTGTGAGTCTGACCATAATATAGTTTTCAAGTGCTGGAATTTTGCTGTTGTCTTAAATGTATTAAGAAGATCACTGAGCATAAGAGCTGCGCAGAGTTCCAATCGGGGTATTGTTACTGTTTTAAGAGGTGCAACCCTAGATTTAGCTGCAACGAGTGTGCATTCGATGTGCTCCATTGTTTCAACACGCACATAAAGTGCAGCTCCATATGCCACAGTTGATGCATCGGCAAATCCATGCAACGAGATATTGCGATCACTTGCGATCCCCAACCATCGTGGCAGTCGGATTTCAGTGACGAAAGGCAACTGTTGCTCGAAACGCCGCCATTCTCGATAGATAATATCTGGTGCTAATGAGTCCCATCCAATATTTGCACTCCAAATTTTTTGCATCAATATCTTCGCCTTTACTACCACTGGACCCAGATAACCATTTGGATCGAAAATTTGGGCAATCCGACTAAGTAATCTTCGCTTGGTTGCTTCTTTCACCTCTACGGCAGGTTGTGGCTGGAATTTGAACATTAATTCATCTGTTTTTAAGAGCCATCGTAATCCTAGAACTGTTGTATCTTCAAACTCACTAAGATCAAGAGCCTCTTGTGCACTAGCTGGCACAATATTCGGCCTATTTGATCGCCATTTATTCAATACAAATCCAGATGACCGCAGTACCGCATCAATTTCCTTACTCAGCTGACGAGCTTCTGCGTCTGTTTCTGCTCCTGACAGGCAATCATCCATATAAAAATCATGTTCTACTGCATCTGCCCCCATCGGGTACTGTGTTCGAGCATCTCGAGCACCTTGAACCATTGCTCGTACAGCACAATGAGGAGCTGAGGCCAATCCAAAAGTAACTACAGTTAACCAGTATTCCTTGATTGTACTGTTTGTATTTGGCCTCCAAAAGATTCGTTGAAGGTCCCATTGTGCTGGGTTTATGTGTACTTGCAAGTACATCTTTTTAATGTCAGCCGTAATAGCGACTTGACGGCATCTAAAACGCATAATCAAATCAGCCAAGTTGTCCTGCAATTTCTCACCCACTAACTGTACATCGTTTAGTGAAATTCCGCGATCAGTTTTGCATGATGCATCGTTTACTATTCGAAACTTCTTTAATACTGGATGATGCGGAATGTAATAGCACAATATATTTGGTGGTCGATCAGCTAGTTGCATTTGCCCAGCGCATAATAGTTCATTAATGGCTGCAAAGTATTTTTCCTTTAATTCTGGATCACGCTCAAAACGGCGTTCTAGCTGACGAAACCTATGTAATGCCATAGCTCTCGAAGATCCGAGTTCTTCAATGCCATCGCGCAGTGGAATATCGACCTGAAAACGACCCCCAGGGAGGCGGCAATGTGTTTGCATAAAGATGTCTTCGCATCGTTCCTGTTCAGCAGTGCGTATACGTGTTACTTCAATTTCTTCAATTTCCCAAAAACGTCGTAGCAAATGATCTAACTGTGGTTCAAGTGTCTCCATTACTCCAACTACTTTGGTCAATCCACAATATGTACCCACTCCTCCACCATACATTAACCAACCTAAACTTGAGGGTTGGAATGCAATTCCTCGTGGATTAACAATACTGCCATCGCGTATCACAGCTGCCCATACACCAGCACCAAGAAGAATGTCAATTTGAGAAGGTGTACAAGCACCAGGGTCAGCCAAATTTGAAACTATTTCTGGAGGAATGACATTTTCCGGAATCTTTTTACCTGGCAACCACAGCTTTGCCAAGTTTTGCCCTATCATTAGATCAATAGTTGTTAATGGTGTATCACTGGCTCTAGCTAGCAGCTGACATGTCAACTTTTGTGTATAGGGCTTCTCAGATATTCCGACGACTCCATGGACTCGAACGTTGCATTGTTGTGTTGGCCATTTGAGTGAACGAATAACACTGTCACTTATAAGGTTTATTTGAGCACCGGTATCGCATAATGTGCGCAGTGGTGGGGAGGTCCAACCGTTCAATTGAATGCGTACAATAGCTGTGGCCAGCAATGCAGACCATATTTCTTCTTCTCCGTTGTTGTTTAAAGGTTTATGAACGGCCGCATCGAGGTCACTACGCCCAACATTCCCCATTAATTGCTAATGTTTATTATCAAACAGCACTGCTTGCTTAGCAGGGGCTCTCTGTCTATTGACATCTCGCTGCAAACCATGTAGTGTCTCCACGGGGGAACCTATCTTAAAATTCAATGGACACAGTACGCTGTTGTGCTTGACTTTACACCTTGGACAAGCTCTTTCTGGGCATTTTCCATGTTGATGTCGTGAGCTGAAGCAATTCATACAGCGCCGTTCCTTTTCTATGTATTTCAGCCTGTCAGTAAGGGCTAAGCTCTTGAATTTATCGCAGTGAAAAGGCCAATGTCGCTGACCAAGACAAAGATTGCAATTTGGAGGGGCTTCTTTTCCTCTGCCATAAAATCGGGAACGATCGTTTGATGAGCTTGCGACTTCATTGCCTCTTTGGAGAAAGCTAATCGTTGACTGACCGAAGTTACTAGATTTTGTTTCTTTCAGCTGTGATAACAAACTAGCACGTAATTCGAGGAAGCGGAACATTCCGGTGAGATTTGGCAATTCTTCAGCTGATCGATGCACCGACCATTGCACGTAACTTTCATTGTCAAGTAGGTTTTCAATTTGGTAAAGTAGCATATGTTCTGCTACTGCATCTGCACTAAGTAACAACTGCAATTGTCGGAATGCGTTTCGGGCAGAATCAAGAACCTTGCGCATGGCTTCACATGTTGGGTTCTGCAGTGGTTTCAGAGCTGACAACGTTTGCAAATGTGCACGGATTATGTTGTACTCGTTGCCGTATTGTGTACATAATTCAGTCCATAATTGACTGTAAGTGTTGCCATCACCAATTGGCCAGTTTTTATATATTTCTTCGGCCCGACCTTGTAACGCTCCCAAAAGATGCCGCATTTTTTGGGAATTTGAAAACTTCAACTGATTGTGCACCTCGGCTTCGAATATTGCTCGAAAATTGGCCCAGTCGCTTTCAAGACCAGAAAATTTAGGAATTCGTGGTGGCTCTGAAATTTGGATTTGAATAGGTGTAGTACCAAAAGGACTAGATAAGTTGGTTCCTATTTGTGAGATCGATTCCATTGATGAGACTTGCCTGCGTAACTTAAATTTAAACGCTAAAAACTCTTCTTCAGCTTCAGCTAAGAAAGCACTGCATTGGGCCAAATGCTCTTCTGATAGTTGTTGTTGGCTAAGCATTGGCCAGTCTGCTTCAAATTTTTCCCAAACTTCTTCGATTCGATTGAGACGTATCATTGCCTCATCGGACGACCACTGTGCTATTTCTTCATCAGAATGTTTATTTGCAGCACGTCTCAAAGTTTCGCGGTACAATCTCATCGATTGTGGCACCGGGATTTCAATTATTGGCGATGCCTCTTCCTCCATTATGTCAATTTCTGCTTGCTGCTCACGTGTTATCCTTACAAATGCTCCTGGTGACCCTATTAAAATAAAAAAAAAAATACAAAAAGCTCACAGGATAAACTGGTATTACACAACATCACCCTTCTCGAAATAATACAGTGGAATCATAATGTAAACTTTTCGTTAATAATCTCAATTATGATGCTGTCAGCGCAACAGTAAACCAATTAAGAAAAGCACGAATAAATTCCAAAATATCTGAGCAAACGCACTGTCACTCATTATAAGGAGCTGCTCTAATAAATGCACTCTTTTGCTGTCAGCACAACAGCATTACAAATTTCTTCGCGAACGCACTTTCGCTGGAAATTTTTCTCTGAATACGTATTGTGTCAGCGCAACACAAATCGAATTCCGAGAACGTTACAAAAAAAAAGCTAATTATATGCACAAATGCCTGTAATTCGAATTTCGTCAGCGCAACGAATATACGAATTTAAGCTCTCAAACCTCTTACATCCCGATTCCACTGTACCTACTGCAAGTTTTTGGATCATATACTTTTTCCTCACCTGCACCGTTCTGTTTGCACATTTGATTTGATTGATTTCTATTTCTTTCCAAACATCTTTCATCGCACAGATCAATCCTATTTCTGCTCATTTTGGTATTTTTATTTCTTCAAATATATAAAAAAAAGTAAATAATTTTTATACCTTTGCTAGCCAATCCATCCTTTTTCCTAATTTTTAGATATATAACATTTAAATGTATTTATATGTACATGAGTACATATATGTATATACATATACAAAATATGTACATACATACATGCATTCCAAAATAAAAGTTAAAATTGCGATGGTAAACATCCGGTTCGATGGACCATGTTTCGATAGGCTCTTCTAGCATTACTCTTCTAGGACTGTATACATACCTACTTTCCTTAATGGGTCTCAATGAAAGAATTTTATTTTATTTGTTTTTCTTCTGAAAACAATTTGTTTGTTTTTTAATAGTTTTTTAATTAATAAACAAATTGACAAACAAAAATATAATTACGATATAATATAAATTAAAGTAATGAAACTTGCAAAAGATAAAGTATTTCTAATCAAAAGAATCGTGCCCTCTTCCTTTGGGAATCTTCATAAGCTCTATTGTTGCCGATGGTTATATGCTTTCTTTTATTGTTGCTGGCGGCAACACCAACATTTTTCAAAATCGATTTTCTCGAAAAATCGGGGTCAAGTGAACACCAATACTAAGCTTAAATGAAAAAAAATTTAAATTTTTAGTAGTAGATCACACTAATTTTAGCATACGGAAAAAGTTTTATCAAAATCGTAAGAGTCCTTTAAAAAAAAAATAGTACAAATTTATATACAATGATAAGACGATCGTTCACGTCTTATTTTATTCGTTTAGCATCCCTTTCTTTCTCTATAGCAGTTTTTCTTACCTTTCTTTGTTCAACACACGCGAATCATTAGACAAAATAAGACGTTCACTCCTCGTCTTTTTAGAGTGAATTTGTTCAAAACGATAGTGAATATGAAGAGAAAAAAAAAACAAAAGAAGATTCATTTGAACTTTCAATTTAATTTTTGTTTAAAATGTTTCCGGAATAGGTGATATGGTTCCACTTAAATGCTTATAACTTGAGTTTTACAATGCAATGAGAATTGTTTTAATTGCATTTAATAAGGGAAGACGCAGGGAATCGTGTTATATGGACGCCACGCCCGCCACTGTTATCCAGTCAATTGTGCCCAAAAAGGCTCTTTGCGAGCAAATTGTGGGGTAGTTTTGACTTTTTCCCTCCTTGATGTTTTCGGGGTGCTGAATCCGAATCTGAGGTTTGCCAACAAAATTTCGTGACACGACATGGAACAAAATGCAAAAAATTATGGAAAAATTAATTTTTTGGGAGTTTTTCCAATTACCAATTATTCGAAAATCACATTAAAGTACCATTGAAAGCATACACAATTTCCAATAAATGTTTATTTAAGGTTTTTTTCTGCGACAACCCATTTGGACTCAAGCGCTAGTCGAAATTTGACGTTTTTTTTACTTTTTTCGAAAATCCACTCGAAAGGATTAGGAAATTACTTTGTGTGGCAAAAGAATTTTTGTCTGTAACTTGAACCAAGATATACTTTTCTGATGGTGTTTGGTGCGCTGAGTTCGAAATTGGCCTTGATATTGCTTTATCACATCACGTGTTTGAGATATTCTAATCTAAATATTTAAAAAAAAAATGCATTTTTTATGCAAATTTGGGGTAATATTTGTTCTCGGGGTATTTTTTTTTTCGAAAAAATGAGGTATGAACATTTACTTCAAAATTCTTTTTGAATCTTTCAAATACCTCCATTCATCTTCGAGATATCGTTAGTTTCGTCTTACTACCTCATTCGAAAAATCCAGTCAATCTGTACTCAAAAGGGTACTTAATTGATTAAATTGTGGGATTTTCCGAATTAGGTAGTTTAATTTTTCTCAAAATTTTCAATAAAATATTTTGCAAATTAAAAAAAAAATTGAAAATATTTTGTTTTTATTAGATATTTCAAAATCGGCTTCATAATCATTTAGAAGTTAAACTTCGTATTTATTATATTTATTTTCACAAATAATATGAATTATATTCACATTGTACAGAATCATAAATAAATGAAATTGAAATTAAAGTTTAATTTTTATCTGAATAAAAACTTAAAATTTTCATATACAAATTTTTCCTTAAAAATGCTTTGAAAATTATTGTATATATAGTAAAACTAACCACTCAAACGATTTTCAATTTTTTGTTTCTTATGAATTCATATTTGTAAATGAATGTTGAATTTGACAGATCCGGTATATTCTTATCCTTAGGCATAGTCCACCCAGGTTTATACAAGACACTGGTGATGGTGAGATAGAAATGTCAACTATCACGCAACACATTTAGCGTCACAAACAGAAAAAAAAAACAAAACTAAAAAGTATTTTTATTTTTCTTGACAATGTTTTCGTCGGCATAATAATAATGGCAGAAATCAGTGTTAAGAACTTTCCCCAATCCCACCACATTTTAATGAACCAGGTACAATACAGTGACTCAACTTTTTGACCCCATGATAAGAAAAACGTTAAACTTTCTATTATAACTTTTTTGGTTACTAAGATATTTTAACAACTTCACTGTCCCATGTATCATATTTGATACAAAATAATTTTGTTGTCCTATGCTTCCAGCGTCCCATGTATCATATTTGATACATAAACAAAATTTTAGAATTCGGCTTTACTGTCCCCATACGAATTGACTTGAAAACATCTATAAGTCCCTAGTATTTTCTCATAAATTAATTTTTGTTCCGTGTTTCCTACGTCCATGTATCATTTTTGATACAAAAATATGGTGTTTTTAAAAACAAGTTTTTCGTATGAAAAAAATATCCCAAGAACTTCATTTTCATATAAACGTGTAGATAACGTCTGAAACTTCACAGAACTGCAAAAAAAGTTGGAAAAATGTTAAGGACAAAATACTTTTTTTTCACTGCTTTTTATTTTTTTTTTTAATTTGGAAGTAGTTAATGTAATGAGAATATTTTCAAATAAATCTATGATTGTAAAACAATGGGATGTGAATCTTTAAGATTCTAATAACAGCACATGGTTTGTTGCATTGTTTGCATTCTATATCGACTTGCTTTGCTTTGGAGGCCTCACGAAGGTCTCTCTCAAATTATTGCTGTTGGAGAAAACGCAATGCTTCCTGATAAGTTTACCATTCTAACGTGGTATTTTTGTGAAATAGTGTGTGCATAAGCATATTGCAGTTGCAGATGGAGGAATCCTGGTAAAAATTTTCGGTGACAAACACGACAATGCTTTCCGATCTCCTCAATTTCTTCTTTTACGTGTAGTGGAAGATTGACTCGATTTTTGTTCTACATAAATCAGTATTCTGGTTTATTAAATAAGTTGCAAATTTTATACTATTAATAATTATTATCAGCGTTAATCATTTGCTCCTCATCTAAGAGTGGTTCACACAATTTCACCAAAACATGACCCTGTCTTGTCCAGACTTTCAATGGCCGAAGTTGCTCCCCAATATTCCTGGTAGCACCACGTGAAGCCTATCTATTGTTGGTCCGGGAGCCGACCGTAAGACGTAAGATTACCTTTCTCATCGCGGACACAAAAAAATTGGATGCCAAGCGGGAAGCTTTTTCTGGTCGCAATGGTTAGAAAATGCACTTTTCACGTTGCATTTTTCGCTAAATGTTCCTACAAAAAGTTACTTCAATAGGGTATCAAATGAAAGCTAAGACTGTCCTCTACACGATACCAATAGTCGGACAGACTTTTTTTTTGTGGCCGCGATGAGATAGGTAATCTTACGGCCTTGTTTTTGAAGGGATTTCTGTAATGGAAGTCTTAAATTGAAGTCGACTATTAAATTAGACCACTGATTCATCTACCACTTAACTCGTATGATTTTCTTCCTTTTTTAATTATTAAAGAAATGCAGTGAATTCAAAGAACAACTCGACAAGTTTAAAATGATTCCCACTTTTTTTCAGAAGAAGAAGAATGGAATATTAGCTTAAAGTCAATTTTTCAGAAATTGACCCCTTTCCAAAAATCATATTTTCTATGATTATTTTATGATATCGTTATATTTTATTATGTATCATTTTTGATTCATTGGGACGTATTGCTATGAAATGAAGTTAGCATACGTCCATGTATCTTATATGAGCACAAAACTAAACCATCTTTTTAACAACAATGAACAATTATTACTGCTGCCAACCCATTCTATGTTGAATCTTACTTAATAATAATGCTTTTTTCTTGAAAAAAGTACGGGACGTGGGGGTGTTCTTAAATGAGTTTTAATGGGGACAGTGAAGCCGAATTTTGTTTATGTATCAAATTTGATACATGGACGTAGGAGACTCGGTACGAAAAAAAAATGTGTATCAAAAATGATACATGGGACGTATAGTTAAAGCTTTATTTTTTAAGAAAAAATAATGGACGTATGGGGGGTTTTCAAACAATTTGTATGGGGACAGTGAAGTTGTTAACAAAATATCTAACTAAAAAATAGGTTAGGTTAGGAGGGGTGTGCACAGCACAGAGGCTGTTGCGTACATGGGGGCCTGTTGGTCCATTGTGATCCCCTTACAAAAAGAAAGCAGAGATGCTCCTAAACTAATGATTCAGATAGACTGGCTCATTAACGAACCAGCCTGTGCTCTCTATGAATTTCCTCATATTTACCATTGAGACCTGCACTAGATCGTCCAGATCTCCAACAAACCTGTTTCCCAAGTAACGGAGGCGGCTTGTTTGGAGGTTCGGACAATCGCAGAGCAGGTGTTTAATGGTTTCTACTTCTTCAACATCCTGACAGCTCCTACATCAGTCGGGTGCGAGTACACCCAATCTGGTGGCCATTGTGCCAATGGCGCAGTGACCCGTTACAGTACACCTATCAAGATTCTAATGTTCTTTTTACTCAGCGATAGAATATACTGAGTTTCCTTTTCATTAATTCTAGGCCATAGACTTCTAGAGATAACGCAATCGTTCCTGGTAATCCAGGATTTATTGATTCGCTCTTTCGTTATTAGGTCCATTTTCGTTTTAATTACGCCGATCGGGATGTCTAGTCCCATGTCTATTTGGCTACTACTGTTTCTATTTGATAATGACCCCTTCCTTGCTAGTTCATCTGCTATATCATTCCCTTCTATATTGCTATGTCCAGGAACCCAACAGAGTTTCACTTGGTTAGTGTTGCAAATTTTGTTCAGTATGCCTCGACATTTTACCACTGTTTTGGATCTTATGGTCTCACTGGCTATTGCTTTGATCGCAGCTTGGCTGTCCACGAAAAATGTGATCTCCGACGAGATCAGTTTTTTCTTGTGTACCAATTCTGCCGCTTTTTGAATAGCGTAAATCTCAGACTGAAAAAAACTACACTCATCTGGGAGTTTATATGACTCTCTAATATTAAGGGCTTCATAGAACACCCCCGCACCTGTTCCTTCTTCCATTTTAGACCCGTGTAGAAGGGGATACCCTGTTCACTAATTAGTGATTGGGGTTCCCATCCATGTCTTTCGGGTATTGAAATAGAGAAGTGTTTGTTAAAATCCATTAAAAGAGGAATAAAAGAATAAAATAATATTTTAATTTAGTAAAGAAAGTAAAGAGATCAGAATTCAAACGTTAACTTAATTTGGTACAATGAAAGACAAAAACGAGCGCTTATGATCAATTAGTTGACTTTGTAAAACTGTTGTTTGCAGATAAGTGTCGCACGTGGCCTCCTTCTTATAACTACTAAATACTATCTATAGGCAGAGTTTTGGTCAGTTTTTGATGATGAAAGGCCATATACAGAAGTTTTTCCAAGAACACAAAACAGTGTTGAAGCTTTGCTTTGCCGACTTATAATCTTGGTAAAAAAAATGAAAGGTGTTATATAAACTCACAAACAACCTGAAAAACGAATTTCTTTGCGTAGTACATTTGAAAATGAGGATATTTTGATATTTTTGGTTTAAAAAAAACCATATGCAGGGAAGACATCAACCACATTTTTGGTCGGGTTGGGGTCAATATACTGTATGGCTCATAAAACTGTATTTAAAATACTATATTTCAAAATACTGTACTTCAAAACGAATTCTATTTTTCAGCCTATTTACAGCATTTTTAAATAGAAAATTTTGAAAGCAGAATGCTTTTTTTTAAATATATCATATCCACGTGTTCATGCATTTCGGTGATGTTTAAGAGCTTGTGCAAATTTAAGTGTTAAGTGCTATTTTGTAATTTAAAATGAATATATCGATTGTAAAGTCAAATAAAGGAAAAGACAAATTATTGAATTTTGAGAGTGAGAGTGTTTTGCTCATACAGCATTTTGAGATGAATAATTTTGAGATACAGTATTATGAGATACAGTATTTTGATCATACAGTATTTTGTACATACAGTATTTTGAAATACAGTATTTTTAAATACAGATTATTAACCATACAGTATTATGACCATACAGTAGTGTTCCTTAAACATCGATAGTCGGCACCTGCGATAGTTCCCGATTATTTAAAAAAAAAAACACCCGATAATATCGATAGTCTATTGATAGTTTTCATATGTCTGTTCGTGTACTTCCCAAAACTACGAACTTTATTTTTTTATATCAACTTTGACAGAATTTTGGGCATAATTCGTAGAAACTCGTAGTTTTGGAGATACGCGAACAGCCATTTTATAAGCAAAATCTGTGACTAGACAATGCTTATTAGGAGAGAAAAATATTTACAAAAAATTAATTTTTCGCAAAGATTGCATAGTTTTGCTTTAGAAAAAACAGTTCGTTTAATCCTCTTTGCAGTTTTTTTTTGTATCATTGTGTGACAGAACTGAAACCGATGCCATATAGAAACAAGACAACGGCACTAACATTAACAAACACCAACTTGTACGAAATTTGTTATTTGGGGGTTCCCCAGGCCCAAACTTATTCCCTTATTTCATAAACAGTAAATTGAGTGTTCACAGTTTTTCATTAAGCGAATGGAAATGTTAAGTAATAAATGAAAGGAGAAATTAAGAACTTATAATATATATTTGTCCAGTTTATATTTCTGAGAGGGCTCAGAGAATTTCCCCAGTTTTGCTATCAAATACTTAGTAAAAAAAATTTGAATTCGTCTGCTCAGGTGAGTGCTCTGATATAAACTGAGCAATTATGTCACATGTGATAGTTATAAAAACCATCGATGTTTTCGATAGTCATATACTATCGATAACTATCGATAGACTATCGATGTTTAAGGAACACTACCATACAGTATCATACAGAATTTGGACCATAAAGTATTTTAAAATACAGCATTTCGACATGCTCCCATTTTGGTCTGTCTTTGAAAATTAAAAAAAAAGAACGCAAGTTTTCCTAAGGACACAAAGCAACGTTGAAGCTTGGAATCGCCGGTTAGAAGTATTGGTTGGGAGAAAAAGGCCAGGTTTATATAAACTTATAATCAGTGACTTAAGAAATGAACTTGTTTTCGCAAAAGCACAGGTGGAAAGCGAAAGGGATAAAAATGGAGGTCACATAAAAAAAAGTAATTCAGAAAAATAAAAAAACTCGACGTACTATGAGAAAGAGACCTGCTTTAAGTAACATTGCTTATTTAATACGAAAAGCAAAAAATGTGTTTTTGTTTTGAAGTTTTGGACTTGCTTATTTGTTATACATATGCGTATGTGTTATGTTTGTTGATTATATTAATGACTTTTTTTGTTACCTGATTAGTTCCTTGAAGGAATTATGTTTAATTTAGTGTGTCCTTATGTTAATTTATGTAAATAATCTACAATTATATTTCTTTATTTCTTTAAAATACAAATTTATAAATAGAAAATCAAAGTTGTTTTTTTGTAATGGAAATTTTTCTTCAAAATACAGCATTTGGACATAAACACAATTTCAGCGTTTTGGATAAACAGACTTTTGGATATACAGAATTTTGAAATACAGAATTCTGAAATACAGAATTTTGGTCATGCAGCATTTTCAAAAAAATTTCGAACAGAATTTTGGTCATGCAGAATTTTGACTCGATCCGATGCTTTTTACTGATTATAATCGAAATGTTGTCAAACAGTTTGAAACCGATGTCTTAATGGTTGAAAATCTGGACAATCTCCGAGTAAATCCACAATGGCACGTTAATCTCTGCTAACCATGTGAACAAAAAGTTGAGTCACTGTATGCAATCACAAAAGTAATGTTAATGTTTTTAGTCTGTTTAAGTCATGCGGTTACATAAACAGATAATTTTTATCAAATGGCTCTAGTCTCTCCCTCTCCCTTTCCGTCAACTCCTATGTAAGTTATTATTTCAGTTCTTTATACTTTCTTTATCGTCTTCGAATTAGATTCAATTTGTCCACTGCCTTCCCCCAATTTATTTCACAATTCTATTTGATTATTTGTGTTAATCTATAGCTCTGGGCTCAATGGGAATCTATCACGTCTTTGTATAAAGTTTCCAAGTTCCTACCTCACATAAATATATCTACAAGGTTCCGGTATACATTTAGAAACCCTTCAAAGTAAGTTTTCGGCATAGAAAATAACGCATCATTATCGACACATCATTACAAGGACGCAACGCAAAAAAGAAAAACTTTTTTTTTGCAGAGAATAATTTCCAAAATGTTTTATTTTTGTTTTTGCTTGTATTTTTCCTTTTAATAGAATTTGATGACTTTTTTTTCCCTCATTCTGTTCTAAGCAAGTGATTTAAAAAATAACGAGAAAAATGTCCCTCTTGCGAAACTTCCGGCAGTTTTGACTATAAATAAATAATTTCACATCCTTAATCATAAAATCAACATTGGTGCCCTGGTTTTTTTATATTTTGTTTTTTTCAAAAAGTCTTGTTTTTCAATTAATTTTCCAGTTTTTTTTTTGTAAGCGCGTTATATGAAAAAGCACTACAAAATAGCGTAGATATAGCTTCTTTTCGTACTAAGTAATATACATTAAAATTGAAGCTTATTGATGTAATATTTTCCGAGTGGGTGCTTCCTTTAGCCATCACGATAATAATTTTCATCAAGATAAAAAATTACTTGATCAAATTGTCCATGGTTATTTACAATAGGCTATTAATTTTGAAAATTGTTTCTTTCAATTAAATTCTGGTTATAAGTCTGTGAAAGGAGAGGGGAGTCAAAGAAAACATTGTTTTTTTTTAACTTTCAGAAAAAGATAATAATGCATAGGTTAGGTCGTTTCAGCGAAAATGTATGTTAATGGAAGAGAAAATGTTTTAAATATACCCAGCCAGCCGAGTAGTGTATGCCATTTAAATAATACAACGAAAAAGGCAATAAGACAATTATGTATATTGGTAGAGGTTAGGTACCTACCAAAATGTTTAATTTAAAATAAATTAAAAAAAAGTTAAACAAATTGTTTTCTATTTTAATTAATTGATTGGAGATCTGGATAAGAAAATAATTTATGTTTTGTTTTTTTTTTTTTTTTTTTAAACTTTGTTAATTTAACTGGATAGAGGATGAAATAGGTTTCATTATTATTAAAAACGTATATACTTAGATACATATATACGATTAAAAATAAAGTAATTTGGAGGTGAAATATACAACAAAACTATATGTACCTTATCCGCTTATAGACAGAGGAAACAAAAATTCACGTTTATTAAATTATGAGCTAAGCGGATTGTTAATCATAGAATTATTTCGAAATATAACTTGAAACTGACCGACTCGATGGCATTGTTTGAAGTGGTATGGAGAGGCTTCATGAATCTACATATAGGTATATAAAATCTGAATCAGACTACTGAATTCTATAATTTTTTTCAGACACGATATAGAATTTTAGTATAAGATACCTTCACGTTCACAGTACAGTAAAGGAGCACCCACCGACAAGCCGCATAAAAAAATCATATCTTATCGCCAAAGCAGACAAAAATGAAAGTTGTGTTCTTTCGAAAGCAATCATTATCAAGTCCTGTAACCCCGATTGGGGCATAGGGCGCCAACAAATCGTGTCCATCCTTCACGGTCTGCAGCAAGATATTGTCAACTGCGGCCACGTCTTTCTCTTGGAGTCTGCTTCCGCTAAGACAGTTGATTTTCATGTTATTCCTGGTCTTCCAACCCACCATGCACCCTGAGGATTCCATTCAAAGGACTGCTTTGCAATTTCATCGTTTGGTTTGGACCAATCCAACGCCATTAACGCTTTCTTATGTCGACGTCCAGCCACTCTTGACTTGTCCTGCGCCACAATTCCTCATTTGATATTATTTGTGGCCAGCAAATCTTAAGGATGTGGTGACGAAAACGATTCATATAAGCATGCAATTTCCTCGAAATGGTAGACGTGACTTTCCAGGTTTCACAAGCATATAATAGCACAGATTTGAAATTGGATTCCAAGAATCTCAACTTAGTGCGTAAGGAGATTTGATTGGTTTTCCAAATTGGGGACATAATACCGAAGGTACTAAGTTGAGATTCTTGGAATCCAGCACGAGCTTTATTTATTCTACTTTTAATGTCCAGATCCGTACCACCGTTTGCAGAAACGATACTGCCAAGGTAGTTAAATTGTTCGACTTCATCAACTGGCGTCTCTTGTGGAATAATACGCTTGCTATGTGGAGCGGCCTGTGAGCATTATTTTTGTCTTTTTGCTGTTTTTCTTAGACCATTCGACTCTCCCTTCACTTGCAGTGTTTGGCACATCCCGTTCAGCCCACTGATGTTATTTGCCAGTAGACATATGTCATCGGCATAGTCTAAATGACTGAGCCTTTCGAACGGTCTCCATTGAATGCCCTGTCTCTCAGCTGTACCAACACTGGCCGTCAATACATCATCCATCGCTAGCAGGAAGAGAATTGGCGATAGAACATCCCCTTGTCTCACACCCTGTTGCACTACGAAGGAGTCGGATAGCTGCACATTGTGTAAAACAAAACACCTTGCGTTGTTGTATAGGACTCTTTAATAATGGCAACAATTTTTGGCGGAATTCCTCTACCAAGCAACGTTCTCCATATACATTCGCGGTTAAATCGATCTTAGGCCTTCTCAAAATCCACGAACATGAGATAAGGCGGTGATTTTAATTCCATCGATTGCTCAAGGACGATACGCAGGGTGTTGATATGGTCGACACGATCGACCACTGCGGAAGCCAGCTTGATGCCTCTTGAGTTCAGACTCGATTCTATCTATTATTCTCTCGAGAATGATGGTTGCCATTAGTTTTGGGAAAACGGACAAAACGGTAATACCACGCCAATTTTTGCAATTCTTTAAGTCACCTTTCTTTGGCAACTTAACATTCACACCGTCCTTCCAGTCCTTGGGATAGCTTTCGTTTTCCCAAATGATTTGTATCGACAGATGTAAAATACTAGCTGCTGTTATGTGATCGGCTTTCACAAATTCAGCTGGTATTCCGTCAAGTCCAGCTGCCTCGTCGTTTTTGAGGAGATTTATTGATGTTTGGATTTCCGATTCTTACGGGGGTTCGATGTCAATACCCCTATATGACCTGCGCATATCGTATAGTTAGGGCACTTCAGCACTTTGTTCAACAAAATCCTCATTAAACAGTTCACATAAACGGTCCTTCCATCTGCGTAGCTGATCCTCAATATCATTACAGGATGATTGGTGTTGCTTTTTTTTCCAATAATATCTTTGGTTATTTGGTATAATTCCCGGATAGCTCCTCTTCTTGCAGCGTTTTCCGCATTATCTGTGAGTCCATCTTACCTCACCCTCTTGTCACGTCTTACACAGCGATAGACCATCTTATGTGCAATGCGGTAGTCTCTGCGCAATTCAGACTTTCGTTGAACATCTGCTTCGGCATTTATTTGCATTTTCAACAATTTGAGAAGTTTGATTTTATAGCAGATGTCTTGGGATATCCAAGAGTCTCTACGTCTTGTTCACTTCGATACAGTTTCCATCCAGCCTCCATAAAAACACGTCTTATGCTTTAATACAGTCCCACCTATCACAAGACGATTCGCGTTACAAAAGTCAACAAGCAAGTCACCATTTTCATTCCGTGACCCCAAGCCGCTTCTTCCCATCACGCGTTCCAGCCCGTAAATGTCTGAACCGACTTGGGCATTGAGGTCTCCCATAACGACTATGATATCGGCTCTCGGAACATTCCTGTAAACCGAGCTAAGATGAGTGTAGAACGTGGTTTTGTCTTCCTCGGTCGCTTCATTTGTGGGGGCGTAGCACTGAATTATTATGACGTTGCGAATTTTTTAACGAAACCTTGCTGTCATTAGTCTCGCAGAAATTGTCGCCCACGAAATATTAAAGACTAGACTACGCCTTGCTTGTTCGTTCAACATAATCCCGACACCATGCAGTCTTTGGCCACCCTCTCTTTCATCTTCCCCGGAATACTGCATTCTCGTCTGTCCAGTGTCTGATCTACCATCGCTGTACAAGGATCGAAAGTTCCATGCTCCGATTTTCGTACGTTTGCGGTAGCCAAAAGTAACATTTGCGCTTCTTGAAAGACTTCTTCTATTTGTCAACGATTCATTTATTATAATGACGTCTTGATTGACGCTCGTACATGAAAGATGCCACACCCCCAAATCCGATGTGCGGTTTACTGCAACCGAAGCTGCAGAAGGATTTTCCATAAAAAGATTACCTCTTGGGGACTCATTTCCATTTGTTGTCATAGTTCATGTATTTGCATATATCCTTCCACCATGGTGTTTTCCGACATATGATTAATAACATACATAAGCTCAGATTTGACAGGCACACCCGCCTTTTGTATGGTCAAACACATAACTGCTCGAGGCCGCCCACTATGGGAAAACAGACGCCTTTTGTAGCCGCCCAATATGGGTTACAGACGCTACTTGCTGCTGCCGTTGGCCTTTCAACAAAAAAGGCTGCTCCGCCACCGGACTATCATGCCGTTAACCGCCGTCTGCAGGTTATCAGACTTTAGGGGGCTTTTAACCATCCCGAGGACAACTTTGTGCCCTGACCAGCATCGCTGGGTTGTCTGCTTATCCCGGCATCCATTCGGTACCCCTGCACGTTAGCGTTACCCGCTCTCTACACGCGGAGGTGTGCATAGGGTTTTTACTTCCATTGAGCCTAAGCCTAGGGCCGAAGTGGTATCCAAGCACTCTCCAGTACTTTAAGGCTAGTCGCGCACATGCAACTGCTACTGCAACAAAACAGTTTAGTCTCAAGTTGACCGATGAGCGCGCACATAAGCAACTCCACAAGCAATCGCAACGAACCTAACCAACACACGGACAATGTTTATTCAAATTTTCTACCCCATACATACAAGGAAAAATATTATCGCTTTTGTCCTATTCTTTTGCTCAGCAAATAAAAGAAAAGATAAATTTGTTCTCTTTCGCACAGAGAACATAAGTCACTTTGGAGAGAACAAAATTCAACGATGTGGTAAAATATCTGCAACTATTTGGTTGCATGTGCGCGCAGTCACATATTCCCAGCGGGAAAAATTAAAAAATTCATTGAGGAAAAACCTGCTTTTTCCTTGAGGAATGGAAGCTGTACCTGCCACTTTTCAGCTTATTCCTTTGATGAATTTAACATGGGCGTGTCATTGGCGGGAAGCACATGCCACTTTTCCGATGAAAATTCACTAACGAATTCACTACTTCAATGGAAGTTGTTTATTCACC
Source organism: Dasysyrphus tricinctus (assembly GCA_963921185.1). Classification (NCBI taxonomy): domain Eukaryota; kingdom Metazoa; phylum Arthropoda; class Insecta; order Diptera; family Syrphidae; genus Dasysyrphus; species Dasysyrphus tricinctus. Next base: position 220,733,639 of record OY992530.1, on the reverse strand, counting down.
GACCCAGGTGATGAAAAACATGGTGATTGCTTAATCTGTGAATTCACTACATACGGGTATTTAGCTTATTCATCAGTTCAATAATTTCGATGAAAAATCGAATGAAAATTCAGTGATGAAATCACCAGGTTAGTGGTAGTTTCTTTTTCATCAATAAAATCCTCCCATTTGTATTGTTTACTAAATCCCATCGGTAATGCACCCTTTATTTTAAAATGAAAACAAACCAAAATGTTGTTTCCATTTCAAATCAAAAATATTTGGCGTTACGGAAAACGCAATTTCTATTGATTTCAGTTCGTGTTACATGGACTTTTCTAAAGAAAGTCACTGTGAACTGTATCCAACAAAATGAGAATTTATAGTTGCCAAAAAATTATAAACTACTTTGTGCATTACTATTCATCGTTGGAATCATCGATTACAATTCACCATGAGTTTCACTCACATTTGTTTTTTTTTTTTTTTGTTCTCGCCATGAACACTTTACAAAGCAGATGAGTGGATTCAAACAATGAACTGATGATCTTGTACATTACTTTTTCACAACTTTTTCATCACATACTTTTCCCTTTTAAATTCACCGAAATAAAGGGTCGTTTCATAAACACAAAGCAGAAAGTGGAATCAAAGCTACGAACTGAGGAAACTTTGCATTACTCTTCACCTACTAAATCATTGCATGTCGTTTCTCTTATGATTTGGCAAGTGAATTCATTGATTATTTCAGCAATAAATTTCATTGAGGACGATATTTCCCGCTGGGATTATTCTATATGACACAAATTGAAAAACCGATTTCGGGCAATCGTTCAGTTTGTGGCAAAACACAAACTGAAAAGTTGCTTGAATCGACGACTGAATAGTTTCTGCATGTGCGCGCTGTCCCATATGAGTCAATATGTTGCATGTGCACGTCTAGCCTAAGAGAGCAAATGATGTGTAGATCAAGCAAAGAACTTTGAATATTCATTCGTTCCTGTAATACTGCAAGTTTTACCATAACGGCATCGGGACATGTACTTGGATATTTTTCAGTCTCACCTAGAAGTTATATAATGGCGCTCTGAGTATACCTACTGGCAGGCAAGCAAAGTGCCATAAAAGAATGAGCAAGTCAATAATTATTTGTTTTTTTTGTTTTGTCATAATTTCAAAATGGTTTCAAAACAATATTTAAACGGTGCAAGTATAACAAAATATAAGTGTATAGAATTATGTAGGTACCTATATCAGCTACACTTGTCAAGTTTTGTTACGAAAACGCTGCAGGACTAAAAAACATTTACTCGACAAAGTCAAGTTTTCGTACCATGAAAGAAAGGAAGAAATTATGACAATATGTCACTCGAGTTATTGCGGCATTAGTAGGTAACGTGGTGAAAGCTATCTTTACAAGGGAAAGCCGGTAGCCGGGAAAATGGAATGCCAATATGATGAGCAACTACGAGTGTGGGGCAAAATAATATACAGTTCAGAAGTTCACAATAGAAAAACATTGAAATATTCTCACTTCTGAACACGTGTAGAAATCGTCGGTTCAAAGGTAAAACAGAAAAAAATGTTCAAGAAAATGAGAATGAAATACTTTTTTTTAATCCAAAAAGTCCCGCTTTCCACAGTTACTATAAGGACATAGAAAAGTATACTCGGGAACTTTATTTAAAAATTTTTTGAACGTGACTTTTCAGCTTTTATAAGTATTCCTGTTGAGCAATACATCTGCCTCTTTGATATAATAAGCTTCATAATTTTTATATTTGAACAAAATATTGGCAGACAAATGGTGAAATTCCTAGTTTTTTAATAGAATTTTGAAAAATAGGCTTTAAAAATCTCCATATAAATTCTGCTGTATTTCAAAGTTTAATAAACCAAAGTTTTAACTGAAGGAATATGTCTGTCTCTTTGATATGTAAATACTTATAGTCTGTTTTATAAAAAAAGTTTTAACTAGAGCAATATGTGTGCCTCACTGACCTCCGAATCCTGATTCTCTATTTTATTGGAAAAATTATATCAGATACTTGGATTTACAACGAAATGTTGGAAAAAAGCATTGAAAAACTCCATATAAATTTAGCTGTTTACAATCTGGATCGCACGTACTTGCTCTTATGTTAAAGTTGCTTGGAACTTCAGAACTTTAAAATAAGCTAGTCATTATAGAAAAAGTATATAAGAAATATAAAAAAGCTTTAAATCGTTCATTAAATTGTATAAACAAGTAGTAAAATAGCTTAGCGTTCAAAACCAAGTATGCCATTTTATTTCTTGAAAACATAGGAATACAAAAAAATTCAAAATCGTTGGAGCAGTATTTTTCAGCATAAACTAAATTTTTAGATATAAAATTTTAGTAATATTTAAAAAAAAAAAGTTGGGATGTCAATTTTGAGTATTTATTAGTAATACATTTATAAATTTATTTTCAAAAAATTCATCTACCCGTTTTCAAAATATCGAATTAAAAAAAAAAATAGTATTTTTTAAAAATCCAAAATTTATTTTATTCAAAATTTTGATATGTTAAGTAATTGGAGCTTTTGCTTGAAAAATATGATTGAAATAGATTAAGCCGTTAAGGAGAAAATCGAAAATCAAGAAAACCGTTATATGGCAGGTACCGTTAAAAACAGTTTTTGGAAATTTTGTTTATACAAAAAAGGTTTACCATACCTATATACAATAACACACTGATTTTTTAATCAAAATCTTTGGAGCCATTTTTGAGATAAATTAGATTTTTCTTATCGGTTGTATGGCAAGTGCCGTTATTTTTGTAGCTGAAAAAAAAATTAATTTCCCCTCTGGTGAGATACAAAAAACCTTATGTTCAAAATTTGAAGAAAATTGCCTCAGTGGTTTAGGCTGTAGATTATGTTACAAATAGACAGACTGGCAGAATTGTGCCACCCACTTTTTTCGTGTCCTCTATCATCGTAATGTCATGGTTTGATTGTTAGGCGCCAGTTATAGCTATCATTGAAACTCATCATTGAAAATTTTAATGATTGATTTTGAGACGTTTAGGAGGTAAAATAATTTATTATTTTGATGGACGATCAAAGCTTAGGACTTAATTAATACTTCAAGTAAAAAAAAATTTCAAATAGGCCCAACTTTCCACAAAAATTGACTTTTGATTTTTCGATGATCATTGGTAAGGTAGTTCAATCATTGAAATAAGAAAAGTCTTTTTATGTGGAAAGTTGGGCCTATTTGAAAATTTTTTTTGGCTAAAAATATTAATTAGGTCTATTTTTTCATCAAAAGAATAAATGATTTTACTTCCTAAACGTCTCAAAATCAATCATTAAAATTTTCAATGATGAGTTTCAATGATAGCTATAACTGGCACCTTATCTCGAATATTTTTTTGCACGAATCCAAAACTTGCATTAGTACAATTCTCTGATAACTCACGTTAAATTTGGGAGAGTTTTACGTTCTCTTTTATTAAAATGTCAATATTTTTATATGAATATAAATAAAACAAAATTTAAACGCTATAGCTACATGGTAATCATTTCGACAGCAAGGTAAAAATTAAATTTTTGGGAAAAATAGATTATTTCTTAGTAAAACATACTAAAACATGTTGGTAACTCACGTTACCATATTCGGACACAGGTATTGTAGCAGATATGCATATTTTCTAAAAATTAAACAAACCAATTAAGCTTAATTGGTTTGTTGAATAAGATATAAGAACTAATCAGCCTGTTTATATCTGTTTATAAATTTTAAAATATTGAAAATATTTTATACAAATTTAATAAAATATATGGTAACTCACGTTACAAAAAGTCGGTAACTCACGTTATTTCAAGTTTTTAACTTAAAAATTTAGGCCTACGCCTTTTATAATTTCATTTTATTATATCGCAAGGAAAAATTGTATGCAGATACTTGGTGTTGCGGAACGCAGCTACTACTTATTTTGTTATTTTTCTTTAAATTAATTAATTTCATTTTAATTCATCTAATTAATATTTATTTTCATTTAATTCTTAAATTTTTCAAATTATAAATTTTTCTTAAAATTGCCAAACATTTTATGTACTACCCTATGGTTCCTATATATTTCCTATATCGGTTCATTCGTTAATATGTTAAGCTGTAAAAGATCAAAATATGTTTTTCTCATCGCCGCATACACACTTGCTGGGACCGTTGGTCAACAAGAAAAAAATGTACTGCAATATTGTCAATACAAATCATTGGACATTGGTGACGTGTGCAAATTCAGGCAACTGGTGTATGCTTCGATGGTAGGTAATTGGGATTATCCAAGCGATGGATCTTTCTCTTTTCGCAGCAACCACCAACGCAGACGGTCGAACCATAGGGTTATCTTGCCTTGCTTAAGGAATTGAATATCAATAAATTTAATTGTTCAAATTGAAATTTTATTTGAGTTTTTGTTTGAAGCATTCTTTAACAAAGTTGGTCCTTCGCAGCCTTGGATATATTTTGAGAATATTTTGAATCGGTTTTTGTTTTTTCTGCTTGGTGGTTTGCTAAAATTTTGGATTCCTGCACAGATAAGTATCAAGCACAAATCTGAATTTTGTCTGCTGGTCCTTCTTGTTGCTGTCTATGGATGCTTTTTTTTTGGGGCTCTCGATTTGCTGCTGCTGTTAGTTTGTTGGTGCTTAGTTATTGGTGGAATTCAATATAAACGTATTTGTGAAAACTGCATAATTTACGGTGTTAGACTTTTGAACAATTTTGAAATCTCGTGATCGGCAATTGAAAAACGTTGATTCTATAATGGAAGCTTTGAAGCAAGCGCGCGGTCATTATAAAGGCTCAATTACCAGGGTTTTTACTTTCGCGCAAAACATTCCCGACGGTGTCCATGTCATGGAGTTAGAAGTGCGGTTAGAAAGGTTAGAGAAGGCATGGAATGATATTTGCGAAAGTCAAACGGCTCTTTTTGACTATCATGCCGAGGAGGGATACGGAGATCCCGAATCCGAGTTTGAGGTCGTTGAAGCGAAATATATAACCGCAAAATGCGTTCTTTTGCAACGAATTAAATCTTCAGCTCCGGTTCGCGATGAAGCTCAAGACACTTCGCTTAAAGATCTAGTTGCTTCTCAGACTGAACTTCTAGGTAAGTTAGGGCAGGTGGCTTCATCGAACTTAAGTAATAAAGCTGATTCACATATAATGCTTCAGCCTATGCACATTACTCCCTTTTCTGGTGATTACCGAGAATGGCCAAGTTTTCGAGATGTGTTTTTACAAACGGTTGACTGCAATGCTAAACTTTCCGGTGCCCAAAAATTTCGGTACTTGAAATCGGTCTTACGCGAAGATGCTTACAATCTTTTAAACGGTATAAGTGCTTCAGATTCGAATTATCACCTGGCATGGGAGAAGTTAGAACGCCGATATGATAAACCTTTTTACATTATTAATGCGCTTATCGAACAATTTCTAAAATTGCCAAACGTCGGTTCGGGAGATGGTGCGCACTTACGTAAACTTGTGGATAAGGCGGATGAGGTAATTCGTGGGCTAGAAGCGGTTAAAGCTGAAGGTAGGGATCCGTGGCTTGTTTATTTATTAATAAACAAAACAGACTCTGAAACCCGAAAAGCTTGGGCTCTAGAAAGTAAAATGTCAGAGGACTCGACCATCAAGGATCTTCTCGATTTCTTAGAAGAACGTTCTAGTGCCTTAGAAGCTAGTGATACGAAAACCACTCGTGTAACAAAGAACCCTCGTGCGTCAAATCCTACGAACATAAAAAGTTTAGCCGTTGTAAATGCCTCATGTCCGAAATGTAAAGGTGAACATTACCTTCCGCAGTGCCCAGACTTCGTTTCCATGTCGGTTGGTTCACGTCGCAGCTTCGTTAGGGATCAGCGGTTATGTTATAATTGCCTCGGTACTAAGCACTCATCGATGCGATGTCGAGTTAAGGCGCGTTGTTCGTTTTGTAATACTCGTCATCATAGCTTAGTACACTTAGATAGCATTAATTCATCTTCTGGTCCCCCTTGTCCTCCAAATGTCGCTGACACTAGTACCACTTGTACGCCAAGTGTCGCTGACCCTAACCAAAGCTCATCGTCGGTGTCAGTCGTGATTAACCATATAAAAAATGACTCTCGTTCCTCGGTTATTCTACCTACAGCTGTTGTCAAAGTGTTTGATGCCCTTGGAAAGACTCATCTCGTGCGCGTTCTACTGGATAGCGGTTCTCAGGTTTCTTTTGTGACCGATAGCTTGGTGAAAAGGCTTGGCCTTCGTCGTTCCCATGCTCGTTTGCCCATATCAGGAATTTCGTCGGTTGAAGCTGGTGTTACTGAAGGTGCTGTTGATTTAACCATAAAATCTCGTATTTCTTCGCATTCCTTGCAAGTTGAGGCTTATATTCTAAATAAAATAACATCACAAACTCCATCGTTTTCATTTGACGAAAGTAATTTCACTTTCCTTGATGACCTTTTATTAGCTGACGTAGGATTCAAAAATCCCGGTCCCATTGATGTGCTTTTAGGGGCTGACAAGTCTTGGAGTATTCTGCTAGGCGGTCATCGTTCAGATGAAGAAGGAAAGGTTGTTGCTCATGAGACAGAATTTGGATGGGTTGTTACTGGTTGTATGCCAGATACGTCAATAGTTTCGTTGCACGCAGGCTTAGACGTGGATGCTATTTTGAAGTCTTTTTGGGAGATTGAAGAAGTTCCGCATAAATTCTCGTTGACAGTAGGCGAAGATGAAGTAGACGAAAACTTTTCTAAAACCCTTAGTCGTACATCGGATAATAAATACATGGTTGAACTTCCGTTTCGTCAAAACAGTGTTAGTTTTTCTAATACAATATCTGGAGCGTTGTCTCGACTTTTCGCCATGGAACGTCGTTTTTCACGTGATGAAGGCCTAAAAAGGGAGTATTATAAGTTTATGAAAACTTATCTGGATTTAGGACACATGGAGCGTATTCCAGATGAAGAAATCGAGCCTACTTCGGGAAGTATTTTTTATTTGCCCCATCACGCCGTCATCACTAACAAAATACGCGTTGTTTTCGATGGATCTCATAAGGATACCAAAAATTGTAGCCTCAATGAAATGCTTCATGTAGGAACACCCCTGCAACGAAATTTGGTAAATGTTTGCATACGGTTTCGTATTCATCGGTTCGTTTTCTGTGCTGACATCGTAAAAATGTTTCGGCAAATTTGGGTGCACCCGAAACATCGTGATTTTCAGCGGATTGTATGGAGAGAATCTTCTGATAGCCCAGTTTCACATTTTCGCTTGTCGACGGTGACATATGGTACCTCTCCAGCTCCTTATTTGTCGATGAAAGTTCTCCGCCAAATAGCGTTTGACTACAAACACCAGTTCCCTCTAGCGTCGCATGCTATTTTGCATGATATGTATGTAGACGACCTTATGACAGGGGCTGATTCGTTGTCGGAGACAATGGAGCTGAGAGATCAGATCGTCAAAATGCTGTTCTGTGGAGGTCTTGAGCTCAGCAAGTGGAGCTCTAATTGTTGGGAGATTTTGCGTGAAATCAATTGTAAGGAAGCTATTTCACTTGATTTGGATAGTTCATTGGACTGCACAAAAGTTCTCGGTTTAGTTTGGAACCCGTATTACGACACCTTTACCTACAAAATTAGTTTACCTGAGCAATTTATACCTACCAAAAGAAAACTACTTTCAGAGGTTGCAAGGATTTTCGATCCCTTGGGATTTTTGGCTCCTTCCACTATTTTGTTGAAGATATTGTTTCAGGAGCTGTGGATCACAAAGATGAAATTGGATTGGGATGATCCCTTGCCCATTGAGATAGCAGATAAATGGAAGCTGTATCGGGAAAATTTGTCCTATTTTGAAAACTTTAGAATTTCTCGAAGGTTTACCCAAAATTCTAAAAGCTTTGAGTTAATAGGATTCTCGGATGCTTCGGAAAAGGCTTATTCTGCGGTAGTTTACTGTCGTAGTTGTTCAGATGATGGTGCTATTGTGGTCCAGTTGGTCGCAGCCAAAACTCGCGTTGCTCCCGTAAAACAACTCTCGATTCCACGCCTTGAACTCTGTGGAGCCCTTCTCTTGTGTCGCTTAGTCGAGCTCATTCAGTCATCGTTGGATGCAAAGCCAGTTCGAGTTTCTGTATTTTGTGACTCCCAAATTGTTTTGTCCTGGCTCTCCTCTTCCCCTCGGAGATGGAATACGTTTGTTGCAAATCGTACATCCGAAATACTGTCCTCTTTGCCTCGTTCGTCTTGGAATCATGTCTGTTCTTCTGAGAACCCTGCTGATTGTGCTTCTCGGGGTCTTACCCCTAAGGAGCTTTTGGAGTACACGATGTGGTGGGATGGTCCAAAATGGTTGTCTCAGGACTTTGAGAAGTGGCCAATTAATCACGAAATTTTGTTAGACGAGATTCCTGAGGAGAAAAAGAAAGGCGTTGCAGTTCACGTTTCCGTTACGGTTGAGCATTTTCTCGAAAACCTTTCACTGAAAATATCTGGATGGAGGAAACTCGTGAGAATAGTGGGCTATATTCGTCGCTTCATATATTTTTGTCGTTTGCCTAAAGGAGATAGAAGATATGGATACCTTTCACTTTTGGAGCTTCGCCTTGCAAAAAGGGTCTGTCTCAAGTGGGCTCAAAATGAGTTCATTGAAGAAATAAATGCTCTCAAAGCTGATCGTTGTGTTGGCAAGGTGTCCAAGTTATTTTCGCTTTCACCTTTTATTGATTGTTACGGTTTGTTGCGTGTCGGTGGCAGAATTTCAAACGCCGAAAATGTTCCTTTTTGTATTAAACATCCTACTATTCTGTCGAAAAATCATCGGATTACCCAAATGATTCTATTGGATGCTCACCGAAACTTTCTGCATATTGGTGTTTCGGGACTTTTTGTGTTGATTCGTCAGGAGTATTGGATTCTCGGGAGCAGAAACCTGATTCGGAAGCTGGTTCACGATTGCATTACGTGTTTTCGCCAGCGAAAAACTACGTCGACGCAGCTTATGGGAAATTTGCCATCGTCTCGTCTAAATCCATCCTTTGCTTTCGCTCACACAGGATGTGACTATGCTGGTCCCATAACTCTTCGTTTGTCGAAAGGAAGAAAACCTAAGCTGGTGAAAGGATACATTTCGTTGTTTATATGTATGACTACCAAGGCGATTCATCTTGAGTTGGTTTCGGACTTGACCACAGATGCCTTTTTGGCAGCCTTAAAAAGATTCTTCGCAAGACGTGGAAAATGCAGCGTTATGTACTCCGACAATGGAACGAACTTCCAAGGAGCAGCTCGAACCCTTTCGGAACTATATAAATTGGTGCAATCGGAGACGCACAACAAGGAGGTTGCTGAAATGTTAACTGCAGAGAGCATCGATTGGCAATTTATTCCTCCGCACAGCCCTCACTTTGGTGGGCTCTGGGAAGCTGGAGTTAAGTTGGTTAAACAACATCTTCGTCGCGTCGTTGGCAATAATATTCTTACCTTCGAAGAAATGTGTACCTTGTTAGCCCAAATCGAAGCCCTTTTGAATTCTAGGCCCCTTTGCGCTCCTTCTGATCTTGATCTTGACCCATTAACGCCTTCTCATTTTCTTATAGGTAGACCATACACGGCGATACCTGAACCAAGTTATCTGGAGACACCAATTAATCGATTGGGAAGATGGGAATTGCTGCAGAATATGATGCAAGGTTTCTGGCGAAGGTGGCATATTGATTATTTGACATCGCTACAGCACCGTCCAAAATGGAGAGAAGCTAAACGAGATTTCCAAGTAGACGATATGGTTGTCCTCAAAGAACCAAACCTTCCACCCTCACAATGGTGCCTAGGTAGAATTACCGAAGTTCATCCAGGTGAAGATGGACATGTACGAGTGGTTACATTGCGCACCAAAAGTGGAACGTTCAAGCGCCCCATAACTAAACTAGCCATTTTGCCATGTTCCTGAATTCCTTCAGCGGGGCCGGCATGTTGCGGAACGCAGCTACTATTTATTTTGTTATTTTTCTTTAAATTAATTAATTTCATTTTAATTCATCTAATTAATATTTATTTTCATTTATTTCTTAAATTTTTCAAATTATAAATTTTTCTTAAAATTGCCAAACATTTTATGTACTACCCTATGGTTCCTATATATTTCCTATATCGGTTCATTCGTTAATATGTTAAGCTGTAAAAGATCAAAATATGTTTTTCTCATCGCCGCATACACACTTGCTGGGACCGTTGGTCAACAAGAAAAAAATGTACTGCAATATTGTCAATACAAATCATTGGACATTGGTGACGTGTGCAAATTCAGGCAACTGGTGTATGCTTCGATGGTAGGTAATTGGGATTATCCAAGCGATGGATCTTTCTCTTTTCGCAGCAACCACCAACGCAGACGGTCGAACCATAGGGTTATCTTGCCTTGATTAAGGAATTGAATTGCTATCAATAAATTTAATTGTTAAAATTGAAAATTTATTTGAGTTTTTGTTTGAAACATTCTTTATCACTTGGTGCAGTACTCAAATTTGTAACGAACTTTTTAAAAAAATGTCCATGAAAGAAAATACCTTCCTCTTTGCTATGATAACAGTTTTTTTCTTTCCGGCATGGATTCCACCACATATTTGTAATTATTTCTAGCTTTTCATTTTAAATTGACACTTGAAATACCCCTTTTTTTAGTTACTGTCAACTATTTTTTTTTTATATTGCCAATTATGCTTCCAATCTTATGTTCATGATACTCTCATAATTCTATGAAAAGTATGAAATGGATAAATAAGGTTTCCAGCAGCCAGAAATTTGTGCTCTATTACTCTAAGCAGGAATCTGAAATATTTTCAGGCCCTGGTCACGTAGTGAGCGGCAAAGCTCTTTGATCATGCCCTCGACTGGAATGAAGGCATGATAAAGTTTGACTTTTTCTAAGCACAAGATATGTAGAAAATACAAGGCTATATACTTCAAGAGGTTTCAGTTCAAATTAGGTATGATATTTGAAACTCATGAAGCTGAATTCCTGGATCCGCGCCTATGCCCATGCCATAATACACCACCGTGTTTCATAGTTTTAACTGTGTAACGTGGATTAAGATATTGCTTTGGTTGAAGCCAAACATAACGCTTTCCATCAGAGCCAAATCGACTAAATTGCGACTCATCACTCCAAAAAACATTTTTCCAAAATGATAAGGATTTGGATCCGTACTCCAGTGAACTTAAGCCTGGCTGTAATATTTTTTTTGACACCAGTGTTTTGTAGTGCGTTTTCATGGTACGGTGTGGGGCCTATTGTAAAAATGGAGCAGCAAATGGACCAGAATCAGCACAATAGCATTTTGTAATACCATATGGAGCCCTTTGCAGACGATAATTTATCATTATCATTGACATTCATGCATGATAATGAATCATCCTTAAAACACTTCCCAGCTGGTGAAGCAGTGGATTAGTGATCACCAAATCAATCTTTTGCCTTGGCCTGCGCAGAGTCCCTACCTGAATCCCATAGAAAACCTATGGAACGATGTTGAATATCAGGTTGGGCTAAGGACGCCAAGGAATCTTGAAGAACTTTGGGAGGCAATTATGGATAGCTGGAACAGCATTCCTATTCATCAATGCCAGCACCTAGAGCCCAGTATTCCTCGGCGGTTTAAGGCTGTGTTAAAGCAGAAAGGGTACCCAACAAAATATTAGAAAAAACTACTTGTTTTAGTGATAAATTATTTAATTTCGTACTTTTGCTAATTCTGTTATCACCGCATGTTACACCAACAAATTTTATTTAAGGATTTTTTGTTGTTGCTATTTTTTTGAATTCTTTTTTTGTACATATTTAAGTTTTTCAGCGTTGAATTTAAGAGTTTTCAATAAATTGGTTCCAAGAACAGCAAAAATACAGATTTTCCTTATTAAAATCTGATTCACTATAATGTGTGCTTATTCTCTGTCCAACACTGTACGTAACTGGTTCTTCACGACCGCCACTGACATTTTTCCATTTCATATGGATTTAGTATTAAAAAATGATTTACCCGTGCATTAACTCGAACCAGAAATTCAAAAGAAAATTCTTCATTAAATTACTAAGAAAAGCACTGGACACGCAAAGCCATAGTTCACAGAGAATCACCCACATACCAACGTTGCTTTTTGAATGCGTTCACAGCCGCTCTTGTTTAAAAATGACTCCATTATTCGTTTCCAGGAACTTTTTCAAGTTTTCCATACGAAATAAATGTTTTTCTGTTTTTTTTTTTTAAAGAATATTTTGTATTCCTTTTCCTTTGTATAGGAGTTTTGATGGACTTCTAGAGCTTCTTCATAAATCCATGGTGGTCTTTATTTTCCATGAAGTAGGTAGGTATACCTCAAAACATATTTATTTTGTTCATAATTCGTTGGTTAACTTTTAACTAGGTATCTATGTATATGTAAAAGAGTGTACTGTATCTCAGTAAGAATAAATTGGTGAAGGTGAAATTTGTTTGCCAATTTCTAAACTTCTGTTGTAATTTTTCAAGGCAAATATTCGTAGTAATTCTTTTTATAGGTACCTTTGGATATTTCTGTCCTGAAGGGAAATTTATTCCACAAAATTTGTGGAAATTTTAAATTTAAATTGTAATGTTAGAGGAAATGCTCGATTTTCACATGAATTAAAAACTGTTGGAAAGGTTTTATCCCACAGATGTGCAGAATCTAAAAATTATTTGTACATGTAGCCGTTAAGCTTGGTAATGGTTATTTGAATTTTTTGAGGTTATCGAATTTTATCTTTTTAAGGGTTGTGTTTAGAAGTATGAAATTTTGGGAGATGATGAAGATTATTGATTGGGATTTTTGGTGAAAGAATGGTAATTCTCAGTTTTGTTCAAATATAACTCATATAAAAGAAATACGTGTTTATTGTATAGTATTCTTAGCTTTAAAAGCTATTAAAAAAAGATATTTATTTTTGTTTTATTTAAAAAAAATGATTCGTTTTTAATTATTTTGGCTGTGAGATGAACGACCAAAATGATTAACAAAGGCGGCAGCATGAAGAAGGCTATACAAGAAGAGCTTGCCAGAGTAAACTCTGGAGCTGATGAGAGACAGGGCCGGCCCGAGCTTAATAAGCGCTCTGTGCAAGCTTCATCACTTAAAATAAATAAACAAATTTGGTAGCGCAGCAGCTCGTTGAAAACCAGGGCCTAGTGCATCGCTACTCTCAACCATTCCTATGTGCGTGTTGTTGGCAGTAATGGAGAGGACCTACAATTTTTAGCGGAGTCCGAACGGCTAGATGAGAAGCACTTTTTCATGACAAGTATACTCTTGGAAGATTTGTCAGTTCCTCGCAAGAGACAAAGAAGAATTTCTGTTTTTAAGTGGCTGCGGCTGTGAATCGAGCCCAGACTTTCGCCATAACAGTCCAACGCACTTACCATTATGCCATGAGGTACTATTTCATCAATCTTCATTAGCGCCCCTCAATAGCTGTTATTGGTGGAAGAATTCATGTTCTCATTACCCATGGTGTAGACTTAAATATGCGTTTTTTGAACGAAGTATCCCCAAGAGAAGAACAAAATCGTGCACTTTGCAAAGATTTTGAATAAGAAGCTTGATATCGACTTAATTTTGGAATAATAGATATCTGTCGTTGAATTCAGTATAAGAATGGATATCAATATTGGTGTGAGCTATTAAAAAGAATTGAAAATTAGAAAAAGTATAGGCAGGTAGTGAAAGTGGCTTGCTCAAGGCGCCCATTGGGTTCAGCGCCCTGCGCATTTGCACCTTTGAACCTTTTGCACGTATAGCTTGTCCGGCCCTGATGAGAGAGATGCATCATAGACACCCATATGGATTCTGCGGTTGGGCAGCTTCCGCACAAATCCCTAATGAATTCAAACTACAACTACGAAGGCGATTATAATAAAGCTGAGGTTGATCCTGACCCTAATCTCGAAGACGAAAAAGATTTGGAAGCTGAAGATGAAATAACTATAGCACATACTGCCTTTGATGGATTTACAGTGAGGAAGAATAGTCCCTGTACAGTGAACACTCATCCACGAATCCATACTATCAAACTGCCCTGCTTTCTCCTCTGTGTAGAGTCGCTCAATCGTGATCCAGCAAGCAAAATAGCTAGCAATCTTTGCGTTGTGGGTTAAATGGATCCTATTTATCACTCTTTGGGATGAATGGATGGATCTTATAGAGATTATATTCAAACGAAGAAGAAAAGAAGAAGAGCGTTGAAACTAAACATGAGTTATGTATGTATGTATGTATATATTTTCGAATTTGTTTTTAAAATGATAAGGAACCAGGATATCGTAGAACACCGTGACATTATGGTCACGCAATCTTCTTGATAAATTTTAGAAGAAATGTTTCAATTTCCTTCATTTGTCAAAATAGATTTATTTTGAAAATTAATCTGTGTCTGCGTTATGTAACTCTTGCATCGATAAAATTGGTCGAGAAACGCAAAAAATTGAAACAAAATACATGAGTTTTGTTACATTTTTCAAAGTTTCTTTACTGATATTATCGATGCGAAAGTTACAGAACGTGGGTACAGGTTTTGTTTTCAGGCTTTTTTAATATAAATCAGATTTTTATTTCTTAATTGGTCGGCTTTTAAATTTTGTTAGGTGGTAACTCTACCCACGCCTATCTACGTACCTAGATGTTAAAATTGAGTTTGTTTTCATGCAACACAAGTGGCCGAATTTCGACCACTGGGCGGATATACTAGTTTAGTTTAATACATATTCTATAAAAATTAATCAAGCGAGGAGCTCTTCGCTGTGCATTCACTTAATATTATAGACGCCCAGGGCCAAACCCAGAGTTTTCGCCACCCTGGGCAAAAATAGTATTTGGTGCCCTTTGTAATGGCACCTTATAAGCCATAATGTCTCTGCAGAGATGGAGCGATTTTTAACCGAATTTAAAAAAAAGTAGGTTATCATTTCGACTGGTATGAATGCGATGTGTTTAGAATTGTGTGATATGCACATTAATATGTTAGTCTATTAGAGCTTCTTAACGAGTATATCAATTTTTATGAGTGAATGCATGCATACAGCATTTTAATAATTTTTTTACTGACCAACAAAATTAATCAAAATCGGTTCAGTAGTTAAGAAGATAAAGACTAAAATATATCTTTTCAACCATCGACTTGATGGAAATAATTGTTGCCTTCTGTTTAAATGGAAATGATTTTTTTTTATTTTATTGAACAAAAAAATACACATTACCTAATTATTTAAGCCACAAAACCAATTATGCTATGTTCCCACCAAAATCTGCGATTTAGGTTGAAAACTGGAATAAGGTTTCATAGAAATTTCAACGAAATCTCAATAAAAACTCGGGATTTCATCGAAATCTCAATGAAATTCTGCTCCAACAATTTGAAATATCAAATTTTTTTAGCTGAAATCTTAACGAAAAAAATGTTTTTTTTTCTCAATATTTCAAAGCTATTAAGGTGATTGTGGATTTATTAAAATAAATAAATAATTTGCAAACAAAAAATTTTAAATTTAAAATGTTTTCTAAGCAAATTTATTTGTTCAATATTTTGTTTAATTTTTGTTTTTAGAATTCAATGATTTGAACATTTCTTATGCTATTACTTATAGCTGTATACAAACATGCTTGAATAAATTATTTTCTGAATTACTTTCTTTCGGAATCTAGAAACAAATTGGCAAATGTTTTTCTTATAATACTATTTTGAAAAAGTAATATTCTACATGTTGTTTGGCCGGATTGATTGAAATTTTAAAAATATGTGAATCATACAAGATGTTCCCTTCGTTATTTTGATTACAATACAGAGTTGTAGTATTGACATTGATGTGTTATCACACTCGTTTAAAGTAAGTTTTTAAATGTTGATATTTTATTTTTTAGCTTTATGAGCTTCTTAACTACTGAAGAGTTTTTCAATGAATAGTTTACTGAAAGGAATTTTCTCTATTAATAGGTCTATTGGAACAATTATTTATGCCTTGGTCATGGTCAGTTACAAAATTCATAAATTTTCAATTTTGCCGCTCTTAACTTTTGCCGCCTGGGGCAAAATGCCCGGTTCGCCCCCCACAGATCGGGCCCTGTAGACGCCGCCGCCGCGAACGGTGCCATGGCATCATCAAAGATGTAGCTCCAAGTAATGGAGGCTACCAAAACAAACAACCCAACCAATCCTTGCCAATGTATTGCAGCGCAAAAAAAGGGACAGCGAGAGAAACTATCTGGAATGGAGTAGGGAGAAGAAGAAGATCCTGCGTGGACAAAAAGATGGCGTACAGAGACTCAAAGCTCAAAGAGTCTATTCATAACAAAACAAGTAAATCAACTGGACTTCTGATTTTAATACCAAAACGCAGAAGTGCTAACCTACTCATAAGTGTACAGGGAAGAGTAGCAGTATTTATTCAAGTATTGTCGAAGTTAGCCCCCCTTGTTTTAGTTTTTTGTTTTTTAAAGTTTTTCCAGATTGTCCCTAATTGTTTCCGGATTGTTCCAAATTGTTTTTGAAAGATATTCTAAAAGGGTGGCTTAAGAACAAAACTACCGTTTTTGACCTAGCCCCCCCCCCTTTAATTCAAAAATCGAAATCTTAAAAGTTGTTTTGTTCCTGATTGTTCTATTGGTTCTGAACATTGTTCCAAGTTTTGCACCTTTCTGTTCAAGATTACAAAAGTTATGGGCAAAATTTGAAAAAAAAAATTGTAGTTCCATAAATGCCATTGTGCATTCATCCCAGTTGATAATTTTTCAAGGTTTCAACACCTGTGCTACCTCAGAGTTTCTTGAAACGTTACGTGTTAGTTTGGCATTCAAAAGCTAAAAAGTAAAATAATGAAGCCGCTATTCCAGAAGAAGCGACTGCAAGCGCAAGGCCGGATCTGACTAAACAGAGCCCAGAATCAACGAAATCAGGAACTTTTTGCCAGTTCCACCAGATGCATCGAGGTAGAATCCTATAATATCTTCCCACTGTTAATCGCCTTGAAAAATGAGTCCACCTTTCCTTTGTGGGAAATTTGAAAAAACCGTTTTTCGGCATAAGGATAATAATTTATAAAAAAAAAAAATCTATGGCTGACCAATTACTGAAACGAACTAACCTTTTATATAGATCTTAGGGTCTTGCAGGTGGTAAAAATGTTTCCTCCTCGGCTTCATTATTTTGACACCCTCTTCAAATTCCGATGAGCTCATGCCCATTCTGCTCATGGGGGTTTCACATTGAGTTTTGGTCCGTAAGGACGCCAAATATGATTGAAAATTGAGGCCTGCTTTGCTTAACTTGAGTAAGTTTTCAGCTTTTTCCTTGAAGTATTTGGCCACATATTCCTTGAAACCCGAGAAGTGTCGATGGATGACCATCCGACATTTGTATCTTCTAAGAAACTGCAGTGTATTCTCCTTTTTTCTTGGTCCAGTGGCATGAGCACCGAGGCATTTCTTTGGCTCGGATCAAGAGATGACCCGTTTTTGGCCAGTTCATCTGCCATTTCGTTCCCTTTATGTCCTGGGACCCATTTAAGGGTAACTGATGTGTTTTTTGTGTTGAGTGTTCTTAACTCATTCCGGCACGTTCGACCAGTTTGGACTTCATGGTGATTGAGGAAATGGCTTTAGCTGCCACCTAGCTGTCTAGGAAGTTGTCAATATTGTTCTTGACTATTTCGCGTGAGCCAAGATGTGTCACAGCTTCGCAAACTTTCACTTGGAATACACTGCAAAAATTTGGAAGCTCTATAGATCTATTTATTGGTAGGTTATCTGAGTAAATGCCTGACACAACCAACTCCAAGGTTTTGGAACCGTCAAGAGGTCGAAACATGATTTGTATTTATGACAATCTTTTCATTCCAGAGTTCCCTGGTAGGGATATCTGTTATGGTTACAGGGTTGAAATCACTGTGTGGTGAAACGTAGTCTATTTTAATGTCAAATTCTGTAAGATTCACTATATACTTCTGTAACCGTCACCGTAGGAGCCCCTTTTCAAATTTTTACATTGCTTAGGTCTTAAAGCTTTTTTGGCCGCCAACTGAACTATTTCATAAACAGATCGAGTGGAGCAAGTTAAAGGAAAGTTTTTAGGGAATTCGTGGGTGTGCCAATACACACTTGTCTTTAAATTTTATTCATGCCCAACAGACCATGCATGCGCACGTTAGAATTGGCCTTATAGTGGCTGTGTATATCCAATGAATTGTTCTAGGGCTGAGAAACCATATTTTACCAAAATTTCTGCTGCAAGTGTAGAAAACTATTAAATCAAGTACAACGCTGAAATATTTGGCTGTACCCGAAACCTGTAACGGACTTTCGTTAATGGTTGGCTGGTTGTGTTTGGAATATTACGCTACCTTGTTAATAGCACCAGTTCTATCTTCATTAGGTTAACATTTAGTTCACAGCTTCTGGCTCAATTTTTGAACTTGTCTAGGAACGTTTGTAAGAGCTCGCACCGAGTGGGGACAAATTTTCCAGAGTCCATTAACACAATGTCATTGGCGTATGCAATGATCCGGATGACGACAAGCTAAGGAGAAAGATTTCACCCTGTGGAATACCCCTACTCGTCCAAACTATTAATTTCATTTTCTGAGTCTCGTTTGAAGCCTAAAATCAATCCAGTTTGTTTGTAATTGATCGATACTGACGGAGCTTAGGACTCCTTGAATTGCACTGTTATCAACATTGTAAACTTACTTACTTAAGGTAGCACTACAGTCCGGGGTGGACCAGGGCCTTAACCAACAAGCTTCTTCCAACTGGCTCGATTTCTAGCTAGGTGTCTCCAGTTTCGCACGTCAAGTTGGTTGAGGTTCTCTACCAGTAATTGGTCAGCCATAGTTTTTTTTAATGAATTTTTCAATTATTGTTCAAGGTCACGCGCGATTTTTGGCACCTCTTTTATGGGAAATTTACAAAGATTTATTACCACCTGAAAAGCCCTAAGACCTTTATAAAAGGTCAGCTAATTTCAGTAAACTGGTCAGCTATAGATTCTTTTATACGATTTTTTTTTAGTTTCTTTTTTCAAGGTCATGAACGATTCGTGACCTTGAAGAAATAAAAAATAAAAAATTAAAATTAGAAAGAATTTTCTAAACTCTTAACCTATTTCTGTGACCAAAAGCGAAAGTGTTTTTTCTATGATAAATAAGTTTTTTTGCCTTTTTAGCACCGATATAAGGCCACAGAATAACATTCGTTTGTTCTCTCGTGTTGATTTAATTTTTAAGATTTTTTTTCTCAATGGCTCTACCTTAAAACATGCACTAGCAGCAGGTTGGTACCTATCTATACCTGAATAAGTTGCATAGGAGCAGTGCAAAATTTTTTTACGTATTTATAACTTCACAATATAAGTATGTACCTAGCCTACATACTGAACCATTTTCGCCTTCACTGTATGAAGGTACATGCATACTAAATTGTCCAGAGATCGCCAGATGCGATTGCGACCTTGCAATTTAGTTTCATGTACCTAACCTAACCATATTATAAACAAAACTATACCAACAAATTTGGTTAGAGAATACATATTACTTACACATCTTTAAACACTTGCGAGGTTAAGCTAAGTAGGTCGTCAAATATTTAGCTTAACACTGATAGAGAGTTAACTTACAGCCTTGCCCCAAACAACTTTACATACCCATTGCATTGCATTTTGTGTGTTTAACCATATTATATGGACCTCGTTAGCTTGTAAATTATCCTCAGAATTAGGTTTCTATTCAGCTATACAGCAGAATGGTGCAAATATACCTACTAAACCCATTTGTTGTGTTGAAAGGGTGTGAGCTTATTGGCTTAAATAAGTCGCTTTTACCGCAATCGAATAAATCGTATACAAATGACTTCACATCACAGTATGGTCTTTTTTTTCAAAAGTTCCACATTCACATAAATACGGCGACACACCGGCTTAGATATTTCATTTTTGTTTATGTCGAGAAATTGAATGTGTTGAATTTTTTTCCAACACGCCCGGCCCACCCCACTGAGCTTTTGTGTCTTTCATAGAGGTGCTGTTATTCTCAATTTTGTGTCACTTTTTTTTCATTTTCATAAAAGTTGTTTATTGTATGTGCTCAGCTTCAGCACACGAATGCCAAAACTCTTTTAAAAATTCCCTATCCCTATTCCCTTGCAGCTTATCACAAGCTTTAGAGAATTATTTGACAAAGAAATGAAAGAACGAAGCAAGAAAGGCAGAGAAAATTCGGAGTGAGTGCAAAAAAAAAAAAATCTTTTCACCTATTCGTGTTGTTTTTTTTTTTTTTTTGTATCATACTATAAGTTGCCCACAGGTGAAAGAAACGTGAAAGTACCTTGTAAAAAGGATATATAATGACCTTCATGTACGCGAAATGTAAACTTAATAGGATTTTATTTGCTTCTTTTCCCTTTTGTGCGCTTGGAAAATTCTATCATTCGCTATATTTTTTGAGTTTTCAAAGAAAAAAAAAATAGATAGGTAGGTAGGTACCTAATACACTTTCATAAATAACTTTTAATGATATTTTAGGAGAATTTAATACGGTGAGTTTTTTTTTAAATAAACTTGAATTGCAAAATGGAATACGTGTTATTTTTTTCTTAGCAAAAACTAGTAAATATGATTTTTTTTTTTATTTTAAAATCATAAAGCTCAATGAGAAATTAAATTGAAATCATAAAGAACATTAAAATAAAGTTTCATTTAAAACACCAAGCATTTGCATAAGAAAACCTATACCTAAAGAAATTGCATGAAAACTTTTCAAATTATTCAACAATTAAATCAAAACATATAACCGTGCTTCGTGCGGAGCAATTCTCTCAAGTCCGGTCTCCGGTGCCGTTGGTACCAGTACCGCATTCAAACACTCGTCTATTGGGGGCGAACGCAGTTGACTGCATACTCTTACCCCTTGAAAAGAATGAATGTAGCTATAGCTTGTTGAGCAAGAGTTAAATTTTTTTAAACTTCTGCTACACCCAGTGCCGGATTTGAGGAGACATAAGCTATCATATATTGAAAACCTAGCTTTGTAACACAAGGTTTGAAAATTATTTGAAATCTTGGAAAAAAAAAGTAATTTTTTATAATACTTACTTTAAAAATGTTGAGCTCGTCTGGCAAGGACTTTCAACCGTAAAACTCGTCTGGCACTATTTATTTTTTTTATGTTCGAGAAGGTTTAAGCTTTAAGCTAACATGTGTTCAAAAATGGGCTTTGTAAGAGCGGGTGTGTTGATTTTGGGAAATATTTTAAATTTTTAAAAATTAGATGGCAATCCTTGTTGCAATATTTTTACCGCGAATTTAAAAGACGATTAGGATGACGAATTGAAACTTGAAAACCTACTCTGGATTATGCGAATACAATCAATATAATACGAATAAAAAAGGCGAACAATAATTTGATTCGAATGAAAAGAATTTGATAATAAATAAATGGTAAATTAAATAAAGGTAAGTACAGGGGCGTAGGTACTTACGCTATAGGGTGGGCGCCAGGAAACTTTTTATAGTTGTTTGCCTTAACCGGGATGCTGAAAACTCTTCTTCAAATAAATGAAGGAAAACACAAATGATTTTATTCCCTGATGGGGAGTTTAAAAGTTTATTAAAAAAACTGTCTTCGAAACCGTGGCTTACGCCTGGATTAAAACCCGGAATCTTTTCAAGATAAAAATGAAATACCTATGAAAGAACAATTTTTGTTCGAAGAACAATTAAAAAAAAGGAATTAAATGAAACAAAGGTATAAAAAGAAATCAAGAACAAAAGAGAACAAAGGCCAAAGAATGGACCGCTATCACCGGCCCCGAAATAAATAAATCTACGTTAGGGGGTCCTGAGTCCCACACTTTTAGGGGTGAAAAACGAAACCAAAGGCCAACCGAATATCACTTTAACACTTTAATTATCAAACGAATTAACTAACAAACTACTGTTAATCACCCTACTTATATTTTCCTTTGAATAAAATTCCTTCCTCTTCCTATTCCTGCATTATCGTTTTCGCCCTGCTCTGGCGATGCACAACTCCTTTCTTCAAAGCGAGTTCCTTTTTACAATATAATTGCTTTCTTAAGAGCGAGCTCTCATTACAATATCACACCTTCTTCAAACAATAATTCTCAAACACCTTTTCAAAATTCACCAAAACTATAATTTCAAAATTTTTCAACTTTTAATTTTTCTTTTGTTCTTTCCTCAAAATTCTATTAACCTCTTTCGGCTTTACAAGTCAACCAAGAAGTCGTTGTTTCTGCCTAGCCTTTGTCATTATGTCATCTACCGGCCTCTCTCTCACTCACACATTCTCACACTCATTCGTATGGTTTTCGTGGAACTCGGTTAGGTTCTACTCCGAGGTTGAGTTCCAACGAAACTATCTCTTACTCACACGTTCAATGGATTTCCCAAGTTGTTGGCGTTGTCCCAAAACTTGAAGAATCCAAGGCCGGAGCATGACATATTCACAATAATCTACTTTGAGAAAAGAATAAAAAAACTATACAAAGTTGAAAACATAATTCTGAGCATTCTCTCACCTACTCTACATTTCTAACTTTTTGAAAATTATTCGAAGAAGGCAAATATTTTATTTTAACAATTTTCTAAACTTTTTTGAAGAAAGGAAGGCGGAAGGCAAAAACCAAAACAAACTAAATATCGCGCAATCTACTATTCGGTGAACCTTTGTGCAGATTTGGGAAAGCGTTTAGCGTTCCATTCTTTTGGGCGGCCAGTGTTTATTAAAAATTAAAATTAAAGTTAATCATTTAGGCTGGGCTTGACGCCATGTTTAAAAAGAAAAAGAAAAGTTAGATGTTGTTGATGTTATGTTGTTGAATGCACATTTAAGTTTACAGTGTATGTTTTCATTCCGCATTGCACTTGAGCGCTGACAACTTCGGTTAAGCTTCCCAGCTCAACGTTAAGGTGGCGTGTGAGTCTCCAGCCCATCCGCTGGCTCAACACGAAAGAGTTACGATGAACCTATAGTTTGTCATCCTCCCCGAGCAACTCTCAAGCTCCCAGAGGACAACGGACTCAAAATTACGGATCGAAGAAATGGGATTGGTTGGGATGGAGGGGAAAACAGACAACGAGAGTTAGACTATGACAAACAACATAGTCAGAAGAAGGTTTTAAGAACCGATAGAAAAGAGGTTTTTGTTGCAGTAAATCTTGCATTAAAACTGCGAAAAATTTGAAATTTGACTATTATTTTTGACTTAACTGGTCATTACTCAATAATGCACCCAGTCTGTGTGCTTTTAGGAAGGTCGGTTTACACAAAAAAAAAGAAAAATATGTTCACCACAAGGCACTATTTGCATGCAAATGGTGTTTGCATCCAAAAATAATTGTTTTACATGTTTAGGCCAACGGGTAGTATACAGGGGGGGGGGATCTTGGGGTCATGACCCCTCAAGAATTCAAAGAGCAAAGCAATAAATTATAAGAAAAGCAACAAATATTTGTAATTTTAAAATATTGTAATATTTTCTCAGGTTCGTTAATAAAACTTATTTACTTTATTCAAAACATCCACTTATTTATTTCACAAAGTAAAACACTTTACTTGTTTTTTTACTACAAACAAAACATTCACCACTGAAATTGATTCACCAACTTTACTTTTCACTTTTATTATAACCAACTTTATTCATTCACGATTAAAACAAACTGTCGCTGCCGGTCAAATATGTGCCTTTTATACTTGTTTGACAAACTCTGGAAATTAGTAGAAGGTTCTGGTCTCTGCTTTCAGAGCTTTCCGTAGGGGAAATTTCCCATAATTCCTCTTTCTAAAGCTTTTATGTATTTGACAGCTGGTTTTCTGCTATAATCCGGCATATGACGCTTCTTTCGTTTGAGAGTCGCTATAATTACAGCTAAGATGTATGTTTGCACTACGACCGTAAGCTCTATTGTGTCCGTTTGTATGCTATTGTGAGACATTATAGCTCAAATGAAAAAGTCATTACAATATGATAGCAAAATTCTTCCGTTTATTGCTTTGGAATGGAATTGATGACCCTGAACTTTGCAGACGATTAGAGTACCATATTTTGAACTCTCACCAGTGCAGTGGCGTAAAAATGGTTCGATTTTAAGAAGATTAAACGGTATTCGATTTGTCACAAGAAAAACTGGATACGCCATTTTTTACTTGCGATTATAGGTACTATAAGGCAAGTTTTGGATTCGTGCAAGAAAAAATTTTTGAGATAACAATCAAACATGATATTACGATGATAGAGAACACCAAAAAAGTGGGTGGCACCATTCTGTCTGTCTGTCTGTCTGTCTGTTCGTCTTCAGCCTAAACGGCTCGATCGATTTTCTTCAAACTTGGTACATAGTGGTTTTTGGTGACAGGTTTTTTTCATTTTGTTTTTAGAACCAAAAATAACGGTACTTGCCATACATTTTTTTTTTTGGCAAATTTACATAATCGTATTTTTCTCAAAAACGGCTCAAAAACTTTTCTTAAAAAAAATCAATAAATTTATTTTAGTAAGGGCTTCCTTTGGGTTGAAAACTATTTTTCAAAAAATGGTTATTAATGGTACCTCCCAAGGAACCATTTTTTAAATTTTTGATTTTCTTCAAAATGGTATGACCGATTTCAATTATTTTTTTTATACAGAAGCTTCCAAGAAATGTTAATAGTTTTGTGTACCAACATTTTTGAAAAAATATTTTTTGGATTTTTAAAAAATATTTCAAAATTTTTTTTGGAAAATCAAATATTTCGAAAACGGCATCATAGATTTTTTTGAAACTCGATATTTAAGACTTTTTTAGTACTCTCTAAAATATTAATATTATTATTATTAATATTAAATATATTAATTTACATTTATGAAAAAATAACGGTACCTTCCATACAAAAGTGAAAAAAACCGCAAAGGAAAATATTTTTTTGCTCAAAAACGACTCCTACGATTTTGATTAAACTTTTTCATATACTAAAATTAGTACGATCTACCCTCAAAAATTATAAAATTTTACACATAGCAACTATTAGTAGTACCTGTCATAGAACGTATTTTTTTAATTTAAGTTTTCTCGTTATCGGCACAACTGATTTAGATGAATTTTTGTATATACAAATTTCAGAAAAGATTAAATAATATTGCATATCACAATTTTCAAAAAAAAGTTTTTGGATTTTTAAAAAAAGTTTCAATTTTTTTTTTTGAAAATTCGAGATCTCAAAAATGTGTTGACAATTTTTTTCAAATTTTGTTTTTATATACACACAAATATATAGTTTAAATTTGCATACCAGAATTTATTCTTAAAAATGTCTTAAGAATTTTATATATAAAAAATTAATTTAAAAAAAACCGCTCCAACGATTTTAAATTTTATTTTCCCATACAATTATATTCCATCATGAATTAAGATGGCATACTTTTTATTCACCTCAAACTGTCAAAAGAGTTGTTTTAGCCAATTTAAATGTCGTATTTCATGCTTCTCTACATTTTTCTCTCATAGTTTCCATGTTTGTATATACAATTTTCACATACAGTGTCTTGAACATAAGAGCAATTACGTGCGACCCAGTCGTGAATTTTATTCTTATTTACCGTAGTAAGAAAGTTATGATGAAAAATGTAGGTAGTGCCGATAAAAAAAAACCTTGAAAATTTTAAGTCACCAGCACCGTAAAAATGCATTGATTTCAAAAATTCAAACGGCAATCACTTTGTCATGACAAAATCTCGATATACCATTTTTATTTTTTTATTCACCTTAGTAAAAAAGTTATGATGAAAAAAGTAAGTGTCGAAAAAAAAAACTTTAGCATAAATCAAAGGACAGGTGTCAAAAAGACCAACTCCGAAAAATATATTGCCAGATTGAAAATTGAAAAAACACCCTTCATATGAAGGAATTTTAAAATATTTATAAAGAGTGTTTTTTTTTAGACGTGTGGTTGTCAATCTGGCAATACTCTTTTCGGAGTTGGTCTTTTTGACAGCTGTCACTTGATTTATCCTCAGTTTGGTTGGCCATTTCAAATTGAATAGACTTCTCCTGAACTCCTCTGAACTCCTGAACAAAGTTTGCAAATCGTGCAAATTTGTTACCAAAATAATGGATCGGTTCGCGCATCGCACGCTGCGTCAACACGGAAAGAATTGAAAAATCACCAATTGAAAAATTTGCAGTTGCAATTTACGAATCATGTTTATTCGTAAATCAAGGCATTTTGATCCCAAATCAAAACAAAATCTGGTGATTTAACATTCAAAACGTAGCAATTTACAAAATTTGTTTCTTCGTGATTTGTAATTAAAATCCATGGTTCAAGCTTGTACTTTAGCAAAATACAACTTTTTTGGCGTAATTTATTCGCTAAAAGAAAAATTTCACAAACTGCATTTAAAAATATTGATTTGCGATTAAAATTTAATAATTTACATTGCACAATCACTGATTTACGTTTTTTCTGTCGCAATTTTCAACTCCATGAGAAAAGTTGCAAATCACCAACAAAACATTCCTAAACCACGAATTTCCTATCGCAATTTACCTCTCGAAGACATAGAGCACCACAACATGGCATGTATCTAATCATAAATGTGAGACACCAGCGAACTATAATGCAAATTGGCCTAGTGGTTGCATGCTCGCTCCGCAACTGGAGGGTTGCGAGTTCAAATCCAAGTAGAGTCAACGAAAAGTATTTCTATCAAAATAAAATAAAAAATTAAATGCGTAAAATGAAGGGTTAGAACAAGATTGATCTTTCAAGTGGCAATGTCACGAAATAAAAGTGGTGATCACAAATCTTTTTCAAATTTACAAATTGTGCAATTGAGGAATAATTGCATCAAATTGCAATTTTTTTTTTCTCTGGATAGAAGAATTGATACTTAAAGAATGTTGATTTACGATTTTTGTGTATCAATATCTTCATTTTGCTCAGTTTTGCAAATTGCAAACAAATAGCCGTAAATTATGACATCCCGAGCCAAGGTATAAATCGGGATTCATTTTTCGTAATTTGCAGCCCATTTTTCGTGATCTGATCCAAGAATTCTTTCCGTGAAATATTCGGGCGACATAATCGCCCTGCCAGAGTTGGTAATTCGAGCAACCATGGATTGGTCTTGCACCACGTTTACTTTAGTGTATAATGCGCATCCTCACGCTCCGTACAGTGTGCACCGAAGACGCTATTGCTGCTGTGGAGCAGAGTATCCAAGAAGACCTGAATGAAGGCATCCGCCATCACGTCGAAAATTGGTGGTTGAAAATTGGGCCTCTCGGCTGGAACTGGAACTTATTCGAGCCAGCCGCGGCGGCCACTTGACCGAAATACCTAAATTTTAAAACATAGTGGCTAACCCTTATCTTTATAATAAAGCTAAATTCTTGGCCATAACATTAAATTATATGCGTCTAAGAAAAACACCCTTTACTCCTGATTGACCACACAAATTTATTCGAAAAAACTACCTCATAAAATAAATGAATGGTGAATTTGCTAATTTTTATTAAATTGGACTCGCTTAATACGAAAATAAGAATAACGAACATTATTTTCTAAGACGTAAACAGTTTTAAAGTTATTGCATTATTACAAACCTGCTTTTTTCTTTTATAAATAAATTAGGAAATAATAAATATGACATCATAACGTAGAAAAGCAACGTGCTGGGTACAATTACAATGGTTTCAACATTTTAAAGCTCTTCAGATGTTCTATTCAAATGAGAAAGGATTTAGTTTCCACATTCACACTTCGACCTAAGACGATATTCGATAGTTTTGGTTTTCCTTATCATAGAAAACAGGTCATGTTTAAGATCCAATCTTTTTCTTTTGTGATAAGCACATGAACTTGTATATGAACATACTTCTCTAATTAATAAATACCCATAGGAAACTATAGAAACGTTTACAATGAACAACCATATCACGACACATATCTACATAAATGTGTACATTAGGGTGGTCGTTATAATGGATTTTGTTTAGTTTTAATATTTGGCTGGACCTAAATGAGCTCTAAATGAAGAAAACAACATTCCCTGATTTTTTCAGATCCCCTATTTGCTGTAGGGGTAAATAAAATTTCCCCTTTTTTTTTTGGAAATTCGCGTCAAATCTGCCGAACAATTCAGAGCATGTAGCTTTATAGCTTTTTGGAAAGCCGGAAGCAAGGCCGTAGCCAGACAATTATGTCGGGGGGGGGGGGGGGGGATATACTTTTTCGAAAAAATATTTCACCATTTAAGCTAAGTAAACGGTTCTTTTGAGTAAAGAAAAGAAAACGCTTGGTGGTGAAAAAAAATGTATTCAAAGAAAAAGTAAAGCAAAATACAAAGCCTAGCTTACAGTTCCTGTGCGAAAATCTATGCAAATATTTTCGCATGCCAAAATTATTGAGGTGAAGTACAAAATTACTCTTTTGTTTGATTGGTTAACAGTTTCATGCTAAAAGGAACCATTGGCGTCATAGAACTGCAAAACAATTGGGAAATTGTTTCGCGTGAGATAAAGTGGTGAATATCAAATATTAACGCTCCCGAAAAAAATATATTCACCTCACAGCATTATTTGCATGCAAATTGTTTTTGCATCCAAAACTTATTTTTTTCCATTTTTAAGCCTATAATTTATTAATAGAGGTTAATTAATGACTCAATGGGTAGCTTAGGCAAAGGCAAACATTTTGTGCCTAAAATATTATATAAAATTAAGCACAGAATAGGTGCAAAATTGTTTTGAATAATTTGATTTTTCTTTTGCATGGGGACTGTAAACTATGCTTTATCGTCAAACATTTAATTTTTTGCGAAAAACTCACTCCTATGACAAATAGATTCCTCCCATATGATAACTGCCTCAGTGTTAGTCTCAATTTGTCGATGAACTGACATTTACTCCAACCCTAAAAGTTTATCTTCATCGGTAGAATCTCTTAGGTCAATTTTTAGACGTTTTACTGTCGAAAAAGTTCTTTCCGGTGTACATGTTAAAACCGTTAGAGTCGCGAAAATTTTAATAAGCTTGTGTATGTGAATCATGTTATGTATGGCATTTTGTCAACCATATTATTCATTCAGTCTTTAAACTTTAAATTGTCACGATCCAAAAAATTTTAAAAATTGAAGTTTTCTTCTTTAAATTTTTGTTCGTTTTTGCCAAGACTTAAGGGAATCAGAATACACGAATCTCATTTCAAGAAGCTGACTTAAGAAATCATCAAGGTAGGTAGGTACCTTTACAATATTCATTAAAAATTATTATGTAGTGAGTTAGGCCGTGTGCCAATTGCGTTAAAGTCCTGGTTAAATTTGATCCCATGACTAAATTTTGACATTACTGAGGTGAATATAGACGTCAAAATTTAACCTGCTCAGGAGCTCGTTAAAATTTAAGCAAGTGGTTAATTTTTGACATGTCTATGCTCATGAAAGAGTGAGGGAGATGAATGTAGATAAATATTTTATTTTGCTGTCATGAAGTCATGAATCATTTCGGGAAAGATTAAAAAAAAACTAAAATAAAATGAAAAGATTAAGAAATATAGACAAAGGCCTAGAATAATGAACTCCAGAAATCAAAACAAAGAAATATTCAATATTTTCATTTGTATAGGGTCTCATGGTTCTTTACAAAGTATAAATTTTTAAGCGTAGGTAAATGTTTGTGGCACTTCAAATGATCTCCTTTTAAAAATTCAAAATTCTCTTCCCCGTTTGTTTGAATAACCTGTGATAAATCCTTCAAAATGCAAAAGAATCAATAAAAATTATTGAAAATACTTTTTCAGATGATCATTTATTTTTCAAACTGAATTATTTGTTCAGCGAACTGCCATTACAAAAAAAAAAATACAACAACAAAACTAATGGGATATGTTTGTTTTAATAAAGTCCCATTTAATTCAATTGACACAGCAAAAACCTTAAATTTAATTCACCTTTATAAAAACGGATACATTTTAACTGGGACCAAATTTAACCAGAATTTTAACGCAATTGGTACATGGCCTTAAATCAAATTAAATTAATTAATAACCATCGCACAAATTTGAGTACAAAATTCATACTAAAATGGAAAGTATGATTTACAAATGCCTTTCTCAAAAATTTCGGGGGGGGGGGGAGGTGGTCAAACCCCTGTGATCCCCCTCTGGCTGAGGACTTGGCCGGAAGTCCATTTTAATAGTTGCTTATTAAATAAATTTCGTTCAATAAACAATTTCAGCAAAATCTGTTTTCAAATCTATAATTTAAGAAAAAAAATTAAAATTTTTCTTCAAAATGTTGAGTATGAAACAATTTTTTGCCAAAACTATTAATCAACAAAAACTTATTTTAAAAACAAGCCGTAAGAATGGACTTCTGGATTTCCAAAAAGCTACAAAACATTACTGTAAGTATTGGGCTTTTCCAGAAACTATCTTTGTCTTTTCTCTTTCTAATTTTGACAGTTCACAAAAAAAAAAGAATTCACAGCTGCGTCTCAAAGCGCCAAACAAAATAAGATTTTAATTGTTTTCTGGGTTTTTTGGTAGAAATAAAGAATTTTAATAGTGACAAATTGTTAAATAAGCATAATAAAACAATAATTCGGAAAGTTTTTGTGGGAAAACAGTCATGATCTGTACAAAAATACTCGATTCACAATTCGCGACTTTGTTTACTTTCTATCCCAGTTCACTATATTTTTTTTATATTCTTCTATGTGTTACCAAGTTCACGACTTTTTTTTTTTTGTTTCTTCTTTGGTCAATTTATTCTGACGTCCGGTGCGTTGTTTTCGTTCCGAATTGCCGTTGTTTTTTAATTATTTTTTTTCTATTTATGCAATATTTTATCCTACAGGATTTTTTTCTTGTCTAGTTCCCACCTACATACTCTGAATTTTTGTTGGCAGATCTTACGCGAATTTTCTATTATGCAAAAAAAAAGGGGAAATTTAATTTACCCCTAGAGCGACTGTAGGGTATGAAAATAAAAATCCGAAAAATTAGGGAATTTTTGTTTCTTCATTTAGAGTTGATGTGAGCCCATCCGGGATGACCTTTTTTTAACGACCACCCTAGTGTACATACTAGATATACAAACACATTTCATTTTCGACAAATCCTAAATTGAATACAAAAGAAAATATAACTCAAACTTTATATTGTGTCCTTTGTGTTGACCAAAATGTCACAGGATCAAAGGACGACAGACGATGCCATTTGTGCATTGGTCATCTCTCATCAATTACAATCAAAATGTTGTATTCCTTTGAATTCCTTCACACTCCTTTGTCTCTCGTTCTTCTCTTGTGCCAATCCATTTGTCATTATGTTCAATTTCAGAACAAAAATGAAATGCCCTTCGTCATCACTCTGAGCAACATGGAGTTAGACTGTTAGAAATTTGAAATGTACATAGGAAGTTAGTCGGTGATGCTCCTCCGGAATGCGGATGCCTTATCTAAAATAGATGTCGCTTGTTCCTCTTATTTGTCGACTTGTTCGCAAGTAATTTCAATAGCATATCACTGAACACTGAGAATCCAGGGACATTCACATTGCGTTGAGGATGACGACGACGTTGACGTTGTTGGTGGCGCGGAGTGGTATATGTCATTTGTACTAGTACTTCTTCCCACTTTTGCTGCAATATAACATCCTTGCATCACTTGCACTGCTATAGGAAATTGTTGTATGTTTTTGATGGCATTTGTCATTGGTCTACAAAATCTCATTAAAGTGGAAATTTATGATTTGACACACAGCGCTATTTGTTGTGCTTAGACGAACGCAATACACAATAGAGAATAGACGTCGACACAGTATGGCGTTAATGACAGATTCCACTTGTTAGAAATGGGATACTCGATACTCGCATTAATCAGGTCATTTTTCATGAAACGAACAAAAATTGCAGGAATGAGTGGCTTCTTTGTCCAAGAGTTAGTAAAGCTTCAAGTTAAAGACTTAAAGTTGCATTTGTTTAAGAAAAACGAGTGGAATTACGGGTGAGGCACTATCGATATGACGGTGGGGCACTTTTGAGTTTGAAAAGTTTTGAAAGATATTTGGCTTTTGAAATACAACTTTTAATGAGAATGTGGGTTGCCCTACTCTCTCTAATTGCATAAGAGTTTTGATAGTTCTCCTTAAAGAGTTTTGGTGGTAGGACTATGGTTTTAGATTTTAAAGTGATTTTAATTTTGGTTAATTTTTCTTGTGCACGAAGCACGAGGTAAGCGATAACGGAATTATGGCTGTCAAATTTAAGTGTTCATCATCATCATCATCAAGTCCTGTAACCCCGATTTGAGCATAGGGTGCCAAAAAATCGTTTCCGTCCTTCACGGTCTGCAGCTAGATATTTTAACTGTGGCCACGTCTTTCTCTTTGAGTCTGCTTTTGCTAGAACTGCGGTGATTTCCATGTTATTCCTGGTCTTCCAAGGTCCAGCCGCTCTTAACTTGTCCTCCGCCACAATTCTTCGTTTGATATAATTTGTGGTCAGCGAATTTTTTGAATTTGGCTTAGACAGCCATTAACAAAAGCCTGCAATTTCTTCGAGATGGTAGTGGTGACTTTCCAGGTACCACAAGTAGGTATATAACAGCATGGATTTTACGTCCGTGAGGTTTTCCTTGCGGGGTATCGCCATCGTGTACGGTTTCTCAGCTCTCTCCATTCTCCAACTCTTCCCCAGTTGTGCTGTCTCCTATTCTTCAGTTCTTCGCAAAGCCTCGCTGTGTGAGAGGATTCCATCGCATCGCTTGACTCGCAAGGCACTCGTTGCCATTTCGAAGCGTATGTCGAATCCACTGGCATTTTTTCGTAAAAATTCTTAAGATGTTTCGCAGACATCTATTCACGCATTTTTGCAACTTTCTTGTGATAGCACGGATTCAACATTGGAGCGGAACAGTCGTAGCTTGGTCTTAAGGCTTATAGAGTTCTTTCTCCATATTTTCGATAGCATTCCGAACGCAGCCTTTGCTTTCCCGATGCGGCTGATTATATCTAGTTCAGTGCCGCCATCAGCAGAGACAATACTCCCAATATATTGGAAACTCTCTACCATCTCTACTGTTTGTCCAGAAATATCTATTTGAGTAGATGAGGGAGTTCCAAGGCTGTTCCAGATATTTGAGGTATGATTGCCTATTCCACTTGCAAGGCTGTTCCAGATATTTGAGGTGAGATTGCCTATTCTACTGGATTCTTCCATTTGCAGTCGACAAAGCTGCATGCAACACATTACTTATCAGCAACAGAAACTGTTGATGACAGTTTACAACCCTGTCCAACCCCATTTTGGATTTTAAACTCCTCCAACAACATTCCTTTATGCAGAGCGTGATATTTGGATCTAACATAAATGTAGCCTTAATAATAGTAATCAATTATGCCTCTCCTGCGCAAAGCAAGCCAGATGAATTCTCTACTGACACTGTCAAACGCCTTTTCCAAGTCGATGAACAGCAGGTGAAGTGGTCATCGATGTTCAACGCACTGTTTGATTATGATCCCTTGTTGATGTGGTCTACACAAGAAAATCCAGTACGGAAACCTGCTTGTTTGGCGTCAAGCATGTCTTCGCTCCAGGACGAATTTTGTTATCACTTTGAATCACAGCAGGCAGAACGCAAATTCCTCTCCAGTTTTCATTGCACTGCGTAATCATCATTCCCCTTTTCCACTCCTCAGGAAAGCTTTGTGTTTTCCAAGCTCTCTCAACGTGTGGGGTGCAGGAGTTCACTCGATGTTGGCACTGCTCGGAACAGCTCTGCGGAAATACCATCAAGTCCAACCACTTTGTTACCTTCAGTACTCTGATTGCGGTTTTCTTCTCTTCTAATTGTTACTACGGATGGGTCATTGTGTGTTTGGTTGACATTGCTGGTGAAAACGCGATTAAAAACCGTAGAGAAGTGCTCTTTCCACCTTTTGAGCTGGTTCTCATCCAAAACTAGCAGTGATCCGTCTATGTCCTTAACCAGGTTTTGTTAAGAACATTGGACACCTGTAAGCTCTTTGGTAATTCTGAAGACGGTCCTACTGTCACACTTACATGCGACCTCTTCTGCTTCTGGCGCCAATGCGTTGACGCTTATCGTGTCGCGTGAACTTCTCTCAATTTCATGCGATATGCAGACCCAGCTCGTTTCTCCCTGCTGCTGGAGTAGCTGCAGTACGAGCTGTTTTATTTCTTCGATCCTATAGCCCAAGTTTCTTCGGAAAGCCATGCACTGTTTCTTTCTTGCGACTGACCGACTATACTGTCAGCACCTGATATGAAACACTGCACACCAATGGTTTTCGATGGAAGTAGGTTCTGTGCCACTGATTGCTCATAACGTCTCAAAGCTTGTGAAAGGTGGTCTCATAGTTGTTGGCGGACTGCGGGACTTCAGTCTATCGGTATTTAACTTAGGCATTCAGGTGTTTTCTTGGGATCTGCGAACTGCAGCTGTGCGCAATCATGCGGTAACAACCATCAGATGGTGGTCCTGAGCCGGGCCATTCCCATCTCTGCACCTCTTCTATTTCGAAAGTCCTGGAGATGGCTTCTAGATCAGCGATTTGGTTGGAAGTTGCTTGTCTGTCCATCGACACCCAAATGTCTTTGTGGCACGTTCGTGTGCTCAAACATGGTCCTTGCTATTAGAAGATGGTTGCGGTTACAGAAATCGACAAATCGTTCGCCATTGTCGTAAAAGTCACCAACACCATGCTTTCCCATAACATATGCCTTAGCCCATCATTGTCCTTGCCAATCTTGGGGTTCAAGTCTCCCATCACCTTTATGATGCCTCCCCGTGGTGTACTCTTATAAGCAGGATTCAGCCGGTGATTATAAAAGGTCTCCTTCTCCTCAACAGACGAGAGCTCCGTTGGGGCGTAACACTGTGTGATGGTGACTCGACGAACTCTAGTCCAGAACCTAGCTTTCATGATCCTGTCCTCTAAGGGCTCCCAGGAAATTAAGCTCTTGGAGAACTGTTTTGGAAAGCAAGAATCCAACGCCAGATTAACGATTACTTCCAAGTGCCTTTCCGGAGTAGAGTAGCACAGCGTTACGAGTTGGAGACTTAAACTTACCCGAGCCCAACCATTTAAATTCAGTAATCCCTAAGATGTTCATCTTATACCGCATGAATTCCTTCTTTGATTTGAGGAATGTGTCATTTAGAGGACCTTCACTATAACATTTTTAAGAAGCATCCTCACATTTCAGAAACCAATCTTTGTCCAGGTACAATAGCCAAACATTTTCAGCGTGTTATCATTGCTTATCCGAGGCGTTATTTCAGTTTCGTTAGCGGAATTGCTTACGAAGAATCCTAACCTTCGTAACCTATCTTAGAGTGCTAGACCTTTCGCACTTGTAATTTTAGCCAGTTAACGTAAAAATATTGGGACAAGCAGATAGTTGCCTGGGGACGACCACTAGGATGTAAAACAAGCACTTCGTCGTGACTGATTGTTGCACTATTGGCCCAGACCAAGCTCTGAGCAATCAATAGTTTTCCTATCAGGCACGATGCAGGTCGCCGTAAAGCAAGCAAGGAAGGTTTATCAATATTTTTATTGATAACTTATGCGAAGGGTTACTGATGTGCGTTAATAAGGGCTGCTGCAACTTTGAAGTCACTCATTGAATTCATCACTGGTCTCTAGAAAAATTAAAATCTTATACTACGGCTATTTGTCCGTGGCCATGACTTATTAGCACTCTGACTTTTGTAACGTTGCTTGGATGGTGGAATTTTCTAAACATAGTCGCATTCTTTCAAATCCGACACAGCATTTCGAAACCCTCTATAACAGGGTGTCCCGGACCTGAGTGGAAGTATTTTAGGGTGTGGTTCTTGGGTATATTCTTAGAAAAAAAAATTGTATGAGGAAGGTGGATCTCCCCTTCCTGAAGCGGGGGGGGGGGTGCAGTTTTTGAAACATTGACTCTAAATGCAAACACAAAACCAGCACTTAATTAAAAAAAATTTTGAAAAATATCAACTAAAAAAAATCACAATTTTCTTTTTAATTTTGACTTTGAAACTTTATTTCTCAAAAACTATTCCCTTAAACAACTTAAAAACCAAAGGCAAGCATGGACTATTAACTTTCAAAAAACTATAGCACATTATTGGATGTGCTTTCGTTGATTTTTAATGTTTTTTTGCATTTAAAGTCAATGTTTCAGAAACTGCTCCCCCTCTGCCTCAGTGAATGGAGATACAACTTTCAACCCATACAATTTTTCTCTTAGAATATTCTCAAGAAGAACACCCTTTAATTATTCCACTCAGGTTCCGGAACACCCTGTATATTACAAAAAGAAAATCCTCCTCTAGGTCTTAAAAATCTGAACGTACTCGTTACGGCCACAATCAACACAATGAAGATAATCAATTAAAAACAAAATTCGTAAAATTTTGAAACAGCGTCCTTTATAAAAAGTAAGTATTCGCCACAGTACACACATCTAAGATTTTATACTGTGCAGAATTTGTCATAGTAGAAAGTGTTAGTTGTTCAAATTGGTTATTCGAAAACCTCTCCAATAACATGTACCTACATACATAAGTACAACAACAAATATTGACATTTGAAAAGCTAACGGACTTCTGGATCCGCCATTTCCACTAGTTCTAATAGATGCGCACAATTGAATAAAAATTAAAACGCTTGTGATAAAATTCTCTCTTTTTCATGCTACCTATCTCTTTTAAATTTCAAAAAAACTTTTATAACTACGAAATTATAAATAAGCCATGAAAAAAATCACAGTGCCTCTGCGCTCAAGGTCATGCCCATTTTGACGTTTTTTTGGCATTCTCCTTTTGTTTAAAAAAAAACCATACGTTTGTTTAAATTTCATTTTCCAACCTCCATAAGCCAACTAATAAATAGTAATAAATGTTTACCCATAAATAATTTCAAAAACGGCCTCATAATATTTTTTATGATTCATTTATCATTTATTTATATTATGAAGCGGTTTTTGAAATTATTTATTGTTAACGTATGATGTTTAGAGGAAGTAAAGGAACCTATAAATAAATATCCCCCTAGTTTTGTAAGAATTATTATTTTTATTCCACGTAATTGCCTTTTATATCCATTTTTACACTTCACTGAAACTTAAGTCTAAACTATAAAAAAAAACAATTTTACTATATTAATGTCACAGAAATATGCGTTATTTGTTTTTTCAAAAATAAATAAAACAACTTCATTCATCATTTTTAACTACCACTTTTCTCAAAATCTTCAAATAACTTTTGCGTCTTTTTTGTAGGTATAAAACAAGTGAACGTTAATCTCCATACAAAAATAATATATTTTTTCACACAAGGATTCACCACGATCCTGAGAATATAAAATAAATAGCCCAAGCGACCAAAGCAATTTAAAATCTCAAATAGTTTATCTTCCAGCGAGTAGAAGATAGCTACGGAGTATTAAAATGAATAAATCTATAAAAACAAAAAAAAAAATACAATAAATTATTAAGAGCAAAACAAAAAATTACTCACTATTCACAAAAGACTAAGCCCGTATAATGTCAGGCATACCTAACCTACATAGTAAGTAAATTGCTTGAATTTTATTGTTCAGATTCTCAAACCTTGAGAATTATTGGCGTAAAATAGATATCTAGAATTTATCCGACGCAAAGTCTCATAGTATTTTCTTATTCCAACATATGTATGTACATAAAATATGCACATAAATAAATATATTTGCCTTGAATTTCCGGATAACTCAGGAAAGAGGGAGAATTTGAAACGGAAAGAAAAATAAAGGACAATAATAATTATTTCCCTTATTCCTATAGTAAACAGTTAAGTTCCTTTCATGTGTTTGAGACAAAGATTTCTTATAATCTAATATATACATTTCTATTATTGGAGTTTTTAGAAATGGATTGTCAATATTCTTTTCCCTAAGCAACACACAAGTTGTATTTGGGTCGTGAACTACCAAACTGATTTATTATCAAAAAAAATATTAATTTAAGCCTAACTGCGTGAACAGAATGGGAAGCAAAGCTGTGATAGATGTCGAAAATTCTGCAGTAAAAGTTAAAAATTGTTGCACTCTTGCAGCTCTGAAAAATGCCGCATTTACACGACTGTAAAAATTGTTGATCTCTTATTGCAGGTCGGGCTACAGCATTTTTGACATTTATATATTCCAGCCCCGTTTCCAGTCAGTAATGCCGCATTTACACAAGACTGAAAAATTGCAAGTAAAATGACCAAAAGAATGAATTTGTCCATTCTAGTATTTTGACAGATAAATGCGAGACTAATGCCAGTTTGTCACTCGTGTAAGTGCCACATAAGTTTAAAGTCTCCTAAAATGCTGGTAATATACTCGACATAGTTAAACAGAGGTTTACACGGGCTTTGACACAAACAGTTAAAACCAGTTTTAAACCAGAACATTTTTAACATGTATGTAAGGAATCGGCAAAGGCCGAGTTTTTACTGGAAAAATCATTTATTGGGTTACTGAAGATGATAAAATATCAGAGAGCTATTAAATTAGAGGGTGTAATTTGGAGAGGAGGGTCACACCCTTTTTGTTGCATACCTATAACTCAAAAACGAAGCAAAATTTAAAGGTAATGCTAGAAAATCTTTTTTAATGGAGCCTGTCTGGAGTACGATGTCAAAGTCGTGCTCGGGGACTTCAATGCTGAAGTTGGAAAATATCTTTCGTGGATTAGTGGGAAAGCACAGCATCAACGACCACTGATAAAGGTTTCCGTCTAATCGACTTTGCTTCAGCTCGTAATACGAGATAGCCCACACCACTAGAGGTTATCAACTAGCAAGAAAAAAGACCCCTTTGTATGATGACAAATGCGGTTTTGAAGCAGGAGAAGTAAAATTCACGAATGCAAATCCAAAGCAACAAGAGAGGAGTATCGTGAAAAGATAAGGAAAGAGAAAATAAGTAGAAAGAAAAGAGCATCCACAGCCTCTCACCTCAGGCTAAGCAACTGGCATCTGGTTATAGGACCGCCACGCAAGCTCTTCGAAACAACGAAGGGAACCTACTTTGTCACCGAAGCACAGTGAGTTATAGACGTGTTTGAGCAGGATTTCCAGCAACTACCTAGTGGGCATTATGTAGAGGAAACGATAAGAGAACAAAGAAGCATGAGATCAGTCAATGAAGATCCAGTCCCAGCGGCTAGTAATGAAAAGGTTAACAAAGCCATCCACAAGCTGAAGAACAACAAATCCGCTGACTCGGATAGCCTACCTGCGGAACTCTTTAAGTATGGAGGAGATGTCCTGCTAGGTTGCATGTACCAGCTCATCAACCAAGGGTGGGAGGAGAAAAGTATGGCCAACGACTGGTCAAATAGCTCTATATTCCCAATCTTCGAAAAAGGTGATCCTTTGTCCTGCAAAAACTACATAGGCATACCCCTGCTTATGTTAGTGTCTAAAGCCTTTCTGCAACACTATGATTACCACGTTCCAGTGTGGCCTCAGGCCTGGCAGATCAACGATAGACCCAATCTTCACATTGAGGCAAATCGTGCGTGAAAAAGACCAACGAATTTCAAGTCGAGACTCACCATCTTTTCATCGACTTCAAATCCGCATATGATATATTAAGTCGCCAACCAAGAGCTTCTATTGGCGATGACGGAACTCGGGATCCCGAAAAAAAACTGATCCAGCTAAGTAAATGGGTAAAAGCTCATCCGAGTTATCCCAGACGTGTAAAGGGTTCAGACAAGGAAATGCACTATCATGTGATTCTTTCAACCTAGTCCTGGATCAGATAGTGCGCAGGAGTGGTTTTAACATGGAAGGCACTATATTTAACAGGTCCTGACTTTGCGGACGACATCGACATCATCGGCCACTACAAGCGAGCTGTACTAGAAGCATTCATAGCTATTTATGAACAGGCGATACGCGTTGGTCTTGAAGAGAATGAAGACAAAACAAAGTATATGTTATCAACAAACAAAGCCTTATCTGTCCATGTCTGACAAAACGTCACTGTTGGTAGCAGTAATTTCGATGTAGTCAAGGAGTTCACCTACCTCGGAACAAACATCAATTCCACGAACGACTCCTTAGTAGAAATCCAACGAAAGGGTAACTACCCTACCAAACCGCTGCTGCTTCGATTTGGCCAAACAAATGGGATCAAAACTCATTTCTCGGAAGACAAAGTACACGCTATACAGAACTCTAATTTTACCAGTATTCTACTCTACGGCGCTGAGTGCTGTACAATTAGTGAAGAAGGGAAATTGATACTGGGCTGGGCACTTTCGTGAGAAACATTTTTCGGCGTATATTTTTATCCAATATTCGAATAGGGCGAATGGATGAGAAGATTCAATCAAGAATTGTACAAGCTGTTCCAAGATGAGAATGTAGCCCAAAGAACCAAAACACGTCGACTACACTGGCTCGGCCACATCGAGCGAATGGACAACAACGCTCGAGCCAAGGAAGTCTTCGAATACTAATCCCATGTTGGAGACGACCAGGAAGACCGAACTTCCCCTTCAGGGACCAGGTGCAGGCGGTTACAGACGCAAGAGCGTGCGAGGGACCGCAACCGATGGAAGACCGCAATATCTCAGGCAGAGACCCTCCGTGGGTCGGGAGCCGGGTATGTAAGTAAATAGTTGGTTAGCATAGCGTCATCCACTATACGATAGCAAACAGTGGCTTCCAATAAATAAGCTTTGCTACATCTTCCTTATACATGTACATGATAGTTAAATGGGTTTCTGAAAGGACTAAACTTCACTGTTAATATCAAATTCTTTGATGTACCTACACCTAGCCAAGGAGTTCAACTACCTTGGATTAAACATTTACTCTCGAAATACCCATTAGTAAAGATCCTGTGAAAAATAAACCTAGAAAGCAGCTGCTAACAAATGGTTTCAAAATATTGACGCCTAAGACAAAGTGTACGTTCTACAAAACACTCATACCTTCAGCCCCTGCTTTATGGTGACGCAGAGAATTGGACGTAAAGTAGAAGGGAGAACTGATGCTGGATTCTTTTGGAAGAATTTCGACGGATATTTGGTCCATGGAGAAGACGATAATACGAATGAAAACTCTATGAGCTGTTCCAAGAATATAAATTTTATTCCCGAAAGTCAAAAAACATCAACTATGTATATTGGGCAACGAATGGACAATAATGCTCCAGCCAAGAGAGTCTTCAAATAAAACCTCACAGGTTCGTGACGATATGAAAGACCAGAACTATAGTCCTTCTAACTGAAAACAAATTGTTAATAATGGAAAGCCACCATGCCCAGTCAGGTTCCCTTAATGGATCGGGTGGCTGTGAAGAGAGTTAAAAAAAAATTCGTTCATAATCAGTTTAGTAGAAATTAAAGGCATAAAATGTGCCAATTTTATCTCAAGGAACTCAGTGAACTTTGCACTTGTTTGCCTTTACCCAAAGAAATCAAGAAAAAGGTGAAATTCAATTAAGGGACCAGCTGGCTGCTAATGACTGTATGTGCATAGTGTTTCTGTATACTTAATACCCAAGGCAATAAGGAAAAATTGGAGTATGGTAAAATGTTCAGGTTAAATGCTTCTCAAATAATGGTAATCAAAAGGCTCACCTCTTAGTAAAATATTCTCATTCTCCGTATTCAAATGCGGACTTAATTAAAAAGAGGAAGCAGTGATGAGTTCATCTTTAATCAGAGAGTTTATTAAGGGGACTTTTAGGGGTAGTTGGCTGTACATATCTCTCCTTCTGCTGCTTAGAAATACTTGGTTCATTCAAGCAGCTGTTACAAGGATGCAACCAAAGCTAATGAAATAATACCTATGTTTTGCCAAAACCTTTAAAAGCTAAAAATAATAAGAGTCAAGACCATTTTTTAAAAGAAACAACCACACACAATTATAGAGCCAGCACTGCATAATCTGTGAGAAGACTTTATTCAAACTCAATCATTACGTTATTATTATCTAAGTGGTTAGCAAATTAATGTACCTAAACTAAAACTTGGTTACAAAACAAATGATTTAAAAATAAGACGAATGACTGGGTCATTATTTGATTTTTTAATTATTATAGGTATTATTATTATTATATATTATTTTATTATGTATTATTTTATTTATTGCAAAAAAAAATCGCATGCCAATTTTGAGTATTTATATTTATTTATATTTATTTATAACATGAACCTAGATATACTTTTCTGATGGTCTTTGATGCGTTGAGTTCAAATCTGGCCTTAGAATTGATCTACCAGCTTACGTTTTTTAGATATACGAATCTAAAGACTTACAAAAAAAAAATGCATTTTGTATGCAAATTTGAAGTTATTTTTTTTTTCTCGAGGTAATTTTTTTCGAAAAAATGTTTGTGGTCATTCTTAAGTATGAACATTTCACTTCAAAATTTATTTTGAATCTTTCAAATACCGCCATTCATCTTCGAGAAATCGTTGGTTTTCATCTTACTGCCTAATTCGAAAAATCCAGTCAATTTGTGCTCAAAAGGGCAAATTGTGATTTTTGACAGTAAACCGAAAACCAACGATTTCTCGAAGACGAATGGAGGTATTTGAAAGATTTAAAATAAATTTTGAACTAAAATGTTCATACTTCAGAATGACTATAAACATTTTTTTCGAAAAAAATTACCTCGAGAAAAAAAATAACTTCAAATTTGCATAAAAAATTCATTTTTGTTTAATCTTTTGATTCGAATATCTCAAAAACGTAACGTGGTAGAGCAATTCCATGGCCAGATTCGAACTCAACGCATCAAAGACCATCAGAAAAGTATATCTATAGGTTCATGTTACAAAAAAAAATTAAATTTTTTCACAGAAAGTAATTTCTTAGAGCTTTCGAATGGATTTTGGAAAACAGTAAAAATACGTCAATTTTTGACTAGCGCTTGAATCTAAATGGGTTGTCGCAGAAAAAAACCTTAAATATTGATTTATTGGAAATTGTGTAAGCTTTCAATGGTATTTTGATGTCATTTTCGAAGAGTTGGTAGCTTTCGAGCCATTAGTGAAAAACTCCCAAGAAATGCATTTTTGCATTTTTTTCCATGTTGCGTCACGAAATTTTGTTGGAAAGCCTCAGACTAAGATTCAGCACCCCCGAGAACAAAAAGGAGCGAACAAATCAAAACTACCCCACAATTTGCATGGTAAAAATACTATATACCTAACTGGACTACCTATGAAAACTGGTGAAATTAAAAAAATTCAAGGATATAATATGAAAAATCTTGCAAAATCCTTTTTTAAAATTTTACCTAAGACATTTGAAATTTTGAACAAAGAATTCCAGAAAGTGGAACTGTGGTTAGAATGTCTATGGAGCAATATTCAAAATTTAGATTTTCGAAAAAAAGGCTTATATACCAAAAATGGGGCTCAGGCTCAGCTTTACCGTTGGATATTTTGGAAAAGTGGCAAAAAAAGTGGAACTCGAGAAAAAAAGGTGGCACTTAAAATTAAAAACAAAATAACACCATATATGTATAAAAATTGACTTAAGGGAAAAAATTTCACACTTATCTCAACGAATTTATAGGAGTTGAAGAAAATACATAATTTTAACAATTATTTTAAGATTTATTGCAACGTAAGATAAAAACTAAAAATTTAACAGTTCATTTTGTATTGATTATTCAACATAAATAAATAAATAAAAGTATGAATAAATAATAAATAATAATTTATTTAAAAGAATTCGTATCACATTTTACTTTCCTGTGATGGTTTCCCTATATTTTTTTTATGAGGAGCTCATCTGGACTCCACTCAGCTAAATCACTAATATTTGAAAGATGTTTATATGCAATTAGAAACATTATATTTACTATATATGCACATAGCACATCGCGTTGAACTCAAAAAATGGCATAAATGTCTAATGATCGTCTTAGCCAGCCCCGGATCTATGGGGGGCGAACCGGGGCCTGTGCCCCGGGTGGCAGCTTACAAGGGCGCCAAATCTATGTGGCTGAAAAAACTGAGAATTGCGACGCTTAATGAAATAAAATGAATTGAGATGCGGCAATGGAATATCAAATTGTATTTCTCCG
Source organism: Dasysyrphus tricinctus (assembly GCA_963921185.1). NCBI lineage: Eukaryota > Metazoa > Arthropoda > Insecta > Diptera > Syrphidae > Dasysyrphus > Dasysyrphus tricinctus. Next base: position 220,689,475 of record OY992530.1, on the reverse strand, counting down.
TCAACCTTTAGCAGTTTTTCTATTATTATTTCTCTATTTAAAGTAATTTAAAATTAAAAATTAAAAAAAGAAACGAGCTAAATACATTGTTAAAAGTTTTTCAGATTTTTTTTTAACAATAGTTTATTGCATTGTATGTAAGTGTATTTTTACAAAACTTTCCCTCCTCCCTAAACTGTAGGATATAGATCCCCCTTCTTCACTAATAAAATATTTGAACTGTGTCCCTCAACAAGCTTCGCACCAAGCCATACAAGTCTTGCTTAAGGAATTATTTGCTGGATACTGACAACTTTATTACACTGTATTTGAGATCTTTTTTAATTCACAAAAAATCTAAATACCCACAAATGTAGGAAATCAGCTGCTCTAAAAAAACTGTTTAGTAAATACGCTAAAAACCATTTTTACAATTTTTGAAAACAATTTTCCATGATGTCGATAATTTTTGGAAAGAAAAAAATTGAAAAGATATTTTAACTTACAAAATCAAATAAAACATGTTACTCTCCGAGAAAATTGGATATACCTTTTTCAACACCCTTTTTCAAAATGGCGCATAACATAAAATTTCCCACCAGCCACAGACTACTCTCACGCGTATTAAAGAACCAGCCAATCTAAAATTACTTGTGTTTTGACGTTGCTTAGCTCGCGTACTATTAAGGTTTTAAATTGTGTGTGTCAATTTCATTGAAATCGTTCAAGGAACAACGAAGTTATAATATGTTAATATTTTTTGAAAGATCCTGTTGTGAAATATGTTTTTCCGTTACAATTCTGTATCAGCTATCACCTGAGTAAATTTCATTGCAATCTCTCAAGAAAGAACAAAGTTGAAAAATGTTGACATATTTTAGAAACATCCTATTTTGAAAATATTTTGTTCTGCTATAACTCTGCCTCAGCTATCACGGCTGTCAATTTCATGGAAATCGCTCAAGGAGCAACGAAGTCCCGAGGATTTAAAAACTTTTTTCGGAACCTTGTACTTCGATACTTTATCTTGCGTAACTTTGGCTTTTTCAAATTGTGTCCTGTCGTAAATTTATATTTTTCTTTCTTCGGTTCAGGGAATGGATCTTCAATAGTTCTCCCATGATAAATTCGGGAACGAACCATATTTTACAGATCCTTGCAGATTTGATTCGAATGAAAACGAATTTTACTAGGAACCAAAACATAAGATTCGTGATCGGATCAAAAACAAAATTCTTTTGAATTGTTCACGAGAGAACGAATCATATTTTATCGTTTTACGAACCTTGGTTGTGTATCGTCTTTGTTTAGGCATTGTTAATTTTCTTATCTTTAGTAATAAGTTGCTGAATAGGTAATGGCTGCACATCCTAGTGACAAAAAATCCAACCAAGCAGATATGTATATGTTTTTTTTTTCATTTTTATCAAAAACGACAAGGGCGTCAAAATCAAGTTTTGCCCCGGTTCGGAAAAATCGTACATCCGGGGCTGGTCTTAGCTTTCCAATATTCTATTCCAATTTCAAAGTAAGATTATTGTATTCCATTTTCCATTGATGCTGCATTGAGCAGTTTTGTTCAATGTGTGGGTTATTTTGAATTTTAAAACTTTGATGGTATAAGTATCGTACGCATGAAAGATATGAAAAGGTATGGAAAAATGGCATGGTGAATTGCTAACTTTAGTTTTACTTGTGGGGAATAAAAAGTGGCACAGACTGAAAGGTGGTGGCTCGGTGGCACAGCCTGAAAAAAAGTGGCAATTTGACACTAAAGTGGCACAGCGGTAACGCTGCTTAGGCTATCGGACTAAGACCCCGACATTTGTTTATTTTCACAAAAAAAAATGGAACAATCGGCAACAAATCTAAAACAATCTTATACAAGCTTAAAAAATAACAAATTCCAACTAGGTAGGGGTTAACGTTACTCATTCTTTAACTTATTTCCTATTTCCTGGAAAACCAAACTAACAAAGTACTTAGATATTCAAAGTTCGTAAGAATTTCAAAAAGATCTCATATTGGATAGTAGTTGGTGTAGTTGTTAAAATACTTTATTATAAATTCTAAAGAAGAACACTTAATGGTTAAAAAGCATCAATCAAATCTCCGCCTTAAGCTAGAAATATTTTTAACATTTCAAAATAATATTAAAAATAATAGGAATCAGTTTACTGCGAGCAGATGGTAATATCCATATTTAAGTATATAGAATACATTTTTTGGAGGGAAAAAAGATACAAACCTTTTGTATAAAGTAAAATCTTCAATCTCAATCTAAGAGGATCTCATTTTATATTACATTGCCAACGGGGCTACACACAAATCCCTGGTTTTGTTCGAATGTTCCTCTTTGCATGTATATCTCAAGGAAATAGCACTACATACTATACATACCCAACTTCGAAGGCTGTGTAGTAAAGCTATAGTAAAATATAGATTAGAACCGAAACTCTAGCCGGACAAAATTGGATTGGAATTTAAGATATTTTTGTATATTAAAGCAGATACATAAAACTACGAGTACAATCCCTTACATTTTGAGAGACAACGTTCATTGAAACGTCATTTCGAAAGCAATTAAGCAAATAATACTCTCTGAGAAAATCCTTCCAATTTTCTAAATCTTCAAAAAATGTAGCACTTTCTTTTTCTCCGTCATCTACGAGTAAATATTCCTTGCGATTATCATTTGCATTTCTAATTTCACCAAGCTTAAGTAGAAAAGTTTAAAATAATGAAGTCGCAACCAGGATGTTGTCTGTGTGTTTTCGAGAGACATAATCAAGCGGAAGTAACACATTGCAAAAGGCAATGCTAAATTCACCGCAAAAAGCTATTCACACTACCCTAGTCGTCGTATTATATTAGATATACAACCAGGCAGACCGTCATCGTAGTAAGATGGAATTAATAAACCTGCCAGAGGGTCCTTTAATAGCCACCTGCCACCACCAGAACCACAAGCACCCCATTCATTGCAATAGCTATTGCTGGCAGTAGCTCCCGGATACAGCCAAAGCCAACCCTCCCAAAGGCGCCCATATCTGTGGCAATCTTTCCCAGCAATCTTCTTATTTAAATCCATTAACAAAGCTCACGAAGACAATTCAGTTAGTGTGGTGCTACAATGAAAGAATGTTTGTCTACATATTTGGTTAAATGGATAATACCTTTAGACACACCCTGTCATCGTTTAGTTTGGTTAGCGATAAGATATAGATAGAGGTTGTAATGGGGTTGGTTTGGTGTGGGCGGTGTGAAAGGAGGAGACATAGGGTTTTTCTTCGGAATTGACAGAAACTTTTCTGCAATTACGTAAATTTTGCGAAAGCTGACTTCCATGTTATACTGATTTAGGGATGTAGAAGAACCACCCGCCACCATGTGACGACGCCAACAAGGACGATGACGACGCCAAGCCCAAGGGGATGTGTAGTGAATGCTTGTAGCACAACCTTCTGGTGTAAGTTGCCCTTTTTCGGTTTGTTTTGCTTTTGTGGACAGTAAAGAAAGGATCTTAGGAAAAGACTGAATCCTTGCAATTGAGAGACCTGAAGATTATGTGGAGCGAGTGTAGGGATAACTATTGCACGTGATTGAAGGGTTTTTCCATTTGACTTTTGTTATTTGCTTCTCTGACTGCTTCTTCTGGTATATCTATCCTCTAGGAGGTAGCTGATAGTGATAGATACTCAAGAGTTTCATCCTTTCATTACTTTTTTTTTCATAGGAATCGAGTAACTTCTAAAGCATTTGTTTATTGAGTTGCTATATAGGGTTGTTTGTCTTATAATATGTGGTGAATACAATGAATGCAAATGGATTCATTAGGAAATTGATAGAAATTTGTGACCCACTCTCTCTTATGTCAAGAGGAAGAAGGCAATAAAATAACATTGAATATATTAGTTTATAGTGAAGTCAACAAAATTGTCGAATCCTGAATAGTGATGCAAGAGAATGTGGTTCGTTGATTTGATCGTAAATATATACTGTGACAAAATTGGCCAATTTTATTTACTTTATCTGTAAGACCAAATGAATGAATATAAGTTGATACAATTAAGTGCTATTGTTTTTGATCGAGATAAGGCGATCTATGTGCAAACTAATTACTTACCTATAGTTTCTTCTTCTAAGTTGTTAGTGAAACAATGGTATCTTATTACCTATAGGAAGGAATGTTCCTACTCATTTATATTGCACTATTTATTAAATATTATCATGATATCAACTTAATTTGATATGGAAGAAAATAATTGATTTATGTGTCAGCTCTTTGCTTTTTAGCAAACTGCCTTCAATAAAAACAGTTTTATTTATTTTGTATTTTTATATCAAAAATGCATTAAGAATTTTAATAACACTTAGGCAGGGCCGGATTTAGAGGTCTGGAGGCCCTGAGGCAACAAAGGCGTGGAGGGCCCAGGCCCCTCTTTATTTTTCAAATAAAATGACAAAAAAAATTCAGTCCGGTGTTTCAATAATGTATTCCCAGAAAATTTTCATTTCTCGCTGAACCAATTAGGCCCCAGTTATAGCTATCATTGAAAATGATCAATGAAAATTTTGAGGTGCTATGGAAAAAAATCATCTCCTATTTTGATAGAGGATTGAAGCTCAAGACTAAATTAGGGTGGTCCTTATATTGTTTTTTTTTTTTTGAAATTCCAATTTGGATAGGCATCAAATGACTCTAAATAGAGAAAAAAAAGTCCTAAACTTTTCAGATTTTTATTTCCCCCCCCTGGTCACCCTTTTTTCACTTCAATGAACAATAATAATGGAGTCAGAGTGATTCTTATAACACGCGAAAAAAAATCTGAGCTTATAGATAAGATTCAGACGAAAAAAAAAAAATCGTATTTAACCCAAAATAGAAAAAAATTGTTAAAAAACAAAGGGACCACTTACAATGATATGCTATAGTTTTTTTAAAGCTATGAATCTAGTCTCGAATATGTTTTTTAAATCAAGTTTTTATTGTAAACAGCTTCTGAAAAAAAATAATTTTCAAACGTAAAAAATTATTATTTTTTTTTTTATTTTTAAGTTTGAAAATTATTTTTCAAAATCTATTTACAGTAAAAACTTGATTAGAAAAGCCTATTAGAGAGTGGATTTAAGGTTTTCAGAGAAGCTATAGCATGTCATTGTAAGTGGTCCCGTTGCTTTTTAATCATTTTTTTTCTTCTATTTTGGGTCAAATTTTCAGAAAATGACCCCTCCCGCCTGAACGGGGGAAAATAGATCCTCCCTGCAATACGATTTTTTTCTCGTCTGAAACTAATCTATAAGTTCTGATTTTTTTCGCGTCTTATAAGAATCATCCTAAGTCCCCTATTTGTAACTTGAAGTGAAAAAAGGGAGACCAGGGGGGGTGAAATAAAAATCTGAAAAAAAAGGTAAATTGTTTTTCAATGTTTTGAGTCGCATGAGGGCTATCCAAGACAATGTCCAATTTAAGGACCACCTTTATGTCCATCCTTCCACATAAAAAGTCTGAATACTTCAATTATCATTGGTAAGGGAGTTTAATCCTTGAAATAATAAAACTAATTTTTTTTATTGAAGCCTGGGCCACAATGAATATTTTTTTAACTCAAAATCAATCATTCAAAATTTCAATGATAAGTTTCAATGATTTTTTTTTTGATTTTTTAAGTTTCAGTTACAGCAACTTACAACCCTTAGTTCACTGTCACCTCAAAACGCTATTCCGCATTCAGCAATGAATTTGGTAGTATAGGTACTTACTACCTCGCTGGCTCTTGATGGATGTGTCCTGTGAATTTTCCCTGTTGCACTTAACTCATTATTTACTGATTTCAAATGAGTCTTTGAAATTCATATTCTTAAAGACGATCAGACGAATACTGAGTTTGATGTTTAAAGTGGACCTTAACTAACACGCTTAACAATATATTTTCCCTGTAGTTGGAGAAAAGTAAAGCCAGAATTGACGGTCTCTTGATTTTTACTGTGGCGTGTAAACAAATTCTTTGAACATTTCCGAAGAAATTTGAAACTTTTTCGCGATACTTTATCGCAATTTAGAAGTTCTGTAGATCGTTTTCACCCCAATATTCCATCTTTTCATTTCTAACGCTGGCCAAAGACCAATGTTATTTTTGAGACCACAAAATCCTCCTTGCTCTTGATTCTGATAATCAGTTTTAGAAAAAGACTTAGAAAAGATGAACCTGAAGAAGCTCATAAAAAATAAGAAAATAGTCGTTGAGTTGATAGTGGAGGAAGAGGAAACATAAGCAGGAACACAAAAAAGGGCTATGGGGGTTAAGAATAGTGCACATGAAAAATGAGAAGGGTAGGAATCTGCAAGTTATGTATTAAAAGGTGTCCAGTTACGTACATGCACTAAAAAAACAAGAGATAAAAGCAGGAGTGAATTGAAGAAAATTATTTCAAACTTGAATTAACGAATGTTACAAAAAACCATTTGATTATAATATCCCAGTCCCATAAATACTAAACAAACGCTTTATAATCATAACCTCTCCGTAACCCTATTTTATGTTTTTGTTCTTGAGAATTCCCATTTGGTTACTATTTGTTTTCTTTTTGTGTGGTATTTATTTTCTTGTTGGAGTTTGAAATTCCATCCATTGTGGAGGCCCCTGTTTTGTAGAGGCCCGGGGAAGTAGCCCCGGCTGCCTTCCCCTAAATCCGGCACTGTACTTAGGGCCAATTTGTTCACAATTAATTATTATCTGTAATAATCAATGATTATTGCAACTGGTAAATCATCAAATGTGGTATCTTACAAAAATTTTAACGAATGAACTTACTAACTTACTTACTTTAGATGGAGCTCACTGCTCACAGTCCAGGGTGGACTACGGCCTCAATCAAGAAGCCCCTCCAACCAGCTCGGTCTTAAGCTAGCTGCCTACAGTTACTCACTCCAAGTTAGTTGAGGTCGTTCTCTAATTGTATGCGCAACCTAATGCAGGGTCTTCCTCTGCTGCGTAGACCATAAGGGGTAGATTCGAAGACTCGTCAGGCTGGTGCGTTGGTGTCCATACGCTCCACATGTCCCAGCCATATCAGCCACTGTATTTTCAGCTTTTTGACCAGTTCGACGTGTCGTCGCTGTAAAACCTGTAAAACTCGTTGTTAAACCTTCTCCTCCATACTCCATCGATACAGACTAGACCGAAGATCACGCGAAGAGTTTTCCTTTCAGAGCACCCAAGTAGATTCTCATCCGTTTTTGACAGGGTCCATGCCTCTGCCTCATACAGCAGGGCCGGGATGATTAGAGTCTTATTTATAAAGTCTCCTTGGTTTTTTTTTTACAGAGGGCCTTACTACTCAATTGCATTCTGCTATTTTGCGATGTAATAGTCGAGGCCAGGGGCCTATTTCTGCGCTATTACATCAATTACATCAACTACATTTTACAGCTTCATCCTTCAACTACACCAGTTACATTTGTAATTTATTAAACTTTTTTATCTTTTATTTCATAACTCCAGTTGTATGTTTGAATCAGACAAAAATAAATGAGGTAGTTAAAGGATTTTAATGTACGATGTAGTTGATGTAGTTGATGTAGCTATGTTGTAGTAGCGCTGAAATAGGCCCCAGGTAGGCAAAGTTGTACCTATCTATCGTGATGTATTTCCCTCTAGTCGACGATGTTGAAATTTTTTCTCCATGATAGCAAATACTTCGTCTTGTCCAAACGCCACCTCCGATTCAATACTTACAAACGCGCCGGTAACAGCTCGCTTCGTTCACCCAATGATGTCAATATAATCTGCATAAGCAAGTAGTTGAACAGAATTTTGAAAATTGAACCTCTCTAATTGAATTACAAGCTGCGTACAATTGCTTCAAGAATGATGTTTAACAGGTTGCATGATAACTGGCTGAACAGAATAGAGTGCTTGCAGCTGCAACTGGAATAGTTGCAAAAAGTGTCGTACCCACTTCATACAAAAAAAAAATAATTCCGGGGAACTGCCACTTGTGAGGAAGTGATAAATCCTCCTTGAGTTAATCTTGTCATGAAGAGGTTCCTCCCATCTAAGCAATTTGGAATCATAAGAAAATTAGAGGTCCTCTATTATTCATCCTAACTTAGAACACATTAAGATTGGTTAAGAGTTGGTAGTCACAAGAGAATTGTCGAACTGCCTATACACTTTCCCCAAAACAATGGCTATAACCACAGTACACATATTAAAGGTAATATATTGCGCATGTTTTCAAAAATCGGTTGTCAGATACTGAACATAAAAAACAAATCAATTCTCAGAGACCTTGTCAAATTGACAATGGGTACATTCAATGCCTCAATTTCAGTACTGAATCTTCAGATTTCTGAATTCTGGCCAATCAGAGGCTTGGAAAATTGAGAAAACTGAAAATCTAAATGTTAAATTTGGAAAGTGTTGAAAATGTCACAGTACACACACAATGAACTGACAGGGGTCTCTGAGATTTTGAAACATGCGCGAACTTGAACGAAAATGAAAACTCGGAAGATATTACCTTTAATATGTGTACTGTTGGCTATAACCACTTACTCTATGAGCTGAACAACAAATATATGAATGTTGTCTAGAAAGTCAAAACACTTGCACTATATTGGCTCCCTTGCATAGAGCGACTGGCAAGAATGAAGCTAAGAGAGTCTTTGGTTCACATCCCCCCGCCCCCAAGATCAACTACTTACTTAGCTATCGCGGATGGAAGATTGCTATATGAACGGTAGTTGCGTGCTTGGGATCGTAGAGGATATAATGCCATGTTTCAAATAGTGGTCCTTCAAGGATCGGGAGTTGAATGAGAATGAGAGTACCAAAGTAAAAGCATGCAGTTACAGTATAATGTGTGAACATAGCATACATATGTAGGTTTAAATATTTTTCATTTGCATATATTTTTGATATTAATAAAGCTCTAATTCAAAACGTCAAATGATAATTGCAATTATTAGAATTTAAACTCACCTCTTTCAGTTCCTTAATCCCATTTTATCTCTTCTATTTATGTCATCTTATAAAGTCCACTAAACGTATAAGCAAGCATAATCTCATAAGATTATATATCCCAGCAGGATTTCCAGGCCACTCCTTGTGCACGTCCTGTCCGAAAACATGAAATATTAGTTTTACATTCATTGGCTTTAGTCCTTATTTCAGCAAAAACGAAAAGGACGACACATCCGCCTGCCAACTCATACTATCCACACAACTTCTTGCCACCACACCACACCACACAGAGGGCAACCAAAACCAATTGAATTGGTAAAACAAAAAACAAAAACGAAATCAATTTCATATAAATCACTCTTTGGTCAGTGGTTTTCAGTTACAATTTAAAGGAGCAGACAATTTTCATTATTACCATTACGTCCTTTGAATTTCCTTTATTATTGTGATTGTTGTTGTTACTTTATTTATTTCATTTTATTTTCCAGGTACAGAGCAATCATGGACTCAATCCAATGAACTGTCGACAATCGTACAAGAAGAAAACAACATGCAACCGTATTTCGAAAATACAACACAGAGGTCGATTATAGCAGCAGTGGGGCGGACGGCGAAGTTACACTGCAAAGTGAGAAATTTAGGTGATCGTGCGGTAAGAAATTAATGACATGAAATTAAAATATTATTCCGTATTTTTAAATTGAATTCTAAAATGTAAGCAGTAAGCAGTACACTGAGGGAAAAAATGCAATTTAAAATCTAATAGAAAATATTTGATTTAAAGTTGAATAATATTCAATAAATCATATTTAATTTCAAGTTGAAAGCCTGTTGATTTAAATAGGCAACGTAGATTTAACAAAGCCAATTTAGTTTCAAAGCGAAACGTATTCAATTTTACATTGAAATCAACTTTTCGAACATTTCAAGTACGCTCAACGTAGTTTCAAAGTGCAAGATGCTAATATTTTTCGAAATCGAATTTTAAATTTCCATGCACGTACTTTTAAGTATTGCATAGTTAGGCCAATGTAGAAGTCAGATTTTTTAATCACTTTTTAATTTATATTTTAGCTTTATATATAGAATTTCGAGAGCGCTTCGTAATTTCACGAAGTATCTACAAAACATTTGTGAACAAAATTAACGCGCACTCAAAATTCACTTACATTTAATCAAAAAAAATATTAATTTTCTCATATTTAATTTTTTCATTTGTTTAATGAATTAGCTTCCATTTTCTTTTAAATCAATAACTGGACGAAGTTGAATTAAAGTTTTAAAAAAGTATTTTAAAATTTCTATGTATTTCAATCAACGATGTTTGTAGTTTTATCGAAGTTGATACATATTGTTTTAAAGATGGATGAATTCAAATCAACGATGATGACATCTCAAATGAAGAGAAAAAATAGTTAAATCATATTTGTTTTAAAAGAGGGAAACACTTTGAATTGATGTCATTGCTACTTTGAATTAAAAATTTTCGTCTTCGAAGCCAAATCGTTCCGAAAAATATTTAAATCAAAGTTGTTTCCGTTGATTTTACGTTGTTTTTTTCTCGGTGTAATAGTATGAGCAGATACCAATTTAGTTCTAGGTCACATAATTTGATTTTGAATCAAAATCACAGTGGCAGTGGCTCATTTTGTGAAAACAGTGTATTTTTAATTTATTATCATAGTTTTTCAGCACTTTGCACTTCATTTTTATAACACAAATGGAGAAAGTGCAGGCATCTAAAAGAGTATCCAAAATGGTAGCTACTATTTTTTGAATTTTTTGAAGACTTTAAAAAAGTCGTTCTTTTAGTAAACGTCACTTAAGCGAGGCTTGGACGTCATTTTCAAAAATGAATTACTTCGGAATTTTCCATGATCAAAATTACAATGGATGCCTTAAAAGATAGGTGTTGAGTAGACGCACCTTCGGAAAAGAAATCAGTGCTGCCACTGAACATATTTTTTTCTGATGTCAACAAAACACACATCTTTTAAGACGTCAACCGTTATTTTCCGAATACGCTCTTGGCATCTGGAGAGAGACGTTTCCGCAACTTTTCTCATGTTCTAAATATTAAAATCATCAAAAAAGTGGAGGTTCCACCCGTTGATATAAAATAAAGTATGTTTCCTTAAAGTGGCAACACTCACATCTTACCCGAAAGTGCGCCTACTCATCACATATCTCTTAAGACATCAATCGCATGATATTATCCCGAATGGCCAAATCTTGTCAGAATTCCGGATGCTAAGAACACGAATGAAAGAATCCCGAATGTATGCACGATTTTAATATCAAAAAAATTACACAACTCAACAAAATAAAAACTATTTTTGTTTCAGGGTTAATTTCATGATTTTTTTATTCGTCATGTTCCAAAATGATGGAAAAATACCTACACCCCTCCTAAAATTAGCTTGTGTAGAGTTGGTAGTCAAAATACAGTTACCATAGTTTTCATAGAAATAATAAATGTTTGCTTTAATATTTTTTTTTAAAGAGGAGAGGGGAGTGGAATTCCCACGCCAATTTGGCATCTCTAGAGTATATTTGTGTCACAAACTACACACATTTTTATTTTGACATTTAAGGACGTTAAAATGATATTAATAATGTGCTAAGGTGATGCTAATGCATTTTGCTATAGATGTGGTTATTTTTCAAAATTCACATTATTATCATTTTTGAAAATATGTTCAGAAACTTAAGAGACATGCAGGATGTCTCTAAGATTGATTATTCTGCACGGTCATTTAGTAAAAAATTAAAAACTTCATTGGGAACATACTCAGAAGAAAAAGGAAAACGTTTTAACTTGGACTTTATAGAATATAGACTTCGCGAGTAATCGTCTACAAAGGTCAATAAAATGAAACAATGATGTGAAATTTGTCTAAAGGTTTAATTTTAGGAAAGCACATTCCAAAATCAGTGTGTTTGTTGATAAAAATTACCATTTTAATGTTGGTACCAAACATTTAAAAAAAAAATGAACAAAAAAGGAGTTTTTGTTATTTTTAATTTGATCAAAAATTTAAATACATACAACCATCTGGTTTTTAAACATTCACTTAAGATTGGTAAAAGCATTGAATATTGAAAACAAAAAATAACTTTTTCACGTAAAACTAAAAAATTTTAATTTAAAAAAAATGATTTTTTTTTCAAAGTTCTGAGTTTGAAAATTGATAAAAAAAAAAACTATTCATGGAAATGACTTAATTTAAAAATTTAATTAAAGAAGGGAGCCCTAACTTAAAATTTACCATAATCTTTTTGGCTTTCCGTTGTTTTTTAAATTTTTTTTTAGTTAAAGTAATTTTTTAAAGAAAATTACCCCTCTTGCCTAAACAGGGGAACATAGGCACCCCTTATCATGTTTTTTGTTTTTTTTTTTTTGAACCAGCTTACACACTCTAGCGTTTTGGTGTATCTTAGTCTTATATCTTAAAATATCTATTTAAATTGATTCTAACATAGCACATTTTCATGAATTTTCAAATAATGTGCTCCTGGCTACAAAAGCAAATTTTTTCAAACATGACTATTTTTATTTAATAAGTAATATGTAAGGAATAAGAAAATCATATGCAGAACCCAGAAACAAAATTTGTGTTGACCAGTGTTATAGTTTAAAAAACTTTAAACACGCTTTTAGAGATAATCAAACTAAAAAGTAAAAAATAATTCTTAGCATGAGAATAAAATCACCGACGAGAAAATTAATGTCACTGTTCTAAAAGCGTGGAGTGCCTTGTATGACATATTTAAACTAACTGCATATCGAGCAGGTAATTATAAAGGTGACTGAAATATAATTCCGGTACGTGTCTCGGATAGCTTAACTCGTAGAGCTCTTGGCGCGTAACAAATAGATCTGGGTTCAATTCCCAGTCCGGGCTTTCCAAATTGTTTTTTCGGTAAACGAAAATTTTGCACTGAGTAGGCCCTCCCTTTCCTTTATCCTTTCTTTCCCCATTTTCCTAATAAACTCAAAATGACGATATCGAAATTTAGAGCTTGGTATCAATCATCATAATTTTCATTGTTTCATTCCGAAATGCACAGTAAGTTTAAAAATTTCATACAAGGCACTCCACGCTTTTAGAACAGTGACATTAATTTTCTCGTCGGTGATTTTCTATAACTGCTGTCAATTTCGTTGAAATAGCTCAAGGAACAGCGAAGCTTCGATATGTTGACTTATTCTTGGAACACCCTGTTGTGCAAAAATTATTATTTACAAATTGTTCTCAAATACGCCTTTCACAACTTTCCCTATGATTTATAAAATTTTTACCCTAAATTGGGGAACAAAAAAATTTTTTTTGACCACTCTCGCATGTCATAATTTTTTCTTTAAAAATGCGGTTAAAATAAAAGATATTGAACGTTCCCAGTTTTATTCTATTTTTATTTTTTCAAAAAATATTGATGAAGATAACTTTTTTTTAGCTAAGCCCTTATGTGGTATTATTTTACTTCAAATTTTGTCCTTTAAATGTACGCTTTGCGCACTGAAATGATTAGGTACCTATACGATTGTAGGTATTCGTTTGCCTTTCGTTTCTACAAGAAAAAACCCAGTGGTATTCAAACCCATAAGGCCTTAAGTAATCAAATCTAAAAAAGAACTAAGAGTATTCAAATTCAAAAATAAAGAAAAATAATCAAATCCCAAAACGAAAGTATAATCAAAGTAATCAAAGTAATCAAAGTTACCAAAGTAAGCAAAGTAATCGTTCCTGGCACTTCCCGATCTATGGGGGGGCGAGTCGGGCATTTTGCCCTGGGCTCATTGAATACTCAAAGCAAAAATTAAACAAAATATTGAACAAAGTTTTTTAGAATAAAAATGTTTAGTTTAAAATTTTTTGTTTGTATACAAGTGTATACAAGTTTCTTTCAAAAGTTTTTGTTTTAAAATATTTTTTTTTTTTAAACCATAAATAAAGAACTTTATTTAAAAAAGAAATTAGAGGATGAATTTTGGGATTCAAAAATGGGGAGGAATTACGTTTTTTCATTTTTTTCTTGAACATTCTCAAAAAAAGTTTGATTAATTATTTAATATTTCTGAGGCTTATTCTTTTTGTGGCTTACATAATTACTGCGTATTTCTTCCAATAAAATTAAAAAAAAATTATTTCCATTTAAACAGAAGGCAACAATTATTTCAAGTACCTAAGTCGATGTTAGAAAAATATATTAATATAAAAATACATTAATATAGACCGATTTTAAAGCATTTTAATCTTTATCTTCTAAGCTTGATAGCTTTTTAGGTCAGGAAAAAAAAATTATTAAAATGCTGTATGTAGTATCTACATACACTCATAAAATCTGATAAATCTGTTTAAAAGCCTTAGTATACTAACATTTTTGTATGTGAATAGCACCATTGTATATAAATTCTATAGTATTCTCATGAAGAAAAAAAACTCGTGGCCATCTATGCGTCCAAATGTAATACTAATTTTTGTTAAGGGATCTCTGTAAGGCGATCACAACGAACCTATCGACCAAATGTCTACCTAAAAAATCGTGTTTCATGAGAATACTATAGATTGGATATACAATGATAGCACCCAATTCCAGCCACATCTCATTCATATCGATCGAAATTATAACCTACTTTTATAAAATTTGGTTAAAAATCGCTCCATCTCTGCAGTGACATATGGTTTATAAGGTGTCATTATAAAGGGCGGCAAATATTATTTTTGCCCAGGGCGGCGAAAAAGCTGGGTCGGGCCCTTGTTCCTGGTAAGGTAATCGTTACTCAGAAAATTAATCGATTACTTTGATTACTTGAAATAATCATTATAAAGTTGATTTCCATGTTGTTCTTAGTCTTGCAAACCGCCGCACAGTGGTTAAAATGGCCAATCTAGCTGGACATTAGGACAAAAATTCATGTCAACTGATCGGCGAAGGGACTTTATATTATAACCAGAAATGGTTGACTAGACAGAAACTGCATTGAGAATTCCGTTTGATGTGATGCACGTGTTCAAATATGTCACTCTTTGTAATACATCAGGTGGTTCACAGTTCTGTACTAAATTTAGACCATGTTAAATATTGTTCTGCTAGTTTTCAAAAGTAAGGTATTCAATTTTTACCTTCTTGATATTCTTATTAGTGATTAGTATAACATATTTAGCCGTTACCTGATTCGGAAAGGTATTCAATTATCTGGTACAGACCAACGAGAAGTAGCACTTTAATTTTTCATTACACCTAGTTTTTGAAATGATTTAACTTTTTTTCTCCGTGTTTCTCCGCCTTCCGGAAAGCATGGCCTGAAAGAAGAGCATCTACAAAATACTTAAAGCAAAAAATCACACCCATACAGACCCATACGGCTTAGATATCTAATTTTGTTCAGGAAAATGTCCCCGTTCAAAAGTGATGTTTTAGTTCATTGAAATGGTATTTAGACCTTGTATTTCGGCTTGGACAAAGTTGTTTTCTTTTGATGTGTAGGGGAGCTCAGTATGTGTATAAAACCGAATTTTCGGGGTTCAACCAGCCCCACCATTCGCCCATCATCTTGAAAAAAGGGGTAGAAAAGAGTTTCCACGATATCTTGAAAACCGTTAGCTTTGCACACGATAAATATAGAAAATAAAATTTTCTACAATTGATTTCAATATACTTTTATGATAAAATTGAAAATAAAAAGTTAAAGATTAAAATTAACGTATGTTTTTACGAAAACTTTTATCTGAATCTGATAGAGGAACTAGTAACTTTTCTGAAGTCCTAGAAATGGAAGAGTAGAAACATGAATTGGTACCTAAATTTGTGTCCTGCCTTTTTTAATTGAAAGGTACATATGCAATGTGTATAAACAAACAATATAAAAATGAACGCAATGCTTATTTAGAACAAAATAAATAAAATAAAAAAAAAAAAAAAAAAAAATTTGAATTAAGAAAATATTTGTTTTTATTCGATTTTTGTCGCTGAACCGTTCCCACGCAGTTCATATACATAAGGATTAATTTTAGTACTCTGATATTTGTTTGATTCGATTAAGCATATACCTAAAAGCATCACAAATGATACCAAACATGGATTTTTGGTAGATAAGTATGCGGTGTGCTCGCAAGGCAACCACTGTGACCGTCGCAGCAGGCGATTTGTAGCATCGCATAAGCGCCACACGATAGCTTACACAAGTGGTATGAAGAATTTTAATACGATGCAAATTTTCAGGTGATTTCGACTTTTTATTTAGAAGTTATGGGCAATGTCCACCTAGATTGGTCGTTTTTACCACTGTGCGCCGCACAGTGCGTCGATTGTATGGAGATGGTGACAAAAATCAATTTTCAGAAACTAGTTGACTTTGCAAACAAAATTTGTTGTAAATGTAATAAATAGAAATTTTCTAAAATCTAACGAAATTTTCACGCCCCCTGCCACGCCCACTTTTGAAGGTTTATATCTTAAGAATGGTTAGCACGATTCGAATAAAATTTAGAGAATTTGACTTTCTAGGTGAGTTCAAAAACAAAAAATAGTGTGGACCCTATCCGCCCACTGCCACGCCCACTTTTTTATATTGTTTACTTCTAATAAACCGCTTGTAAGATTTGAATAATATTTTGGAAATTTGAATTAGTTAGTGAGTTGAAAAAGACAAAATATTGTTAACGCTATTCGCCCCCTGCCACGCCTCCTTTAAATGGTGAAAAATACTTCACAAATACATGATTTTAAAATAATATTTTTTAATAATTTAAATTCTGACAACAAAAATAAACAAGACCAAAAAATACACAAAATGAACAATTCTTCCTTAAAAATCAAAACTCGGAGTTCTATTTTCAAAATCTTCAATGGTAGAAATTAGCAGCTCTTCAGTATAGAGTTACCCCCATATTAATAAACGGCGGATAACAATGTGCTAACGTTAATACATCTGTTAACTAGTAATTCTTATTAACAAATGCGTAATAGTCTGTGACGTGTGTTAACGTACGGATAACTTTAACTAGCCAGGTAAGGTATAATGAACGGATAACTTCTTAACACATACACGCACGCGTATGATAGCACCGTTTTATACTACCAGTATACACTTCGTAAGGCAGTGCATGCATGTGACACATGTATTAGAAAATCACCATAATTTGATGAAGTGGTGAATTTGGTGAAGTGATAAATACTGGAAAGATATCATATCTTTTTAAATAAGAAAAGTTATCAAGCGGACAAGTTGTCTATCCGTGTGCCACTTGACACGTGTGTTAGGGAGCGGATACCAGTTTTTTATTAATACTGCTGTTAGATTCTAAAAGCTCACAATTTCTACGTTTTTTGGTTTTCTGAGATAAATCAGAAAATGCTTTTAGTTCTTAGTTTTTCACAAGATATTGCATTTTCAAGAAAATTGAGAATGCTTTTTGGAAGAATAAAAGGAGTTTTTAACCAGACTCCGTGGCGTCTCGCAAAAAGAGCGCGGTTTCGTTACACGCTTTCCACCTACGTTCCAAATTTTTGTCAAAAAGCCTCACTTTTTCCGCCAAATCACTCTTAGTTGTAACAGAACAATTTTTTATTTTCAATTCATTTAATACAAATTGAATAACACCTTCAATTTTAGAGTTTTTATCGAAAGAAATCCATTTTTCGAAAATTTTTTCATTTTTAATGGTTTGACCTTGTCCTACAAAAAGTCAAATATTTTGAAGGTTAGCTAGAAGTAGCAAGAAAAGTTAACATTTTCTTAGAGCACAATAACAACAGAACATAATGGCATAAAAGATTTGCTGCCATTTGCTAACATTTTTTAAAAAGCTTAAGTTTATACAATTTATAAGCCTTAAAAAAGAGCATTTTTTGAAAAAATCACCAAAATTCACATAAACAAGAAAAAAATAAAACCAGTACTCAATGTATCCATTTTCAATATTTTAATAAGAAAAATTATAAAAGAAAAATGTTTTTCTCACACGAGCTAAACTTGTTCGCACAAAATTTCAACCTTTAATTATACTGCAGCTTAAATTACCTCAATTGCTTACGAAAGTCCCGCTAATCCACGAAGAAGAGAAAAACAAAAAACAAAACAAAAACAAATTTAAGTACTCCAAGATGTTCCAGAACGGGTTTAGAGCTTAAAACAAAGAAGTTGCATTTTTATTTTTTTTATTTTTGTCCACTAGTCGACGCACTGCGCGCCGCCGCCGTGCACCCTTAGGTTTCCATTCAAAAGACTGCTCCTTGTAACCAATCCACTCTTGACTTGTCTTGCGCCACAATTCCTCCTTTGATATATTTTGTGGCCACCGAATCTTTAGGATCTGGCGTAGACAGCGATTCATAAAAGCCTGCAATTTCCTCGAAATGGTGTACGTGACTTTCCAGGCTTTGCAAGCATAATAACAACACGAATTAGACATTGGATTTGAAGAATCTCAACTTAGTGCGTAAGGAGATTTGACTGAATTTCCAAATTGGGGACAGAGAACCGAAGGCAGCACCAGCCTTATTAATTCTACTTTCAACGTCTAGATCTGTACCGCCATTTGGAGAAACAATAATGCCAAGGTATAACTGTTCGACTACTTAACTTGTCAACAATTTTTGGTAAATGACGATCTCCATAAACATTCTCGGTTAACTCGATCGAAGGCCTTCTCCAAATCCACGAACATGAGGTTAAGTGGTGATTGAAATTCCATCGACTGCTTGAGGACGATACGCAGGGTGTTGATATGCTCGACACACGATCAACCACTGCGGAAGCCAGCTTGATGTCTTTTGAGTGTAGATCGATTCTATCCTTTATTCGCTCGAGAATGATGGTTTCCATTACTTTTGGGAAAACGGATAAAACGCATCTCATTTAGTTGGGGTACTTTAGCACTCTGCTAAACTGAATCCTTATTTAGCAGGGCACAAAAATGATGCTTCCATCTGCGTAGCTGATCCTCAATTAATTGAAAGTATCTACTTAGGTACTGGATTTACATATTTTGCAAAAGGTAGGATATCTCGCAAAATTTAATTGCATAGCAACAAATAAATTTTTTAAACAAAATCTTGCAAATAAAACCTCACGCGAGATTTTAATTTACGAGATTTTGATTACAAAATTTATTTGTTGTAATTCAATTAAATTTTGCGAAATTTTGATTTGCGAAATTTTATAGTTTATCCAGCAAAAATTGTCAGTACAGGGCTTATGGGCGAGCTTTTTTCAAAACAGTGGTGCCAGTGTACACCATCACCACACTGATATGGGTGGCAATGGTACAGTGGATGTAGTGCTTGACTGTAAGCTTAGAGGTGTGGGTTCGAGCCCCATTCTAGGCAGCATTCTTTTCTATACTCTCCCAGCTTAACTGGACGCCACCCGTGAGATTTAATGAGATAATAAACACCTTGATCTCAATCCACTGTGCCAAATCTTTCCTATCCTCCTACTCTTTCTAACTAGTGCCATGCAATTCAGGTTGCATTTAAAAAGACCTTAGGTCTTACAGGCATATAGTTACAAAAAAAAAAAAAAAAAAATATAACAAATCTTCCACTGACAAAGATACTAAACCACTGATTAACATACAGGAATTGTTGTTGTAATTCCTTGAAACATTTCGTACGCTCCAACATGACCGTCGTCTTTCAATGCCAAAAGCATTCTGATCGTATACTCGCTTTCGCTTCTACCATTGTATATCCAATCTATAGTATTCTCATGAAACACGATTTTGTAGGTAGACATTTGGTCGATAGGTTCGCTGTGATCGCCTTACCGAGATCCCTTAACAAAAATTAGTATTACATTTGGACGCATAGATGGCCACGAGCTTTTTTTCTCCATGAGAATACTATAGAATTTATATACAATGCTTCTACCTTCGCTGTGTGAAATAAATAAGAAATTCACATTCCAACAGAGTTGCCTTTGCCAAGTTGCAACAGTACAACAGAGCTTTTTTAGTGGTTTTTATGAAAGAACTTTCCGTTTTGAAACTTTTGAGAACAATATTTTTATAAAGATGAGAACCAAAAGTGTTGTCGTTTTGATTGTCCCCTTATTATTTGTTTGTATATTTGAATAAAGCTATAAAATGCACCTAAAATTTGTACGATTTTAGTTTTCAAGAAGAAAAAAGTTATTGGCGCAAAGTTTTGAAACATTCACAAAGCGTTACGTGATCAAATTCATTTGAAAAGGTGTGGTGTGGTAAAAAAAGATAAATTGATCTTTTTTTTAATATGTTTGAAATGGTATCAATGGTAACCATATGCACATTGTTCTTCGATTTGTGGCAATTTATAATTCAAAGTACGGAAACCCTGTGAGAGCTTTAACTTGAGATAGATGTATGCAAGCCAATGCAACCAGACTGAGAGGCAAACGTCCTATGTTCCCTGTACTGACAATTTTTGTTGGATAGAGTATAGTTTTCGGGATTTCGTTGATGCGAGGTTTCGTTATTGCGAGATTATGAAAAGTTGGATTTTGTATAATTGCATGATTACGAAAAACAAGATTTTGATCTCCGAGATTTCTTAGCAAACCCAAAAAAGTGAAGGTGCCACCCGTTGTCATAAAAAGTATGTTCCTGAAGTGTGGCAACACCGACATTTTACCCGAAGGTGCACCTACTTCAAACCTTTCTTCTAAGACATTAATCGTTACTTTGATAATGGAAATTTTCCAATTAACTTACGAGTTTTTGTTTAATTTAGCATTTTCCACAGATTGGGCGCCATTTTTGAAAATGGCGTCCAAGCAACAGGATTACGACAATGACTCAAAAGCTAAATTATATCCTTATCATGTCAAAAAAAATTACAAATATATAAATAAGGTCCTACCCACAAAAAGTGCAGGGATTTCGGTTTCCTGCCTGGAGAACAGATTGGGCGCCATTTTTTAAAATAGTGTTCAATCTACAGGATTACAAAATAAAATTACTCCCGAGCTAATTTTCATTCAAGATTCTTAAACGTTCAAAATTTTTACATACGTTGCATGTAGGTATAGAAGAATTCAACGGCATTCGGGATTTGGTCTCTTCGGGTTTTTTGCATTTGGGATTTCGGGCACTCGGGATTATGGCACTCGGGATTACCATTTTTTGCTATTCGGGATTTTGGCATTCGAGATTTTGTACTCTTTCCATCCTTTTCTTACCCTATCTTATATCGCAACTTAAAAGTATGCCAACTGTTGCTGCTATTCAAGCTGCTAGCTGCTACAGCTTTTCAATTTTATTTAGATTCAACAATTAAATTTCTATTTTTATTTTTATTTTTATTTTAAGGTATCATGGATAAGGAAACGTGACTTACACATTTTAACAATTGGAATAATGACATATACAAATGACCAACGTTTTCAAGCTATGCATCTCGATGAAACTGATGAATGGATCTTGAAGATTGTTTCAGTACAACCCAGAGATTCAGGAATCTATGAATGTCAGGTATCAACTGAGCCAAAAATAAGTCAAGCGTATCGCTTAACTGTTGTAGGTAAGTTTCCAGTGTAGAAGTACCTATGTGATATGTGAATATACATTTATAAACATATACAAACGTATGTATCTGCTTAATATAAATTTCCCACTAATTATTTTTAGTTTAATTAGTTTTTTTGTTATTTAGTTTTTATTTATATTTATTAATTAGTTCATGCTTATGTTGTTCCTGAGCAATTCCTCCCACATATGAAAAACTTGTGAACGCGAAAACTAATTAGGAAAAGTTAGCTACGACCTATGAGTATGTTCAATGTTCATTATAAATGTTGCGTCTACTTGAATTAGGTATGTAGAAGAATTGTATGCAGTGGTGGTAGAATTAAATTATTCCCGGATCGGAAATCCTGTAATAATTTAGAACTAATGCATTCTTCGATACAAACTTCATTAGGTTCCTTATTTTCAGTAGGTAAAAGGTAGGTGCATTCCATTATGTGAACTTTTAGTCAAAACCTTGGAATGCAGTTTAATTGTAATCAATTATATAATCCTCCACATTTGGTATTTGCGATTGCGGGTTCAAAAATACAAACATAATAAGTTGAAGTGCTTTTATTAACATGTGAGTTTAGGTATTCGTTCCGATATAGAAACCATGCTGTTTATAAATCTTAAACCGCAAAACATTTTACAAAAATTTTAGCAAAATGGAGTTGTAAATTTCCTCACGCAAATACGAAATGAGTTCATTTAATTAGGGGAAGCCGCAAGCGGAAAACTTAATGTCTTCTTACAGTAAAAGTTAGTAATTCCTTTTATTTTATGGAAACGGAAGTACCTACTCGTACATTGTTAATAAAGACAAGAATTGAACAAAAAGCGGTGAGAGTCCAGGATTATATTCGCAAATGATGTGCAACATGTCTTTGTATCGAGCTATTACTAAGTTAAAATGCTATGTATTTACTGGATATTAAAAGCATACATTCAAGTTAACTATTGATTTTCTGGGAAAATGTGATCGAAAGAAGTAATATTTTCTCTCTCTTAAGCAAGTTGCTCAAATACGAATGCGGATATCCACGAACGCCACAACGACGAGCGGATGCTGTGAAAAGATTTAACGTTGCGAAGTTAAAATCCCAACAGATAGCCAGGACTTTTGCAGACCACGTTTCTCTTAATATCTCAGCAAGCCTGCCACCAGCATCATCACTAGGCCATCACAAGGGAACCCCTGCCTGGTTCGATGAAGAATGCAGGCTGGCGAATGCAGCATAGAATGAGGCCTAGGGATGAGAATGCTGAGCCCATAAAGTGAAACAAATTGTCCAAAAAAACGAAGTAGATTTGTAAAATATGAAGCAGATAATGAAAAAAACTATATACATAGGTGTACACCAAAAAAATATTTAAATTGTATGTAATTGGGTGGAGAACCAGGGCCTAGTGACTTACAAAACTCTCAACCATTCCTGTGTGCAAGTTTTGTTGGCAGGAATGGAGGGAACCTACAGTTTTTTGCCGAGTCCGAACGGCTAAATGAGAAGAATTTTATCATGACAAGTTTACTCTTGGAGGATTTGTGAGTTCCTCGCAAGAGGCAGTCAGTACCTCGAATAAAACATTTCTGTTTTTAGGTGGCACGGCTGGGAATCGAACCCACACCTTCGGCATGACAGTCCTACGAAAAACATTTTATATAATATTCAGAACGGAAACATTTCATTAACTAGTGTTTCGTTTAACAATAGGATTTTTCAATGTTCCCTCTGCCCCAAGGCGCACTGGGGAAAGTCATTCAAATGTCAAAAAATTGTTGTCTGCTCGGGTTTTGATTTCACATTGGACAATTCAGTGCTACATTTGTATGATAAAAATGTTAATTTGCTTAGGTAAAATTTTGTGCAGCTTCAAAACCTTCATGCAAGCACTGGATTTCTGTCGATTTGCCTTGGAATTTTGTTTCTTAGTATATGAATTAATAAATAGTAACAAAATTGTCCACAAAACATTTCATATTTACCCCGTACACACAGTGAACACAGTGCAAATAAACTGGGTTAAAAAGGTGTCACATAAAACACCTGAGTCCGAGTTCGGGGCCGGCATCGAACAAACCGAAAGAATAAGCTTCACAAATTCATGTTTATTTTTTATTTAGGTATTTTATAGAAATGCATAGGAACTTTTTGTTTTAAATTCAATAAAATTCTCCTCTTCAGGATGCTATTAACACATAAGTTAAACGAAGTAGAAATAAGTTGCTACGTAGCAGATGTATTAAAATAAATTAATGAAGTAGATCTACTACATATGAAGTAAATACTCATCTCTGCCTACCATTCAATGCTGCAGACTAGAACCAGCGCTGTTGAGAGAGCAGCCAGGGAGCTCTCCGGATAAAAATGATGGGAGGACGTCCGCCGCCGACTTCTCAGAAGGAAAAAGAGAGAGCATGCGAAGTAGGAGGTCGAGTCTATTGAGGACTGTATTGGCAGGGGGGATGTTCGAAAGTTCTACCGAAGCGTGAGGTACCCAAGGTTACAAGACCTGAGATGAGAGTGGGAATATGGTGATAGAGCTAGGGTTCCCAACCATCCTCCTTTTGGGAGAACAGTCCTCCTTTTCGATTATTTGTCCTCCCATCCTCCCTTCATTAACAAATGTCCTCCTTTTGAAAAATAAGAAACATTTATAGCTGCGCACGTATTAACTTTCAATAAAATGACTGAACGCAGTAATTTCTCTAAGTCAGTAGATTTCAACGTTTTCGTTTTAACGTAGGTACATAGATCAATTTGTGCATATTTCATAATAATAATAAATGTCAATGCATGCATCCAATACGTGTGAATTGCCAATGTATGTAGTTTACTATCGGCAAAAACCTAAATTTTCTAACATAATGCGTTTTTCTGGTACAAAGCATACAATTACCGTGGTCAAAATGTTCACCACTGTTAAGCTCAAGCATGGTGATAGTCAACCAGTTTGTATTTCAGAGTGCTCAGTTATTTTCCCCCGTCACTTTGACAGAGCAGGAAATCTGATCTGATTTGATCTGTATTTCTATTGAGGAAGTGAATTCAAAAAATTTAAGTCTCAGTTTTTAAAACAAAAGTGAGGAATCGTGTTTATATTTTTGAGGAAAAAATTAAATTAATTAATCATAATTGGGCATATTCGTATTCGTATTTATTTTAAAGGAACTTAAAGTTAAGATTAATAGTACGGGAGCGGACCCTATCTCATCGCAGCCACGCAAAAATTGGATACCAACCGATAGCTTTACTTCAAACATTTACAAAACGACTGGTTGGCAAGGCTTTATCTGGTAGCAATGGTAAGAAAATGCACTTTCTGGTTGCACTTTCCGCTAAATGTACCTATGATATAAGCAACTGCAATAAATGGGGTATATCCAATGAAAGGTAAGACTGTCACTGTCCTCTACAGCTACACGATGCCAATGGTTGGACAAACAGTTTTTGACTGTTGCCACAAGTCCGACCACTTTTCTAAAATTAGATATTTTGTGCATCCTCAGCGGCAAACTGGGGTGGCACCCCAGGGCCCCGAAGGTTTGGGGCACCAAAAGCTAACAGAATCAATTTTTCAAGTTTTTCTTATCTTTAAAATCTTAAAATTTCTTAAATATGTTATAAATCAATATCTGACTTGTGAATAATTTTCAGAAGTACCTAAACTACTTTGTTAATATATTTTTTGATGAAAAATTCAAAAATTCAATTTAGAAAAAATTGGAGAATATCGTGATGAAAGATTCCATAAAAACTGACACGAGATCATTTATGAAAAATGCCGTTTTGACTTTGCTTCCGCAGTACTCTGTTATACGGCCGAGATTGATTATTCTTCAGATAATTTGGAAATTATTCCATTTTTTTTAGTGAGAGAATAAATTTCATTTATATTCACCCCGATTATAGAATTCGAAGCGTTTGTCGGTTTTATTTTTACTACTGGTGACTTTTGAGGAGAGGGTACAAAAACCCGAGTGCCAAAATCCCGAATTGCATAAAAAAAAAAGAATCCCGAATGCCAAAATCTCGAATGGACAGAATCCCGAATGCCAAAAATTCCGAATCCATTCGCAATAAAATTCCGAGTTTTAATACTTTTTTAGTACTATTTTAGTACTTTCAAAGAAACTGAACTGCAATTTTTGGCTTGACTTCCGTTCATTTTGCGATCTCAAATAACAAGAACGGCTTAGTACTGTTTTGGTTTTATAAATCGCACGCGTGGGATATATTGGCATTCGGGATTTTGGCATTAGGTATTCTGGTATTCGGGATTGTGTCCTTTCGGGACATAGTCCATTCGGCATTTTATCCATTCGGCATTTTATACAATCGGGATTCTGCCTTTCGGGATCTCGTAGGTACCCAACCTAACTTTTCGATTACACGGAAAAATATTGTTTCGCATCAGTAGTGAACTAGTCTTTTTTTTACACTTCAGATTCTATGTTGTAGTGAGCTTAGAGCAAGCTGCAACCTACAATCAGAGGCTCATCATAAATGCATGTGTTAGTGGTTAGTAAAAAAGGCAATACACATGCATAATAATATACTAATAAATTTACAAAATTAAACAAAAAATCTATATATAGATGTTATATCAGAGCCTACTTGTGCGCCCCCACAAACACTTGACTTTAAATTCAATTAACAATGAACGTAGTTGATTAACAATGATTCATAATTGCATTTCATAGCGGATGATCATATCCGATATCACTTACATAAAATTGCATATCAGCACTTTTTGCCTTCAGCAAACTTGTGTGGGTGTATCCAATGGATACCAAAATATTTCTTTTCAATGAGCAATATGAATCATTGCATCATCCGCAGTCAAACTAAGATTTGCTTCGTTAGCATTTAATTATTATAAAAAGAGATCATTCGATCTCATTAAGTTTTAGTTCTTAAATACGTGTCACTTCGTACAGCTGAAGATTTCCCCCCACCAGTGGTAAGGGATCGGAAGCTTTAAAACTCAAAAATAAATATTCTTTTATTAAATATAAAAATTGTTTTTCATTTCGTTGTGTTCTCTGACGAGAACAGAAAAATATATTTTTTAGTAAAAATTGAATATTTTAATAAAAATGGCGCAGTCGGTAGGATTGACTAAATAGAGCGAAAATCTATTAAACGAAAAGTCAATCCGTGAAACGAATAACGCGAAAATCTGCAAACCGCGTTACACTGAATTTAATTTAAATAAAAAAAAATTAATTCAGTTAGAAAAGTGACAAAACATTGATTAGTGAAAAGTGATAAATGATCGAACGAATATCGAAAGTTTCACTTAACAAACTCAGTGACAAAAAAGAAAAAGAAAACTACGAACGAAAATCGGAATTTTTTTTTTCAAGAAAGAAATTAATCAGTAGCTCACCCCAACACAAATGGTAATGCTACGAAACTCTGTAGAGGAGGATTAATTTTGAAGTGAGGAAAAGTGCAAGGAAGTTTAGAAAAAGTGCAAGAAAGAAAATTTAAAAAAGTGAAA
This sequence comes from Dasysyrphus tricinctus, assembly GCA_963921185.1. NCBI lineage: Eukaryota > Metazoa > Arthropoda > Insecta > Diptera > Syrphidae > Dasysyrphus > Dasysyrphus tricinctus. Next base: position 220,662,525 of record OY992530.1, on the reverse strand, counting down.
AATTAAAATAAAAATCATTTTAAAATTAGAAAATATAAAATAAAAAGGTGCAGTGAAAAAAAAAAAAAAAAAATAAAGACCAAAACTTAGAAATAAAATAAATAAAATTCTTTGTGAAAAGAACAGAACAGAACAGACAAAAAAAAAAAATAATAAAACAAAATTAAATAAAATTAATTTCATTTAATTTAATTTATGGTTCATAAAAAAGATAAATAACTTGAACCCAACGGCAAGTGGCAAATAAACGAAAGCCCCAACGTGTTCCGAAAAAATATATGAAGAAAAACACACGAGCTGAACTAAGACAGCAAAACTTCAACCAGCAAAGGAAAACTCAAGAAATCAACATGGATCCCGCAGCAGCAGCAGTAGCAGCACAACAACAACAACCACCACTAAGAGTCGTTAATAACATTAATAATAATAATAATATAATATTAAGAAGTTTGGAATTAAACCCTCTAAAATATATTGAAAGACTTTCTTCTTTTGATGGAAGAACAGAAGATCTTCCTATTTTTATTCAAAATGTCGATGACATTATTCCCACACTTCAAACCTATAATGATCAGTCTCAAAAAATGTGCATTAATTTGCTAAAATCTAAATTTATAGGTAGAGCTAGGCAAAGCATAGAAATTCATACCCATTTAACAAAATGGACAGACATAAAAGCTATGCTCATAGAAAATTTCGGTGGCTTTAAAAATAGCAACCAGTTATACGAAGAATTGAGAAATTCTCAATACAGAGGTGATGTTATAAAATTTTATAACTATATTCAAAAAACCCTCTCATCACTTAATCAGAAATGCCTTCAAGAAAATAATGTGTCAGATATTCCTCGTAATAACGAGACGGCACTCAATGTCTTTAAAGAAAGATTGCCAACACACATGAGGACAATCCTCTACGCTTTAAAACCAAATACCATGGAGCTAGCACTTCATGAATTAAATAACGCAGGATTTGTCACAAGACAAAATTACGATATAGGTAGTAGTAAAGAAAAACATAGATATAATAATAAAATAGAAAATAGGTATGAGAATAAAAATAATAAAAATAATTTTAATAACCCCTTCAGAAATAATAACAATAGGGAAAATAATAATAATAATTGGCAACCAAAACCTTACGTGCCAAACAGTCAAAACAATTATCAAAGACCAAATAATAATAATAATTATAACTATAATAATAATTTTAACAGAAATTATAATCCAAATAACTATCGCCAGTATCCTCAAAAATTTGAGCCCATGGATCTCGATCCAACATCATCTCAAATAAAACGAATACCAAAAGCTAATTATGTAGATAAAAATATAACTCAAGAAGATATAGGAGAAAATACAAATTTTCGGTATGTAGCCTCGGAACAAGAACAGGATTGCCCTGTTAAATTAAAAAAAGGACAAACAATATTAAGAATGCTCATTGATACAGGAGCAACTAATAGCCTTCTTAGAGAAGAAGATGCCCCAAAGAAATTTATTAAAACTAGAAAAAATCCCTTAATTATAAGAACTTGTGGAAACCCAGTAACTATAAATAAAGAAATTATTATACCTAAGGATCAATTTATTTTTTCAGTAATTGAAGATTGTGAGTTCCAAATTCACACATTCAGTTCCGAATACAACGGAATACTAGGGAATAATATTTTAATTCCGAATAATTGTGCAATAAATTACAAAAAGAAAATATTAGAGTTGAACGGTAATAGCATACATTTTTTCCTCAATAGACATGAAGAAGAAGAATATGAAAGTACAATCAATTACTTTAATAATATTTCACCTGTTAACACAATTATTGATGATTCTTTTACAAATGAACTTAGGACTGAGCATTTAAACTCAGAAGAAAAAAATAAATTAATAAAATTATTAAAAACTCATAAGAATTCTTTTTACCATAAAGGTGATGATTTAAGTTTCACCAACCATGTAAAGCACAACATACCAACGGAAAATACTTCCGCTATATACACAAGGATATACAGATATCCTGAGATCCACAAAAAGGAAGTGGACAGGCAAATAAAAGAGATGCTTGAATCAAAAATAATTCAGCATTCTACTTCACCTTATAACGCCCCAATCTGGGTCGTACCTAAAAAAGAAGACCACGCTGGTAATAAGGAGTGGCGAATCGTAATAGATTATAGGAAATTAAATAATGTAACCAAAGAAGATAAATATCCCATCCCAAACATGGATTCGATATTAGATAAACTAGGACAAGCAGTATATTTTACAACATTAGATCTTACAAAAGGTTTTTATCAAATTGAAGTTGAAGCTAAAGATAGAGAGAAAACAGCATTTAGTACATTAACTGGACACTATGAGTTCGTACGAATGCCATTCGGCTTAAAGAATGCACCCGCAACCTTTTAAAGACTCATGAATGAAGTCTTGAAAGACTACATAGGAAAAATATGCTACGTTTATTTAGATGATATCATAATATTTTCCTCTAGCCTACAAGAACATATGGATTCACTCCATAAAATCTTTTTGACACTTAAGAACGCAAATCTTAAAGTTTCATTAAACAAATCTGAATTTCTACGTAAAGAAACAGAATTTTTAGGGCATGTAGTAACTCAAAATGGTGTAAAACCAAATCCAAAGAAAATAGAAACTATTAAAAAATTCCCCATACCAAAAACAGTAAAAGAAATTCAATCCTTTCTCGGATTAACAGGATATTATAGAAAATTTATAAATGATTATGCGAAAATCATTAAACCTCTAACCTTATGCCTTAAAAAAGAAAGCAAAATAAATATAGAAGATGAATGCTATAAAGAAGCATTTTATAAATTAAAAACTTTAATGTCAGACGATCTAATAAATAGACATCCTGATTTCACAAAAGAATTCACATTAACAACTGATGCAAGTAATTTTGCTATTGGAGCAGTTTTAAGCCAAACACATGGTCCCCTTTCATTCGCCTCTAGAACCTTAAACAAACATGAGTGCAACTACAGCACAATAGAAAAAGAATTATTAGCAATAGTTTGGGCAACCAAACAATTCAGACATTACCTGTACGGTAGAAAATTTATTATAAAAACAGATCATCGTCCTCTTGTATGGTTACAAAATTTAAAAGAACCAAATAGTAAGCTACAGAGATGGAAAATAAAACTCGAAGAATATGACTTTGAAATACAATATATACAGGGAAAAAGAAGAATAATATTCACACGAAAAGAATACAAAGAAGAAGATTTTATCAATATAATTAAAGAAGTAGATACTACGATGCTAAATTGCATGTACGTCAAAGATGACGAAATATTTAAAAAATTCCAAGATATATGGAGAAAAGAAAATACATTAAGTAATAAAATACTACACAGAAGCATGATTATATTAAAAGATATTAAAGAGTTAGAAGCAAGAGAAATAATAATAAAAAATCATAAGAATCATAATCATACTGGTATTGAAAAATTGTATTTAGAGTTGAAACGAGAATATTATATACCAAACCTTAAGAATCTAATTAACAAAATAATAAATAATTGTTCAACATGCATGGCAAAAGCGGAAAGAAATCCAATCAAGTTGCCATATGAGAAAACTGAAACTCCAAAAAATCCTAATGAGCACTATCATATCGATATATGGTTTGTTAATAAAAAAGAGAAATACCTCTCATGTATAGACAAATTTTCAAAATTTGCGGCAGTAGAGCCGATCAAAACAAAAACATATGTAGACGTTATAAACGCTCTTACAAAAATATTTTCTTATATGAAAAAACCAAATAAAATAACACTTGATAATGAAAATGCATTTGTGTCCGAAACACTTAAAAACTTTCTTCAAAATAATGAAATAAGCATACACTATTGCACGGCAAATAGACACACCGGTAATTCCGATGTGGAAAGACTACATAGTAGTTTAAATGAACATATGAGAATCTTACAGCAACTTCAGCAGTCAAATGAAGAAGATTTACCTATAAAACATGCTATTAAAGCAATAGAGTCATATAATAACGTACTTCATCTTACAACTAAGGAAAAACCAATCGATGTTCATTTCAATAAAATAGATAACAAAATAATATATGAAAGAATAGAAAAAACTAAAATAAAAATTCTAAACAAAATAAACATAGGTCGAAAAGATAAAGAGGTAGATGAAAATTTTATCAAAATAACTCAACCCGAAAAAATAAAAAATAAAATCACACCCAAACACAAAAAGGTAAAATTATTAAATAAACTAAATAAAAAATATACATTAGACATAGGTAATAAATATAAAAAGATAAAAAATAGAATAGCTCATAAAGATCAATTTCCCGTGAGAAAGAAATCTACACAAAATATCATTGATTCTAGATCCAAAGAGGATAACGTATCAAACATGGCAACATATAATCCCACTTCACATCCTGATGATAATAACACTAACCATAATGAACCCAGTACGAGCTGAATTAGAAATAATTGATTTAAATAAAGGAAACGGTTTTACTGTAATACAGTTAAAAGAATACCCATTAATTAAAAATTACGATACAATTCTCCACATAATAAATTTAACCGAGTATGAAAAGAATATAGAAATTATGGAAAGAAACGTTAAAAGAATGCCTGAGGAAAATGATAGTATAGTTAGGAAAATGTCAAAAATATGTACGTAATGAATTTGAAATTCTTTTACCACATCCAAAACAAAATAGACAAAAGAGAGGATTATTTAACATTTTAGGAACAGGTATGAAATTTTTATATGGCACAATGGATGATAGTGACCGTCAAGATATTGAAGAACATTTAAAAATAATAGAAACAAATAACCATAATGAAATTACAAATTTAAATAAACAAATATTAATCAATGATAAATTTAATAAACAAATTAAAATATTAACTGAAACTCTGAATAATGAAACTAATAACATTATAAAAAGAATTAACACATTTATAGGAACTTATGATTACCAACAAGATATAGCTAAAATACAGTATGAAATAAAGTTAAGAGAAAACCTTGATTATTTACACGAGGATATAGAAAAAATCAAAGAAATAATAATGACATCAAGACTAGGAATACTAAGTAGAGACATTTTAACTAAAGAAGAAATAAATAAATTTGGCATTAATATAAATAACTTAGAAGAACTAAATCTCAGCTTAGCACTATATAAAACCAATATTATATTCATTGTTAAAGTACCCAAATTTACGGATGAATTATACAAAAAGATATACGTCCAACCTATTCCAAATAAGGGAAATAGTTCACAATTAAAAATAAATAAAAATCTGTATTTAACCAATAATCAAATAATTTATGATAACACTAAATACATACAGAATTTGAGTAAAATAAATGATGATTGTATTGAAAACATACTTAAAAAATCAATGCACTCTAAACTTGTAAAAAATTTTAATGAAGAAATATTAGAAGTAGGAAATAATAATCTTGTTTTAATTAATGTTAAATTACAAGAACTAAATCAAAATTGTAACAATCAAAAAATTGTAATAAAAGGAAATTATCTTATTAAATTTGAAAACTGTAAAATTAAAATAAATAATAAAGTGTATGAAAGAAAAAACTATAAGCATGAACCAATAATTCCTAATACAATTTTAAATATAAATTATACAAAATTTGAAGATTTATCTTTTCAAGAATTGCAATACCAAAATATAAATAATTTAAAAGAAATTAAAGAACTAAAATATAGTCACAAGAAGTCAAGTTTAACTATATATTTTACCATTATAACAATTATATTCATTGTAATACTTTATATTTATTTAAAAATAAAAAATAAAAATAGGAAGATAGTAAATAATGTAAATCTTCCAACGGTTACTTTCCAACCATTAGAAGACTCTAAGGGGGGAGGTGTTATATCAGAGCCTACTTGTGCGCCCCCACAAACACTTGACTTTAAATTCAATTAACAATGAACGTAGTTGATTAACAATGATTCATAATTGCATTTCATAGCGGATGATCATATCCGATATCACTTACATAAAATTGCATATCAGCACTTTTTGCCTTCAGCAAACTTGTGTGGGTGTATCCAATGGATACCAAAATATTTCTTTTCAATGAGCAATATGAATCATTGCATCATCCGCAGTCAAACTAAGATTTGCTGCGTTAGCATTTAATTATTATAAAAAGAGATCATTCGATCTCATTAAGTTTTAGTTCTTAAATACGTGTCACTTCGTACAGCTGAAGATTTCCCCCCACCAGTGGTAAGGGATCGGAAGCTTTAAAACTCAAAAATAAATATTCTTTTATTAAATATAAAAATTGTTTTTCATTTCGTTGTGTTCTCTGACGAGAACAGAAAAATATATTTTTTAGTAAAAATTGAATATTTTAATAAAAATTAGATACATACATAATTAAACAACATAGAAAATATTTAAGTCATAGTTTCAAGAAGTAAAAACAATCACGACCGTGGAGCAGTGGTTCGAAATACTTTCTTTAATGCCATCTTACTTATGTTAAAGTCAACGGAGGAGCCGTTTAAATTGAAAATCATGCGGTTAAGAGGCTCATGTATACCGTAGTTAGTTCTATGGAAATCAACGTGTAAAAGTTCAAATCTTCGCAGGTGGTGAGATCCTCCTCGGTAATTTATGCCAATACAGGCTAACAAATCAGGAGCATCAATTTGGCCATTTATAAGTTGTTGAAGAAATAGTAAATCATTATTAACACGCCTTTGATATAAGGTTTGGACCTGCAGTGGCTGGATCCGATGTTCATATGGTGGAAGGTTGTACGGATCAGCCCAAGGAAGACCCTTTAGAGCAAAGCGAATGAATTTATGCTGTATTGATTCAATACGATTTTTATGAATTTCATAAAAGGGAGACCATATTTGCGAGGCGTACTCTAGATGAGGTCGTATATAACAATTGTATAAAGAAAGGGTAACATAAGGATCACTAAATTCCTTAGCCCAACGTTTTATAAATCCAAGCATAGAGCTTGCTTTATTAACAATGTAATTAATGTGTTCAGTGAATTCTAAATTTGAGCTAAAGTTAACACCCAAGTCCTTGAAACTAAAGACTCGACAGAGTTTTTGCTGTGAAATGGAATAATCAAAAGCACTTGCAAGTCGCTTCCTGGAAAAAGTAATTGTTTGGCATTTAACAGGGTTAAGAGAAAGACCATTCTAATCACACCAAATAGTGAAGCTGTCAATATCGGCTTGCAGAAGAACGTGGTCACTGTCAGCTTTTATTGACTTAAATATCTTCATATCATCAGCAAATATAAGAATGTCACTGTAGCGTATACATGAAACAACATAATTTATAGCCAGGATAAATAGAAATGGACCAGATGACTTCCCTGGGGCAGACCGGAGTGAGCAATGAATGAATTTGAAAGGCAGTTTCTAAATTTTACTAGATACGATCTATTTTCAAGATATGATTTTATCCATGTGATAAAAAGAGTTGGAAAACCAAAAGCTTTTAGTTTGAAGATAATAATGTTGTGGCTTAGTTGGTCGAACGCTTTAGAGAAATCAGTGTATATGCAATCCACTTCACTGCCATTTTCTAACGCATTAGAACATTTATGCAAGAATGTAAGTAGGTTTGTTACTGTTGATTTTCTTTTCACAAACCCTTGATTACATATTAAATTCTTGGTATGGAATGCTTACGTCTCACATATAACTTGTTCAAAGAGCTTTGGTATACATGACAGTTTGGATATAGGCCTATAATTCGAAATATCAGTTTTATCACCCTTTTTAAAAATTGGAGTTAGGAATGAGATTTTCCATAAACAAGGAAATTTCCCTGATTTAATAGAAAATTCAAACAAGAATTGAAGAGGCTCAACCAGAATATGTCTACACTTTTTCAATAATATTGGAGGAATTCCATCTGGTCCAGATGAGTAATCATCATTTAACGATGACAGAAGTTCTAAAACAGTACTCTGTTGCACAGCGAAATTGGTGAATTCCGTTTGTGCATAGGAATGTAAATTTCGGAAATAATCTTCATCAATATCGAGAGGCGTGTTTACAAAAGAGTTACGAATATTTTTCGCAATGGCGTTGCAAATATCAATAGTTTCTTTTAACACACAATTTTCATAAATGAAATTTGTGGGGTAACCATCTGAGTTTTTCTTCGAATTAACAAACTTCCAAAATGCCTTAGGGTCTTCTTTAAGAAATCTTCCCATTTCGTATACATGATTAGTGAATAGAGACTTGGAAAGGGACTTAAATTCTTCGAAAAGGGCAATGTAATAGTTGTGGTCAACGGAAGAAAGAGTTTTTAAATATATTTTCCATGCTCTATTTCTTCTATTCCGCAGTGACCTTAACTCTTTCGTCTAATAAACTAGTTCTTCCTTAAATCCTAGTTCACTGCTGATGCAAAACGAGTCTGTGACATCGAAACGCTTACGAAAACACAGCGACTATTATAATAGTAGTCGGTATTTCTTGTAAACGTGTTCTTATTTCATTTAACACCAACTTCTTGCGTAATGATGGAGTGAGTTTTTTACGAAAATAAACAGTTTTAGGCTAACATTTCTTATCAAACTTTAATTTTTTCAAAGGAAAAACAAAATGTTTTTCAGAAGCTTTTACAGCTTAAAGACTCTTGAATGAAGACCACAAAAATATATTGATTACTGCAACGATCTTTTTAAAAAATTTCACTAACATCTCTGTTCTCACATCCAATGTTTTACTATTCTAAGAAACTGCATGCTAAGCCCAAGGACTTATATCATATATATATATAAGGGAAAAATATATTATGCTGGCAGTTTTTGTAAAAAGCTCCAACATATCTACTAAACTTTCTCTTTTTTTTATTAGAAACGAAACCAATTTCTGTTAAGGGGCCCCATTTTATTTTCTGATCCAAGGCCCTCGTCCATCTAGCTACGCTACTGTGCATCCTTGGATGAAAATGAAAATTTTTTCTAGATATTTGATATGATTTTACTCTGTTTTCCCTAATGTAAAACGCAGTGTTAAGAAAAGATCATTTTTTAAAGAAATGGTCGGAGCCAAAAAAAAGTCTGCCCGACCATTGGTTTCGTGTAGAGGACTGTCTTTGTTTTAATTTGATACCCCATGGCCCATATAGAAGTTACTTTTATTTAAGGTACATTTAGTGCAGAATGCAACCTGAAGAGTGAATTTTCTAACCATAGCCACCAGATAAAGCTTGTCCGACCAGCTGTTTTGTAAATGTTAGGACTAAAGCTATCAGTTGGCATCCAATTTTTTGCGTGGCCACGATGAGCAAGTAATCTTACGGTCGGCTCCCAGACTATAACATCTTTTAAATAATTAAGCTTTCAAAGATGTTGTTTAAGCTGTTCCTAGACAAAACATGGAGCATAACCAACATTTATGAATATGCCTCAATATGTTTTTATTTTTATTTATTTTGTTATGCCTTTATGAATCATTTAAATTATTATTTATTTTTATTTTTTGCATTTTTTTTGTTAAACCTAATGAAAAATGCTCTAAACAAAATGTCCTCCTTTGGTTTCAATTAAAGTTGGGAACACTACGGTAGACACACAGTCCTTGCTAAGGATCTGGAAGCAACACTTTTCTAGACTGCTAAACGCCAAAGATGGCCAAAATTCCGCAGTTAGAAAGAACCTGGGCGATTATGGTAAAAATTTCCGTCTACCTGACCTAAATGAAGTGCGGTTAGCGATAGCCAAGCTTAAAGCGTTAGCGTACAAGGCTGCTGGTGTGGATGGTCTGCCAGCTGAGCTATCCAAAGCGGAGGGAGATGACTTGGTAGAGAGTATTCACCAACTTATGTCCAAAATTTTGTTGGATGAAAGTATGCTTGATGAATGGAACCTCGGTAGGTATATTGTGCCCCATCCACTAGAAAGGAGATGCTCTGACCTGTGCCAACTACAGAGGTATATGTCCCTTCAACGTCACATACAAAATCTTGTCATCTGTACTGTGCGATCGCTTCAAACCGTTTGTCAACGATCTGATCGGTCCATATAAAGTTTTAGGCCCACGCCGGCTAATCGTCGATCAAATGTTCACTCTCCAACAGATTTTGGAAAAAAATCCAGGAGTTTCAAATCGATACACACCACCTCTTTATCGATTTTAAAGTCGCATAATACGATAACGTAGATAGAGAAGAACTATACAGAGCCATGTCGCATCTCGGCATCCCTGCCAAGCTGGTCCGACTGTTCAGGATGACGATAGAGAACGCCACCAAACCCTTTGATGTCGAGAAATGTTTGAGGCAAGGAGACGCGTTATCATGCAACGTGTTTAACATCGTTCTTGAAGCAATTTTACGCAACTTGCAAGTCAACAACAGATTTACAATTTTTCAAAAGTCTGTTCAACTAATTGCTTATGCAGGTGATATTAATTTACATCATTGGGAGAACGAAGCGACCTGTTACCGGCGTGTTTGCAAGTACTAAATTGGAGCCGGACGTGGGGTTTGGCTGCTAATGAGGAAAAGACGAAGTATTTACACTCATCAAGAAAGGAATCTCAACATAGCTCGCGCAAAGCGTCACGATGGATAGGTACACCTTCTAAGTCATTAAGAACTTTATCTATCTGGGCTCCACTCCACTATAACATCGCAAAATGACATCAGTGCCAAGATCAAATGAAGAAAAACTCTTGCCAACCGCAGTCTCTTCGGGCTAAGAAGGCATTCGAGCAGTAAAGCCTTATCTCAAAGAACCAAGGATATCTATATGTATGAGGCAGGAGCATGGACCCTGTTAAAAACGGATGAGAATCTGTTTGGGTGCTTTGAAAGGAAAATAATTCGGGTGATCCTCGGTGAAGTCTGATATTGATGGATTATGGAGGAGAAGATTTAACAACAAGCATTACAGGCCTTACAGTGACGTAGGATAATCAATGAGGCAGAAAAAAACCCATCATTTTATAAATATCCAAGGATAAGAACTAGATATCAAAGTAATCCATTCATGCACTCAAGAGATATGAGTTCATAAATGAAAGCGTATCTCCGTAGTACCTTAATGGCATAATGGTTAGTGCGTTGGACTGTCATGCTGAAGGTTTGATTCCCAACCGTGCCACCTAAAAACAGAAATATTTTATCCGAGGTACTGCCTCTTGCGAAAATCCTCATGCATAAGTGCTTCTCACCCAGCCGTTCGGACTCGGCAAACAACTGTAGATCCCCTCCATTCCTTCCAACAACACGTACACAGGAATGGTTGAGAGTTGTAAGTCACTAGGCCCTGGTTCTCCACGAGCTGTTGTGCCACCCATTTTTTTTATTTTTTATCTCTGTTCAACGATTACCTAGGACTATAATTTTTAGAATTCGTATTCAATCATCGTATCATCTGTCAAAGTTTCAGCTTTCCAGCCCCACCCTTTAAAAAGTCATAAATCAAGTACTACAGATATTCAAATAACCATTGCATAATTTTCAGATTGTAACGATTTTTTCTTCTAACCGAAAGGAATAATGTTACACGGAAATTGGTTTTCATTTATTTACCCCTAAGCCTATGTGATATAATTTTTAGTATCTGTTTTGCAGGCACACTATGTACTCTATGGTCCATGTCAACCATATAAGAAATATTTTTTTTTTATTATGGCACACACCGTTGCCCTAGATATCAATCGATAGAACGTGTGTTACATTGCCATGTTCTCTTGATAAAACTTTGAGCTCCATCATATCCATTCGTATTCAATCTGAAAGTCTATTAATTGATATCAAATTTCCGTCAGTAATAAGGTTCTGATTTGAATTCTGAACTTTTAGAGAATCAGATCAGACTGGTACGAGTATACGTACAATGAATTCATACACAACACTAATTTTCTCTTTGATGCATGGATTGAATAATCAGGCATCATTATGGCTTTTGGCATCCGCGTTGCAAAAAGTCGAGAAATCAAAGAGAAAAATCATAGTGGTTAATTTATCACAGATAAAAGAGTTACTATAGACAGAGTATCTGTGATAGAAAGATATTTTTCGGTTTTTTTTTTTTGTGTTTCATATTTTATACATGAGGTGTATGCAGCATAAACAATTTATGAAGATTGTCATGAATATTTGATACAAATTGTTTCATCATCATCATCGTGTCCTGTAACCCCGGCTGGGGCATAGGGCGTCAATAAAACGTCTCCATCCTTCACGGTCTGCTGCAAGGTACTTTAGCTGTGGCCACGTCTTTCTCTGGGATTCTGCTTCCACTAAGACAGTTGATTTCCATGTTGTTCTTGGTCTTCCAACCCGCCGTGCACCCTGAGGATTCCATTCAAAGGACTGCTTTGCAGTTTCATCGTTTGGTTCCTTCAGTGTGTGACCAATCCAACGCCATTTACGCTTTCTTATGTCGACGTCCAGCCGCTCTTGACTTGTCCTGCGCCACAATTCCTCATTTGATATTATTTGTGGACAACGAATCTTTAGGATGTGGCGAAGACAGTGATTCACAAAAGCCTGCAATTTTCTCGAAATGGTAGACGTGACTTTCCAGGTTTCACAAGCATATAACAGCATGGATTTGACATTGGATGAAGGTACAGAACTGGACCTAAAACACTTCCTTGTGGTACCCCAGCCACTATTTTTCTTTAAAATTAGAATATTCATTTCCGTGTCTTCCACGAAAAAGTCTGTTTTCTAGATATTCGTTAAGAATTTTATAAAGTCTTTCAGGCAGAAATTGTCTTAATTTGAATTTGAGGCCTTCGTGCCACACCTTGTCAAAGGCTTGCGACACATCCAAAAAGACCATCGAACAAATTTTCTTTTATTTAAGAGCTTTCTCAATTACGTCAGTTATTCTATGCACTTGATCAATTGTTGAATGCTTGCTTCTAAATCCGAACTGATGTTCAGGTATTAATCGTTTCTCTTCTATTATCGGCTGCAGGCGCAGGAGTAGTATTCTTTCAAAAATTTTCGATATTATTGGAAGAAGCGAAATCGGTCTGTAAGACTTCTTTTAATGAGATGGTTTGTCAGGTTTCAAAACCATTATGACTTCCGCAACTTTCCATTTGCTTGGAACATATTCTAGCCTTAGAGTGGCATTTTTATTATATAAAGGAGGTTAATTAATCCTTTATTAAGTTTGTCATACCTCGGAGCTTTATTAAACTTTAGTTTCTTTATTTCTCTGTTCAATTCAGCGAAAGTAGCATTTCTAGTTGTGTAGTTCTCACTTGAGCTAAAACTAGGGTTTCCAGAACATCTCTTTTAAAGAGAACATGTTCTCTTTTTTGACTCTGATCTTTCTTATTCTTTCTTTTTTCATCAAATTCTTTTTTTTTACTCTTTTTTATTTTGTACTCTTTTTTATCTTTTTTTTCCTAAGTGACCAAAATATTAATTTAACACACTCCTCATTAATGTTCTTTTATATTGTCCCCTAAAATATAAAATAGAGCATTAATACCAGAGAATATCAAATAAAGAAGCCAATCCTTCGTACGTTTCACCCTCTTGTGTCAAAGAATAAATTTGAATTGCAACAACAATAAGACCTGTGCTGAATGATGAGCTGAATGAGGAGTTGATTCTATGTGTGCGTTTTGTCACTGTTTTTCACTTCCTTTGCAAATCTAATACATCAGCTGTTCGCTTCAGCTTGTATGCAAGTCAAATTGACAGCTGAGGATTGGCCTCTTTATTTGATATTCTCTGATTAATACACTGACGTAAAAACCTTCCTACTCAGGATCGATGGATGAATTTAGAAAAAAAATAAGTATTGGAAGACTTAGACAAAAGTATCGACTGCCGAATTTCTTAAGAATTTTAACTGGGTTACTCAAAGTTGTTTGACCAATTTTGCTATTTAAACAATTTTCTTTCTAAAGAAAATGAAAATTTTAAAAACAAAATATTTGTTCAAAAGTGGGCCTGAAAATCTTGAGTTATATCCAGAGCTCTTAAAATGTACCAATCCTTTTTTGTTTTCCTGTGCAAAATAAGAACGATGAATGTATTTCGTTGATGGGTTCGTAATGCACAAAAGAACGAAATCGTTTAAGAGTAGGATTCTCATTGTGCCTATAACTTAAAAGATTTTAGCTGTCAAAAGTTTTATGAAACCTTTTTAATAAAATTCGGAGCTCCCAAAAGTATGACACTTCAGATGAGGAAGAAAATTAATGCCTATTTTGCCAACATTTTACTAAAATTCTGCGGTATTTTGAATTCAATTAGGTGTTTATGTATTTTAGTCATAATCACAGTTCACAGATATGTTTTCTTAAAAAAGATGTTAAAATAAACTACCTATTAGTATTAAAACTGCTGCTTCTTGTGTACCTATATACAATATACTTGTATAAATATATAAAATAAATTTAAAGTAAACTTTTGGTCATATTTATCAATTATTAACAGTAGAAGTTTGAAGTTTCGAAAATGTCCTCTTTTTTTTCAAACGCGTTATGGACACCCTAGCTAAAACTCATATTACTATTTCCGCTGTCCAAATTTGACAAAAAAAATCCAAGAATTCACTCTGCACTGTTAACGTCACTGTGAAGCTAGTAGTACATATCCTTTTCTCAGCAACTGAGCCAGCTAGATAATTGCAGTTAGATCCCAAATTTGCAGTTTTTCATGCACTTCAAGAAAGGTACAAGTCCCGTTTCACACGGCGTATGAAATTAATGCGCAACTCTTGCTTATTTCATTTTGAACTTGTATTCGGTAATGCACGCATTCTTACACGAAGCATGTTCGAGTTGCGCATTTTTTTTTTCAGCTGCGAATAATTTTGACGGCTATCTTTCCTCTATCATTATGTTTTTGTTGTATTGAGCTACATCCAGAACAAGAATGTAGCAAAATAAGAAAAAAAAAAGAATATAGACAAAGAGAAACGTCAAAAAGTTGCAGGGACAGTCCTACCCGTGCATGTTTAGGTTCTTCTATTTCTATTTCATTTTTTTTTCTCTTTTGCACTCCGAGCATGCAAGGTAAACATGCGCTGTGTAAAAGTGGACCAAGAGATTTTTAAGGAAATTAAAAGAAAACTGCAAACAAATCTCCAGCAACTTGTTTATTCATGAAATTTCAAACTGATGCTCACACTGCCAAAACCAATATTTTTGTCTTATAACGGGTGATTTTTTAGCTGGTTTGGTTTTGGCAACACTGGTTTTGACAGCTGACGTGTGTTTAGTACCTTGTGTCACTGTCAAACAGCTTCAGTTTGGTTTGCAATTTAACCATGGATCGTCTTACAAATGAACAACGCTTGCAAATTATTGAATTTTACTATCAAAATTCGTGCTCGGTTCGAAATGTTCATCGCGCGCTGCTTCCATTTTATGATGAGGCTCATTTTTGGTTGAATGGGTACGTAAATAAGCATAATTGCCGCATTTGGAGTGAAGATCAGCCAGAAGCATTGCAACAGCTACCAATGCATCCCGAAAAAGCCACTGTTTGGTGCGGTTTATATGGGCCGGCGGCATTATTGGGCCATATTTCTTCAAAGATGATGCGAATCGCAGCGTTACTGTCAATGGTGAACGCTACTGAGCGATGATAACAAACTTTTTTTTGCCCGAAATGGAAGTTCTTGACTTGCATGATATGTGGTTTCAACAAAACGGTGCCACATGCCACACAGCACGCGAAACAATGGCGCAATTGCGAGGCGAGTTTGGTGAACAGTTAATTTCACGTTTCGGGCCGGTCAATTGGCCGCCTAGATCGTGCGATTTGACACCATTAGATTATTTTTTGTGGAGGTATGTCAAGGCTAATGTCTATAGGGACAAGCCCGCTTCGATTGACGCACTGGAAGCCAGTGACGTGCGGCACTCGAACGAACTGGGTAGACAGTTATAAATTAAATTCATTATTTTCCATCTTATCCAGTCAAAAATTAAAACTGTTAACAAAGTCCAAAAACAGCGTATTTCTCTTTGAAATCAAACGTTAAACTTCACACAAGACTTCAAGAACGTGTCTAAAAAACATGGCTACCAATAAGGAACTCTATTAATAATTAGCAAAAATTAAATACCTATTTAATACAAGAATACAAATTACAAAAAATTGTACACAGATAAGTATATTTATCAAATGCTTGTATTTTTTTGAAACAAACGTTGAAGGGCCAAGATATGTATTATGTACATAGCCCACATAAAGTTTTAAAAACATTATTTTGAAAACCTTTTCAAGTCTTAAAAACTGTCCTTGAATATGTCATCCTCATCCTTATTATTTTTTGTTGAGATAATGGTGATCAAAGACAAAAGTATGCATTTGTTTGACTAAAAGTTATATAGGTACACCAATCTCAAACAAACAAAACTGGTAGACCTAAATTGATTTATAAAAAAAATCAAGAGACTCATAAAACAAAGAAAATAATAGGTAGAACATTTGATTCTCGTACCATTTCTCTCAGTCGCAATGAGGCAATAATGGTACCATAAAATAAATATGTATTTGAAAAACAATTTCAAAACAAGAAGAAGCACACAGCTTCAAAATGCTTTTTGTTTCGACTCAATATGATCCCAAAGATACAGCTCTTCAAAACGCACAAGGAAGGATTATTATTCCCTTAATTTTTTTTTCGTCAGTAGTGTACTTCTGCGAAAGAGTCCAGCCTTCCTACCTATTGCATTTTTTAGGGTTGACCTACAACTACCCACTCCTCTTTAATCTACTCCAAAAATAAAAAATTAAGAAGTTGTTCTCTTCACTTAACGGTCAACGAAAAAGTTTCGAATTTACTTCAAAATTCAAAGCAAAACAAGCAATAAGACAGATTCGAATCTGTCTACTTGCTCCACATAGAAATTCTACCTGAGCAACATAATCCGCTGATTTTATTTTCATTTAATTTAGGTAGAACGAAAGACTCTGTCTTCGTTTTCTGTCGGGTTTTCCCGAAGCACGTAGCAGATGCAGAGCAGAAGCAGAGAATATCAAATGAAGAAGCCAATCCTTCGTACGTTTCACCCCCCAAAACCCATTTGTTTACATTGTTGTATTTGTAATTTCATTTCGTGTCGAAGAAATAGATGTGAACTGCAACAACAACAAGACCTGTGCTGAATGATGTGCTGAATGACTAGTTGATTCTATGTGTACGTTTTGCACTGCTTTTCACTAATACTTTGCAAATCTAATACATCAGCTGTTCGCTTCCAGCAAATCAAATTGACAGCTGAGGATTGACTTCTTTATTTCATATTCTCTGAGCAGAAGGCAGAGCCATAGCGAAGCTAGTGTTTGTATTGTGTGAGAGCATTGAGATTTTTTGCTTTGTGGATTGTGGTTGTTGGTAGAGGTCAAATTATCTAAAGAAATAAAAGTAGGTGTGGAAAATGTGAGTGTGTGAATAGTAAGGGATGAATGCATGATTTATGTTCGTTAAATTATAGGTGTTGAAAATTTGAGATAGGCTATGGATGTTAGTGTTAGGGACTTAATGCAATGAATGTAGGGTAGGTAGGTAAAAATGGTGGCAAGAGCGTAACACTCGCTGTTGCCCAATTAGCGCTGGATTGCGCCGTTTTGATACCATAACTCGTTTGACCTGTGTATGAAAGTAGATAAAAGCGTTCCTTGCTTTGAAATAGGACGGCTGTGGAGTATGGTTAATGTATCTTGTGAGTTGGGGTCATAGGACACTCACTCGATCGGATCGCATCTCGCCCGAGCTTGCCACATTATGCCGAGCTCGGCAGGTTGTAGAGTAGCAACGAAGCGATCGATCAGATCATGTGGTCATCATTGCCATTGAGCATCATGAAGCTCCTCAGAAACCCGGGTTCCGATTACTCGCGGACTTTGGATCTGGGGGGGAACATGATGCAGAACGCAACAGATTTCTGTCTCAGAACCATTTCGTGGCGTTAAGAAAAGAGATCAAGTCTTTGATCTTCATTTCGGAAAGTTCGTTTAAGTCGTCAAAAAAAGCCATTCCAAACGATTGTGCTCTCATTCTGGCTAGAGCTGGACATTTACAGAGAAAATGTAGGACTGTTTCCTTTTCTTGCTGGTCTCCACAACTGCGACAGTGAGTATTGTAAGGAATACCCAGCCTCGCCGCATGTTCTCCAATTGGCCAGTGTCCAGTGCAGGTTGCTACGACCCTGGCTATGTCCCGCCTGGGTCTACATATGAGATCAATTGTTCGGGATTTATTTAAGGCGGGCCAGATCGTTCTGGATATTTTGCAGTTGGTCAAACTGCTCCACCTACGGTTAGATTCCCTAAGGAAAATTGACAATATATTGCCCTTCACAACTCCAAGGGGAATGTAGACTCTTTCCGCAAGTGAGATGTGAAGGGCTGATCCTTGCCTGGCTAGTTCATCTGCCCGTTCATTACCCTCAATGCCACTGTGACCAGGAACCCAGATAAGAGTGACCTTGAGGTTAATGTTTAGACTTGCGAGCTCATCTCGGCATTGTTGGACCAATTTAGAGGATGATGTAGCCGAATCAATGGCTTTAACAGCCGCCTGACTGTCTGTAAGGATGGCTGTATTACGATTTTGGTTTGGATCTGCTTTTAGCATCTTGCAAGCCTCCCTGATTGCCAGTATTTCAGCTTGAAATACACTAGCGAAATTCGGTAGCCGAAATGACTTGGAGATGTTGAGAGACTCAGAGAAGACTCCTGAGCCAACACCGCACTCCATCTTTGAGCCATCAGTATAGATAGTTGTGTCGAAGTCTCTCGTCACGGCGTCATCATCCCAGTCCCCTCTGGATGGGAATAAGACTTTAAAATCTTTACTGAGGCTCATTGTAGGAGCGCGGTAGTCAGTGGGAGTCGAAAGTATATCAGCGGGAATCAAATTTGTGATATTGCTGTGACCATAAGGTTTAGCAACCCAAGAGTTTGATTCTTTAAGTCTTAGGGCGCTGCAAGATACTAGATATTTTATGTGTAGATCAAGTGGTAGAAGGTGCAGAAAAACGCTTAAGGCATCCGTTGGGCAAGATCGAAGAGCCCCTGTGGTACCAACACTAGCTGTTCTTTGAACCTTTTTTAGTTTGTCGATGTTATATGTCTTATTTAGTGCGGGCCACCAGACAATCGAACCATATGTTAGAATCGGCCGTACCACTGCAGTATACGTCCATAAGATCATCTTTGATTGAAGGCCGCAGTTTTTACCGAAGGTTTTGCTACAGGCGTAGAAAGCTATGCAGGCCTTCCTGACCCGTTCTTCGATGTTTAATTTCCAGTTTAACTTAGGGTCTAGGATGACACCTAGATATTTTGCACTGGTTGATAGTGAGAGTGTTTGGCCGTTAAGTTGGGGTGGAGTGAAGGGTTGTATCTTAGTTTTGGTAGTAAAAAGCATCAGTTCAGTTTTGCTCTGGTTGACTCCTAGACCACAACTCGTAGCCCAGTTGCTAACTTTTCTCAAAGCCATCTCTGTGATTTCGCTTATCACAGGAGTAAACTTCCCTGACACTAATAATACCAAGTCGTCCGCATACGCAACCGCCTTCACACCACATCTCTCCAGTTTAAAGAGGATTTTGTTCATGACTAAAAGCCATAGAAGTGGTGACAGAACACCGCCCTGGGGTGTTCCTCTCCTGACGTGTTTTGTCGAGTTTGCATTACCTAACGTGCCATGAATCTTTCTATCTTTGAGCATGGATATTATCCATTCTCTGATGTAGTCCTCTACACCAAAGTCAACGAGTGCCTCAAGAATAGATTCGGTTAGCACATTGTTGAAAGCCCCTTCTACATCTAAGAATGTAGCGAGGGTATATTCTTTGAAGTTGATGGTTTTCTCAATTGTACGCACTACCTCATGAAGGGCCGTCTCGGTCGACTTACCTTTGAGATATGCATGTTGAGAGTTTACTAGAGGACATTCCACAAGTATGTCTCTAATATGTGTGTCTAGAATACGCTCTAGAGTTTTAAGTACAAAAGAGGTTAGGCTAATTGGACGAAAATCCTTCGCGGATTCGTGTCCTCGCTTACCTACTTTTGGAATAAAAACCACTTTTACATGTCTCCAAGACTCTGGCACATGGTTGAGAAGGAGGCATCCTTTAAAAATCATCTCTAGCCGTGGGACTACCAAATCTTGTAGCTTTTGAAGCATGATTGGCAGAATTCCATCTCGGCCTGGAGATTTATACGGGGAGAAAGTATTAATAGCCCAGGCTATTCTTTCTTTAGTTATAACGGTATTGATATGCTCTACACGAGCTAAAGGTAAATTATAAGTTCTATGCGTTTCGGGGTTGCTATTCTCGCAGCCCGGAAAGTGTGTCGTCATCAGCAGTTCTAAGGACTCCGTCGGAGAAACTGTCCAAGATCCATCAGGCTTTTTCAAGAACGAAGGATTACAATGCTCCTTAGAAAGAACTTTGCTAAGCCTTGCGGAATCTTTTAAGCTCTCAATAGAATGGCAGTAATCTCTCCAACCAAGTTTCTTCGCTGATGCGAGAGCACGCTTGTAGACTTTCAAACAGTCTTTATAAGGTTGGTAAAACTTGTGTCTGTGGCAGATATTGAAGATCTTCCTAGTCATTTTTCTCAGACTAGACAGGTCTTCATTCCACCATGGAGGAAGGGTTTTACGGCTATATTTAACTGGGCAAGAGACCTTAAAAGCAGTGTTCATAGACACTTCAATGGTTTTCACCATTGATTCTAGATCTATAACTGATTCTGGACTCAGATTCGGTATATTGCGCAGTTTGGAATTTACGATTTGGCTGAACTTCTTCCAGTCAATTCTTTTCGGGTTTCTATAGGGAGCAGGGGTTTCAGACTCGAAATTAATATTGAAGAGGATCCATCTGTGATCCGAAAAGGAATTAAGAGGGGATACTCTCCAATTCTCCACTGATAGCTTAAAGCTATTATTAATGACGGTAATATCAAGTATGTCCTCCCACCCTTCGTAGCTATCCGAGCTCGGAAAGACAAAAGTAGGAGTAGTACCTCTGTTACATACAGTTAAGTTGTTTTCAATAATAAAATTAAAAAGAGACTCACCTCGTTCATTAATCTCCGAACTACCCCAGAGAGTATGTCGTGCGTTAGCATCACATCCAATCAGGAGGTTTGTCCCTTTTGTGTTGACCTCGGACGAAAGCGTGCGCCACTCTTCCGGCGGTGACAGCCTGTCGTGCGCCGAGTACGCTGAGGCCACCAGTAAGCCGTCTGCATTTTTATCGTCCAATCTGACGACTGTCAGATCGGAAGTGCTAAGGTTAGGACACAAAAAAGCTTTTAAGTGTTTTTTAGCTAAAATACAAGTTCGAGGCTTACCTTGGTCTTGGTTTGTGGTTTTGTAGAACAGATCATACTGGCTGTCTTGGAGACCTCTCACTCTACGGCCGTTAACCCACGGTTCTTGTATGATGCCGACGTCAATGTTCTCCTCACTCAGGGAAACCCTCAGATTATCTGATGCACATTTCGAGTGCTTCAGATTAATCTGAATGACCCTCAGCATCGCGTTTTTAATTTTGATGGAATTCTGCACAATCAGGGCCCGGCGGCTCGCTGGGGACCTCGACTCCATCGATGACATCGTCGAACTCGACATTGTCATCAACTTTGTGGGGGTCAGTACCCTGACTGGGCAGAATTTTGACTTTGGCAAACCTGATGCCAAAGCGGAGTTTGAAGTCAGCCTTCTCAAGTTCTCCTACACTTTCTTCGCTAATCTTCAGAAGATAAGAAGCGCTGTTCTTCTGCGGTTCCTCAGTCTTGATGACTGCCCAGTCCCGCATCGGAATTAACGGATTTAGCCTCTGAAGACCGCGGATCAGCTCCTGTCCGCTTGGCTTAATGCTCATGAGGGGCAACCAGATACGCGCCTTTGGTTGTCTAGGGATATCCTTAGCTGGGATGAGCTTGAGCCTCAAGCCATCCCAGTGATTGCTAATCTTAGCAATGCAGCTACTAAGGAAATCCCTAGAGAACAAGTCCGCGCATTTGATAACCCTGTGTCCCCTGAGCATCTCACCAGAGTCAAAACTAGGGTAGGGTCCCTCGCTTGCCGTCACGGTGTAGGAAAACACCATCTCCGAAAGCTTGGCCTCGATGGAGTTCCACACTTCCAGCAGACCTCTGCTGTTGGTGGAGAGCTCATCCACAACCGATACTTGGAGGTCATCTCTGACGACCTCACTTAAAGTACGCGGTTGCGCTGCTCTGGGAGGTGGCACTTTCTTTTTCTGGCCATCAAACTTACTCCTTTTCGGAGGTTGGTTGGTCTCGTCTCGAGACCTATTTCGTTTGACAGCTTTTTCCTGGGTTGACTTTTCTTGCGTAGCCAGAAAACTGTTGTATTCTTCAACAATCTTCTGGTACTTGATTTTATCAGCTAGGTCTCTCTCAAGAACAGTCCCAGCTTCCTCATTCCTGGCAATCTTGTCAAGAATGAAGGTAGCCTTCCGGAACTGGAACTTGAGAAGAGTACCCGCCGATTTCTTTTTACTACGCCGTACAGCGCTGCTTTGGCTGGCATTGCTGCACGAAGGCTCTGGTTCGGAATTGATGGTCGGTCGGGGCACAGGTGTACTATGGCTGGTACTACCAGTGCTCCCTGGGTTTGCAGGTTTCCCTACGATGGTCTCCTGACTGGAGGCCAAAAGTTCATCCTCAGTGTCAGCGGATGGTAAGTTCGTCATGTCTAAGTCGTCCATTGTTGTTAAAAAAATAAATGAAGGTCCCACGAGTAGGTCGGAAAAGATGGTCAGCCCCGGCAGAGCCGATATACCGGGGTAAGGCAGTCTAAGACGGACCCTGCCAAGGCGCCCGAATGAGCTCGTTAGTGACTGGTTTGCCCCCCAGCCTTCCATTTCTTCGGCACGGATTATGAAAATCGCTCACACCACCACTGAAAATTAGGGACTCGCATCTATGGTCAGATCGAATTGCTGAGGGTTGAACTATTGAGGAGTAAAGGAACACCTCAACAGTTCGACCTGACCTTAGCTGATCCCCAATCTTGTCAAAGCACAAGATCAACTGTGGTGATCATTACCGCCCGGCACCCACTTGGAGGGTTTGATGCGAGATTTTTGCCAGGCGCAATGAATGTAAGTAAACACAGTTTTTTTGATTGTAACAAGTAGGTTTCTTTTTTTTTTCTCTCTTTACGGTAGGGTAGACACTGTCTAAAACGTCTTACTGACGCACCGTCACTGCTGGAAGCCAACATCCATGCATTCATTCGTGAGATACCGGCCGATATGTGTGAAAGAGTATGCCAATTGGACTCAGCGGATGGGCTACCTGAGACGCAGCCGCGGTCAACATTTGCATGAAATTATCTTTAAACATTAAATTGCAAGGTTCAAACTATCGATTCAAATAAATATTTCATTCATTTTTTCGAATTTTGTGTGTTTTTTTTTTTTTAAGTTCTAAACCTCTTAAAAAATCACCCTTTATAAGCACAAACAACTACCTTTGTGTCGTTATGTGTTTGTGTTTCTCTCCGCTCAGATGTCAAATACAATATCATTCTCTCTCCTTCTCCTTTTTGCCTGCTTGGGTTTGGAGTGAAAGATCGTTATTTGAATCAAAAAGCTTATACATACGGTGACCATTTTTTCAGGGGCAAAAAAGAGGACAACTTTTTAAAAACGTTCTTAAATTTAAGAACAAATTATAATTATAAAAGGAAACAGACCGTGGTGACAAAAACATATTTACAACCCCAAATATGTGCAGTTTAATAAATACTCTAATGTAACATCACAGTTCTTGTTGTTTGTACTAGATTCTAGATTTTCGGTAAGATATAGAGCTCCACGTAGATTAGCAGTTTATATCTTTATTGTTAAAAAATTTTATTAGTAAAATTCTCAAAGTCTGATCAAAAGTTAGGTAGTTAAATTTTGATCAGAATTTTAGTTGAATTGTGAATGAATTAGAAGATATCCGAGCACGTTTTCTAAATAGGGTTGAAACAGTGTTCAATTCTTTTCTTTGCTATTTTTTTTTCTTAAGAAAATTTTAAAATCAGCACAGCCAAAGTTGCAATTTGTCGCACTTTGCTATCGACATTGCCTCTAGTTTGTCAACTTTAAATTGCGATTTCTCGGGTGTATAAATGTTTTTTGATTTTGAAAACACTCTTTCGGTCAGGACATTTCAAATTAGAAATAATAGCGATAACTTTACTGGCTAGAATAGATTTTCACATGTTCTTTATAAAATTTTCTTATCTGGTAACCAATTGTCCATTTTTTAGTTTGTTCTTCATTGACGTATCGTTTGACTAAACAAACCTAGCCAAATAATTCGTCACTATTTATTTCTATATCTTTTCCAAATTCTAGTACATACATGGAAAAAGCGTTTAGAATCAAACTAGTGCTGTCATAAAGTAATGTGTTCAATTAGTTAAGTAATGGAAAAAGTAGTTGATTTGGTTTCAATCTTAGAAAAATGGTTTGAAAGATAAAAGGAGGACATTTGGAGGACAATTCAGTAAAAGGAGGACAATTTTCTGTCCTCTTTAATAAAATAAAATATAGAGGACAGGACTCTGAAAAAAAGGACTGTCCTCTAAAAAAGAGGACGGATGGTCACCGTACTTATACACCTTTCTTTGGCAAAAGCTTAAAATGGATCTGCTCATATAGGAGTGTCCACATCGATACAATATTTCATTGAGATTTCAACGAAATCTCGCATTTCGCAATCTCAAAACTATATGGGGAAATGTGAAGATTTGAACTGAAATCTGAGATTTCACCGGCGGTAATATAGTATATGTCAAGACGATGGTATGTAGATAAAGTTCAATTGAAGGATGGCTACGATATCAATGGATAAAAAAACAGTTAAAAAATCAGAAATGTTTGAAGTTTTCTTACTGCTCGGGAAAAAAATGATTTTAGGTCGATTGGGTGACATTTAGGTCGAAATATAAGCTTGCTGTCAAAATATAGCTCGTCTTTCATCTGTCAAGCCATCAACTGTCAAATTCCTTTGAAGGAATTTGATGGGCTTAAAAACCTCTAAAAATCCAAAAATTTTAAAGTTTATTTACTGCGGAAAAAGTGATTTAAGGGCAATTGGTTGACATTTGCTGCCAAAATAAAGTTTGTCTTCCATCTGTCAAGCCATCAACATTCAAGTTCCATTGAAGGATGGCTACGATGTCGATGGATTAAAAAACATCTAAAAACTGGGAAATTTTTGAAATTTTTGTACTTTTTTATTACTTTTATTTACAATGTCTCAGTACCACGATCAAAAAAAAGTCTTAAATCTTCAATTTTTGTACTGCTCCAGAAAAAAGTGATTTTAGAGCAATTGAGTGATATTTGGATTGAAATATACTTTTGCCGGCAAAGTACAGTTCGTCCCCCTCATCTGTCAAGCCATCAACAAAATACTCAAAAAATGCAAAATTTTTTAAATTGAGATAAGGTTGTCATGGCAGAAAAAGCCGCTGTGTCAACGTAACGATACAGTCAACGCGTTGTTGAGTAGTCTGTCATAGTGTCCTAACTGCGTTGACAGGGTGATTACACGGCCAACGAATATAGTCAACGTATTGACCCTTAAATTCGTGTCAACGAGAGTGTCAACGCAGCCGTCAGCCGAAAGTATTCTGCGTTGACGATCACACGACAAGATAACTTTGGGACAGAATTTTACGTCAATTTGACGTCAACGCGTTGACCATTTGCACTGACCGTCTAATCATAGCTTAAAAAACGCAGTGGCATAATCAAATCTCTTGTCCATATTGCGACAAAAAATACATTGGACAAACAAGAAGAGCTGCAAAGATCAGATTTAATAAATGCCATCCTTCGGTAAGAAAGAAAGAGATAGATAAAGCAATAGCTGTTCACATTTATGATCCAAATAATAAAGAACCACATTCGATTTCATCATTATTTGACAATAATTTTAAACTTATAAAAAATGTAAACAAACCACATAAACCTGACGCTACGAATCAATTCACATATAGTAACTTAAACAACAACTTGAGAAATTTGGAACCTGGACCAATTGATTCTCATGTATTCAACGTTATCAAGAAGAAGAAGAAATAATAACAAATACTTTTCAATACTCTTTTTCCTAATCTCTTTATTTTGTTTTACGTTCTCAAAGTCTAATTTCTACTGTCCTTGTAATCTCTTTATACATTTGTTTAAATGACACCCGCTGATGATGGTTCCGTAGCCTAGAACCGAAATGCATCCGTATTTTTAAAAATAAAAGTTTAAATTTAAAAAATAAAAGTTGTTGGTTTTAATTTAGTTTTTTTTTGCTTTTATTTGACGATATTTGCGGTCTATAGGGTGTTAAAAGTATTTTCAAATAATCTTCTTATAAATCCTTCCCTTTTTTTTTGAAGCTCCCACTGTGTTTGTGTTTCTGTTTATCCTCTTAAAGTTAGTCTGAACCCTTAAACTGCAGACCAGAAAAAATCATGGACATACGGAATAAAACATTCTTAACTAGACTAAAATTACCAACAAAAAACACTATTCCCGGAATACGAATGACTTTTTGCAATCATTTACTTATGTAGCTTGGTGTACCTAATCAATTAAATTTATTGCATAGGTACACATTCATACCATCCACTCTTTTGCACGGTCAAAATACCTTCCTTATACCATAAATCTTAAACGAATCGATATAATAGAGTAATCCCTTCCTCTGTTAAAATCGATATGGAGCAGTGATTCAAGATTTAACTTAAACAAATTCTATACTTAAAGATTCATGTGTGTGGTACACATAGTACATGAAACCTTCTTGTTTTAACATCCACTCCGTTTAGCAGCTATACCTACTAACAACTGATGCACCTATTTTTTTCTCGTTTTTTTTTCAACACTTCATTGGTTCATGTCTTTCTAAAGGATGCCTTTCCTTTTGCTTTAAAACAGGATTAAAAAAAAAAAATTAGTGCGATAAAATAAAGAAGAGCAATTTAACAACCACTAACCGCAAGTTAGGAAACTCCCTTAGTTTTCTATCCTTGCAGTGAAAGTAAGATTTACCTTGTGGTGTGATTTTACAGAGATTCCGATATCATGAAGTACTCATTGCGATGCAAGTGCTTTATTTATTTGTGGTTTTCTTAATCTTGTTATTATTATTTCTTGTGTTCTTACTAATAAAAAGGTTACTTGTAGGAAACATAGCAAATACCTGTATTAAATTGCTATTGCTTAAATGTTTCTTTAGGCAAAAATGTTATTGAAACATTAGAACTAGAAAGCGCAAGTCACAGAGAAGCTACTCAAATCTATTTCAATAAATTGAACAGAATTTCTTTGGGGACTTATTTCATAGCAGAATTTATCATCATCATGAAATAATCTTTCAATTTAAAAATGAAATAAGTCCCCAAAAACCAATGAAATAAATCCAAAATTATGGGAATTTCATTCCTCATCACTAGAGTTGGTTCTGAGAAACCTTAAAATAATAAAAGTGGACGTGGCAGTGGGGTTATATATAAGACCACTTTAAAGTTTTTTTTGCTCATAATAACGAACTCGGAAAATGTCATCTTAATCGATAAATCCGTAACACCCTGCGTATCGTCCTTGAGCAGTCGATGGAATTTCAATCACCGCTTTACCTCATGTTCGTGCATTTGGAGAAGGGCTTTCATCGAGTTTACCGATAATGTATATGGAGATCGTTGCTTGGTAGAGGAATTCCGCCAAAAATTGTTGCCATAATTAAAGAGTCCTACAAAAATGCAAGGTGTTTTGTTTTACACAGTGGGCAGCTATCCGACTCCTTCGTAGTGCAACAGAGTGTGAGACAAGGGGATGTTCTATCGCCAATTCTCTTCCTGCTGGCGATGGACGACGTACTGACGGCCAGTGTTGGTACAGCTGAGCGAAATGGCATTCAATGGAGTCCGTTCGAAAGGCTCAGTCATTTAGACTATGCCGATGATATATGTATGTCTATTGGCAAATAACATCAGTGGGCTGAACGGGATCTGCCGAACACTGTAAGGGAGAGTCAAGTTATCTAAAAATAAATATGTAGAAAAAAGACAAAAATAATGCTGACAGGCCGCCCAGTTGAAGAAGTCGAACAGTTTAACTACATTGGCAGTATTGTTCCTGCAAACGGTCGGTGGTACGGATCTGGACGTTAAAAGTAGAAAAAATAAAGCTCGTGCTGCCTTCGGTACTCTGTCCCCCATTTTGGAAGTCCAGTCAAATCTCCTTACGCACTAAATTGAAATTTTTCGAATCCAATGTCAAATCCGTGCTGTTATATGCTTTTGTAACCTGGAAAGTCTACCATTTCGATGGAATTGCAGGCTTTTGCGAATCGCTGTCTACGCCACATCCTAAAGATTCGCTGGCCACAAATCCAAACCAAACGATGAAATTGCAAAGCAGTCTTTTGAATGGAATCCTCAGGGTGCATGGCGGGTTTGAAGAGCAAGAACAACATGGAAATCAACTGTCTTATCAGAAACAGAAGAAAGACGTGGCCACAGTTAGAATACCTTGCTGCACACCGTAAAGGATGGAGACGTTTTGTTGACGCCCTATGCCCCATCAACCGGGGTTACAGGACACGATGATGATAGTCGCTGAAGGCCTATAGCCAGAGTATAATTAGATTCCTATTTTGTTTGCTTTATAGGTGTCTCGCGTAAAATCTGCCAAAAAAATCAGAGCACGTAGGCTGAAATATAACAAGGAAAATATCCCATAGAAGGGCGCTAATATTTCCCCCCACTTAGACAGGAGGGTTAATTTTATAAAAAAATTATATAAAATAGAAAAAAATATTTAAAAAACAACGGCAACACTTACAGTACTGCTTTGTAGCTTTTTGGAAAGCCAGAAATCCATTCTTATGGTTAATTAACAAAAGCCTGCAATTTTCTCGAAATGGTTGACGTGACTTTCCAGGTTTCGCAAGCATATAACAGCACGGATTTGACATTGGATTCGAAGAATCTCAACTTAGTACGTCAGGAGACTTGACTGCAATTTCAAAAAGATGACAGATCACCGGAGGCAGCACGAGCTTTATTATTTCTACTTTTAAAGTCCAGATCTGTAAAGCCATTTGCAGAAAAAACACTGCCAAGGTATAAAAACTCTTCGACTTCTTCGAAGGGCGTCTCCTGTAGAATAATACGCTGATGTGTGGAGCAGCCTGTGAGCATAATTTTTAACTTTTTGCTGTTTATTCCAAGAGCTCTCGATTCTCCCTTCACTGGCAGTGTGATGTTATTTGCCAAGAAACATATATGTATGTCATTGGAATAGTCTAAATGACCCAGCTTTTCACACGGTCTCCATTGAATGACCTATCACTTCGTTGCGCTGTACCAAAATGGCCATCAGTACGTCGTCCATCGCCAGCAGGAAGAGATTTGTCGAAAGAACATCCCCTTGTCGCACACCCCGTTGCACTGCGAAGGATTCGGATAGCTGCCCATTGTGTAAAACAAAACACCTAGCGTTGTTGAAGGACTTTCTAATAGTAAAAAAACAATTTTCGGGAAATTCCACTAAGGCGGCAAACGATCGACCACTGCGGAAGCCAGCATTATGCATTTTTTTTTGAGTGTAGACTCAAATCACCTTTCTTTAGCAGCTTAACAATCACACCATCTTTCCAGTCCTTGGGATTACTGTCGTTTTCCCATATACTTTGTATCAACGGATTTAAAGTACTAGCCGTTAGTTGTTACGTGATTGGCTTTCAGGAATTCAGCTGGTATTCCAGCAAGTCCAGCTGCTTTGTTGTTTTTGAGGAGTTTTATTGAACTTTGGATATCCGATTCTGAAGGAGGTTCGCTGTTAATACCCCTATAGGACCTGCGCATGTCATTAAGTTGGGCACTTCAGCACTCTGCTTAACGGAATCCTCATTGATCCTTTGATCTGATTAGCTGATCCCAAATTGATACCGAAGAAGGTGTGCCATCCATATCCATTACAGGATGATTGGTGTTGCTTTTTTCCCAATATCATCTTTGGTTATTTAGTACGGTTCCCAGATATCTCCTCTTCTGCAGCGTTTTCCGCATTATTTGCAAGTACATACTTCTAACCTCACCTTATCCTGTGTGTAAAAACGTAAAATAACACATAGAAAATACAGAAAAATCAATTACCTTTTAAAATACATAATGTATCTATTGATTATATTTTTATATTTTTCAATCTCTCAGCTTAATTTTATTTATTTGATTTTATTAATTTAAAATCTCTTATCGTTGTTTAAAAATTAAATTGAAAATCTTTTTTTAATCCACTTTATGAAACACTTCCTGATGCTGTGGTTGAAGTTTATTTTTAGATTTTGTGATAAAATGAAAACTCAAATCATAACATACTTGGTTTATGCAACGTAAAGCTTTATGTGTGTATAGGAATAATAAGCTCATGACAAGACCACCCACCACATCATAATATAAAAGGTAGAGTAATCCTCTTAACACATCCTGTGTTTGATTTTTTCTGCAAAGATATAAACCTATCTATACCTGCACAAATTCGCACGTGAAAAAGCTTTTGCCTTTTAACTGAATGACACATAAAATACTAGGTCCATCGAACAAAAAGAAATCACCATTATTTCGACTTAGGGGACCAATGGTAGGTCTCCATTTCGAGAAATCACACCGCAAGGATATTTGTTGGTGCTACAATTTTGTTTGTTAACGCATCCAGACAAAAATAGAAATAAACTTCATCACTCAAAATAATCTTTTAATCATTCCAGTCCTTAAATAATCTTGATCTTGTTCGTTCATTTTCAGTATCCGATAAGTGAAAGATTGGTGTTTTTGTTTCATCTGAACATTTATAAATCACGAACAGCAAGAGCATAACTTATGAAAAAAGACGGCCAAAATGGACACACCTGGTGCTTATCTCACCAAATTACAAATATGTTATATTATGGAGAAAATACAGTTGTTAATAAAAATCGGTTTTAACGTTAAAACGCTAAAATTGAATTAAGTTTTAATATTTCAAAATCCTCCATAAAATGGCGGCCACGAGCATTTTACTCGCTTGGTGAGCCAATTTTAATTTATTGCACTTCAAAACTCCAAGAGGAATGTTGACTCTTTCCGCAAGTGAGTTATTCTTGCTTGGCCAGTTCATCTGCCCGTTCATTTTACTCAATGCCACTGTGGCTCGGAACCCAGATAAGGGTGACCTGGAGGTTGATACATATTTAAGCTTGCAAGCCCAACTTGGCATTGGACCAACTTAGTGATTGACGTTGTCAAATCAATGTTCAAATGGTAGACACGGTGCATTCAAGAGGACACAAGCGTCCACAAGCTTTTTTTTTTAAATCGAACCTCTGTCTATCAACTCCTACTCTCACCTCCCCGTGGTGAGCATCGGGTGCGCCTAGTACATTTAACTGATGATGAGGTTCCAATCCCTCTTGTCGGTATTAGGAGGCAGTAAACGAGAGAGGGGTGGGGAGGAGTGTTCCCACTGAAGCACTTCTCCTTTATCCAGGCGGCAGCGGAAGAATTCTCCAGATGGAATCAACGGTGGCGTCTATACAGTTCCAGTTAGGTTGAACTACTTAGTGAACACCTTATACGGGAAACTACGACATATTCGGAGCTCAGGCCTATAAGGAGAGGTTAATCCGGCTCCCCGCCCTTGGAGTAATATTTTAAGGGTCTGGTCCTCCAGGTTGGGGGTCGTGCCGTCAAGGTGACATCCCGGTCAACGAACTTCGGTTCTGCACGTGGAATGTTCTGTCTCTCTATAGATCACGTGCAGCCGAACATTAAGCGTAAGGCCGAGATTGCTTCAAAGCAGACATCACCCCATGTGATGGGATGGGCCGGGCAGAAGAAAACTGAAAGACTGCGACATCTACTACGGTGACTGTTACCGACTACAAGGGCAGCGCCGTTTTGGATGTGGACTCGTCGTTAAAGGCAGACTTTGGAAAGAAGTCTTGAGTTTCAACTATGTGAACGAGCGCCTCATGACAATTTGCATCAAGGCTAAATTCGCCAACATTAGCCTGATATGCGCGTATACCCCCACAGAAGCGAAGGATGCGACACAAGGGATGAGTTTTACGAGCTCCTGGACAAGACATATGAGCAATGCCATAGCTATGACATTAAAATTGTCTTGGGTGATTTTAATGCCAAGCTAGGAAAAGAAGACATCTTTGGTGGCACAATCGGAAGATATAGCTTACACGACACCACCTCCGATATCGGACTCAGGTTAATCGACTTTGCTGCGGGGCGAAACGTTGTGGTAGCTAGAACGCAGTTCCCGCATCTCGATGTACATAAGGGGACATGGCGAATTCCTGGTCAATCAACCGCCAACCACATTGATTACATTGCGATCGAAGCAAGGCACTCCTCCAGTATCAAGGATGTCCGAACTTTCCGAAGAGCCAACGTTGACTTGGACCACTTCGTCGTTTTTGCCAAGGTAATGCTACGGATATCCAGACCAAAGCCAAAATGGGGAAATACTATGAGGAAGTTTGAGGTCGGACGGCTACAGTCGCAAGAAATCGCCAGGTCCCTTTCCGATGGAGTCTCTTGCGCCCTCTTAAATAGTCCTATGCCACCAACTGCAAATATCGAGAACCAGTGGAAAAACTGCCCGGAAGCCATCAGAGATGCCGCCTCTGACGTGCTGGGCCTCACACGACCACCAAAGCGAAACCGCTGGTTCGACGAAGAATGCCGGCAAGTGCTTGCAGTCAAACAACAGGACTAGAGCTGCTCAGGAGCTCTACGAGCAGAAGAGGAGAGAGGAACACAAGCTTCTAAGAAGGAAAAAGAAAGAGGTATGCCATTGCAGGAATGAAGCTCGGAAGTTTTACCAAAAAGTAAGAAGAAGATCCCAAGGTTACAAGGCCGGAACTGAAGCCTGCAAGGACGATCAGGGGAATATCGTGGTAGAATCGCAGTCGGTGTCGGTGCTGAGGATATGGAAAAATCTTTTCTGCAAAGTGAATAATGGCGATGACGAACCGAATTCCGCTTCCATGCGCAGATTTCCACTACTCAACCTGGACGACATAGGCCCACAATTCCGTCCAACCAATCTCGACTAAGTAAAGTTAGCTATATCTAAACTTAAGTCCAATAAAGCTGTTGGAGCTGATGGCCTTGCCGCTGAGCCATTCAAAGCAGCTGGCGATAAATTGTTAGGAGTATACACCAGCTTATCTTCAAAATATGGTTGGAGGAAAGTTTGCCAGATGAATGGATTCTCAGCATTGTTTGCCTGATCCTCAATAAAGGCATTCCTCTGGACTGCACCAAATACAGGGGCATCAGTCTGCTTAATATTGCCTACAAAATTTTCTCTACTTTGTGAACCCCTGAAGCCATTCGTCAACAACTTGAAAGGTCCATATCAGTCGGCCGTAGGCTAAGGAAGTCCACCATAGACCAAATACTTAAACTACGGCAGATTTTGGAAAAAACGTAGGAGTTTCAAATTGATACCCACCCATCCTTTTATCGATTTCAAGGCAGCTTATGACAGCATCTATAGAGATGAGCTATATAGAGCAAAGTCTTGGCATCTCTCCCAAACTCATTCGTTTGTGCAGGATGACGATGGAGAATGCACGATGCTCCATCACGGTCGGCAAAGACCTCACCGATAACTTTCATGTCAAAAAAGGTAAGGCCACGCGCTGTCAAAGGACTTCTTCAACATCGTTCTTGAAAGAAAAGTGCAAAACTCTCACGACAACATTAGAGGCACAATCTCTCAAAAGTCCGTCGAATTACTCGGTTACGCTGACGACATTGACATAATCGGACGAACTAAGTGAGATGTTTGTGGTGCTTTCGTGAGTATTGAGAGGGAAGCCAAGAAGATGGGTTTAACATTGAATGAAAGCAAAACGAAACAAAAAAGGACATCCAACACCGACGTCTCAGACAAAACGTCACAATAGGAAGCAATAACTTTGTCTACATAGGGTCCACTATCAACTCAGCGGACGATACCAGTGCTGAAATCAAACGAAGAATTACTCTTGCCAATCGCTGTTTCTTTAGGCTAAGAAGGCAATTGAGAAGCAGAGCCTTCTCTCGAGCAACTAAGGTGCCCCTGTATAAGACGCTTATCATCCCGGTCCTGATGTATGGTGCAGAGGCATGGACACTGCTAACGGTGGATGAGAACGCGTTAGGCTGTTTTGAGAGAGTTTTGGTCCCGTCAGCATACATAGGTGGAGATTAGAAAACAATATACAATAACGAACAGTGACACCGACCTAGCCATAAAAGTGAAAAGCCAAGGACTGAGATGGTTGGGTCACCTTAGTAGATCGAAAAGATACCAATGATCCGGCCCGTAAAGTGTTTGAACTCAACCCTGTGAGACGGTACAGTGGAGTAGATTTGGATAGCGTAACAGGCTGTGCATGCAAGTAGAAAAGGACCTAACCAACTTGTTGTGTGAACCTGGAGACAGCTAGTCAAAAACCGAACCGTCTGGAAGAAGCTTTTTGGTTGAGGCCCTGGTCGAACCTGGACTGTAGCGCCATCTTAAGTAAGTTAGTTAGATGTCATATGCTTTGTTAAGTGCAGGCCACGAGCCAATCGATTTAAAGTTAGAATCGGCCTTAACACGGCTGTATAGAATATACGTCCAAAGGTTGCACCCACTACTACTAAATAATGGCCAAAATCTCGAAGAAATTATTCAGTTACTTTTGTGACTTCATTATTCGTACTAAATCTACAGATAATGGTCGCTAGAGGCCAGATCTGAAGAGTAACTTAGGTTAATGGGTAAGCAACTCAAACTCATCAAACCATAGAATAATTGTTGTTTTTAATGAAGTACGTCCGTTTTAATATTTTTCAAAGCGTTTTTGAGTTTCAACAGTCAATTTTTATTTTTTTTGTTTAACCAATCTAGTTGTACTACCTTGGCCTCCGCCTCAGAGTAGAGTTGATCGTTCTTGAAGTGCTTACACCACTGACCATGGAAAGAAAAGTCCAGTGCAGATCCTCAGGATTTTGCTCTCGAATATAAGCAGTTCTTTCAAAACTGTCTTGGAGATGGCAAACCAAACTGGGAAGCTGTGACTGATAACTAGTCACATGAGTTGCTTGTAGATTTGAACTTTGTGTGCTGGCTTAACTTAATTCTCTTTTTCATCACCGGGTAGAGGCGGTGGAAAGCAAAGTTTGCTTTTTGAGGACAGTCCGTGAGTGTTGGTTGAATCTCTGCAGTTTAATGCTTTGGTAATTGGTGCAGCTTTTAACTGGTAATCTAGCTCCGTCTGGTAGTGCTAGGGTGATGCATCTGATGCCTTGTAGCTTCTAAGGCAGACAAGGTCCGATTTAGATGAGTTGATCCGTATAAGTACCCCATTTGGTATAAATCTCAAAGAGTTTGTAGATGTGGGCCTCGACAACTTCACGGACAGCTGAGAATGGAGATAATGATGATGATGATGATTAATATGTGAGCAAGTCATTAGCACAGAGAAAGTTCTGGAATTCACTTAAAACTGGTTCGTCAGAGGTCATGATGATGTAGAGAAGTGGTGCAAGTTTAGAGCTCCAGTTCTGATGCTCTTCATTCTAGATATGCAGTTCTCCAGTTGGATGAAAGAAAAGAGAATATAATAATTTTTATTTTTATAAGTGCTGAAGGAAAGCTTAGTATGTGAAGTTTTGGTATAAGGGCTTCGACCCATACACGGTGAACTGCTTTCTTGACATCCAGCAAGCATTCGTCGGTAACTCAGTGTTTGTTTAAAGCTTTGGTGATGTCATAATGAAACTTCAGGAGCGGATGCAGTGTGGGATACTTTTCCCGGAAACCGAGCTGCATATTTGGGATGATGTTATTTTTGCCACAGAATATCGGCCTCTAGTTGGTGACCATGTTCCTAGCGCCTTTCTTGAAAGTCACCCCGATGTTTGCAATAAATTTGGTGGCGCAACAGCTCGTGGAGAACCAGGGCCTAGTGACTTACAACTCTTAACCATTCCTGTGTGTGTGTTGTTGGTAAGAATGGTGGGGACCTACAATTTTTTGCCGAATCCGAACGGCTAGATGAGAAGCACTTATTCATGACAAGTATACTCTTTGGAGGATTTGGCAGTTCCTCGGAAGTAGCAGTACCTCGGGAAAAACATTTCTTTTTTTAGGTGGTAGCGACTGGGAATCGAACCCAGAGCTTCGGCATGACAGTCTAACGCACTAACCTGTACTGACTGATGATATGCTACGAATATAATCAAAGAAGAAAGCCTTTCCTAGGGATTGCTCTGTAATTTATTTCTGTTGACCCAATTATGTTTTGCACCTTCAAAAATAGGTCCAATATTAAAAAAAAAATAGAATACAGACAAGAATCTTTCTATTTTTTTTTTTCAATCAGCAACACTGTCACTTACATACGTTGAAAGTAACCAAAGAATAGCCACACGAAATGCTTTATACATACGTACCTTACCTACGCCCACTTCCCATTAAATCCGCTAAGTCTATAATTATTTATTTAGTTCAGTGACAGTAGTTGTGTCCTCTCTTGCCCACACTAACATTTATCTTTTCACATAGGTTCATGTGGGCTCCTACGAAAGACAATAGAAGATATCTGTTCTTCCTCCAAGCATTGTCCCTTGATGCTTGTGTCATTACCTGAAATCTGTAATTTTCTATCCTATATCCCAGCTTAGATAGGTATGTACGTTTACATTTCAAAAAGGCGATTAAATGAGCAGAGACAAGGGAAGTATTTTCCAGCATCTATAGCTTCTAAACCTTGCATACTGCACCACTGCAGTGCAGTCTTTCTAATTGAGTTTGAATGAATGGTAGGGCAAGGATGCTAGAGTGCGAAAAAGCGAAAGCTTCAGAAAGCAAAAAACAAAAAAAAAAACAAAAAAAAATGGTCCGTTGCATGCACCAAGCACCAACTACATTTCAGTTGCATTGGTTTCACATGTAACGTGATGTCTGCAGGAGGACTTTCATCGCGAATATGGTGGTCCAGGCTAAAACAATACGAGAAACTCCCTCTAGCCACTATCATTGCGGAATGCCATATACCTTACTCATGATTCTGTGGGCTATGGAATTTTCTATACAACACTCTTTATTCCTGGGCACTATGCACTGCACAGTCAAATCAGCGGCAGATTTGTGTAACGGTTAAGATAATTGGAATCCTTTTTTTTTAAATAGTAGTTTAGGTACCTCTTCTACCTACAATCAGCTTTTGTTTGACGACTTATTCAAATTTAATTGCTTACATTTCGTGCCCTTTATACGTTGCCAGGCGCTGCTGTTTGTACGTCCTGAATTTCTAACATCAGCGTTAAATTTCAGCTTTGTTCATCGCAAAAGGCACCGGAAATAACTCACGGTCGAATAGAAATGATGCGTAATCGTTCGCTATATAAAAAAATGGGTCCTTTTCTCCTTTTTGTCTATCTATTTTCATTATCAGTCGCTGTAAATATAGCGAATTGAATGATTTTCAATTTAAATGCGGAATATTTGATTGTCTGATATACAAATTAAATCTTGCTTCGAGATATGGAGTGATGGATTGAAGCAAATTGATTTTTAAGTTTGGGCATACAATTATGGTACAATCAATGTTCATTCAGAGTTCGCGGGTAATTTATTGCTTTTTGTTTCAGCAGGTTTGTACCTACAAATGAGTTTTGGTTTTTGAGGAAAAAAATTGCCTCAAAGGGCAATTCTTAATTAGTGTACATTTACAGCGCACAATTTTTTTTAATTATGAGTTAAAAGTGAATTTTTCTGACTTTTATAAGAAGAGTGAATCAATCAATTCCCTCCCAGTGGAGAGGGGCTTATGCTATGGGTCTTGTCCAAAAGGTTGACGTGTCGAGCAGTTAAAGTTACTTCCCGGAAACGAAAGGCTATTAAATTGTGAGGCAATAACAGCCTTAGTCGATTACGAATAAATTAAGAATAAATGACGAACCAATCAAACGGTGGGAGAGGACAACGAACTTCGATCTTTGCATGGTATGTTAAGTGCATTAATATACCAGCCACCTGCAGC
The DNA here is from genome assembly GCA_963921185.1 of Dasysyrphus tricinctus. Lineage (NCBI taxonomy): Eukaryota > Metazoa > Arthropoda > Insecta > Diptera > Syrphidae > Dasysyrphus > Dasysyrphus tricinctus. The sequence continues at coordinate 220,624,418 of OY992530.1, read as the reverse complement.
CAAACTACTAGCAAAGGCCACAGAGACTGCTGCAAGGCTTATCACCATCTTCCAAGAAAAACGATAAGAAATGAGCCACTGACCATTGTTACTGAGAACAAAAGCAGCGTCCATTTAGACGAGGAATCTATTCATCGTTAGAGGCAGATTTAGACAGGAAGTCTTGAGTTTTAACGAGTGCAGTATGACAGATTACATCGAGGCTGAATTTCCCAATTAAACGGGAGTGGTATATAACCATTATCGGCTATTGAAAACCAGTAGCAACAATTCCAGGTATTCATCAGAGATGCCACCTTGGCGGGATGATTTTTACAAGACCACATCACAACAAGCTCCACGAGCAGAAAAGAAGTGGAAAGTCAGTGCTCCGCCTTCTCAGAAGAAAAAAAAAGTGTAAAGGAAAGAAAGAGATAGAAATATAAAAACAGGAGATAACTTCAAATCAACATGCACCAAATTTTCATCGATTTCAAGGTCTAATAAGACAGAAGTAGAAAGACAAGCTTACAGAGTTTTTGGCAACCCCTTACCAAACCCGTCCGTTGGTAAAGAATGACGATGGAGAACGCACGATACTTTAGTAAGGTCAGCAAGGATCTTAACGATATCTTTGATGTTGAGTGAGGTTTTAAAAAAGGCCATCCGCTCTCATTCGACATTATTATATTGTTTATGAACAAATTCTGCAGGAATCTCATGACAAAACCTAGCAAAACATCATTTTTTCAAAGCTCCATGGGACTTTTTTTTCAAGGTCATGTCGATATACGCCAAAAGAAAAATATTGCATCTCAAAGAACATCTAATCACCATAAAAGTCAGCTAACTCAAATAATTGGTCAGCCACAGATATTATTTTTATGTATATCTAAAGATTTTTCAGGTTCATAGTAAAATTACTTACTTTCCTAGCTCTCAATCCATGGGGGGGCCCTGCTTGAGATTTTGCGACCCCTCGCAAGCTCCCAACAGTAAGCGCTCTTATGTCTATAACCGCCTGGCCCCTGTGGTGAAGGTTCGGTCCTCCTGGTCATCTAGAACCTTTGGGCTGGAACTCGAAGATTTTCTTGGCTGGATCGTTACTTTTGACGTGTTTTGGCTACTTGGACCTCATCCACATCTTGCTAAAGCTCATACAACTCACGATTGAATCTTTTCCTCCATTCGCTCTCATCGCATATAGGACCAAATATCCACCGAAGAATTTTTTCTCGAAAGAGCGTCCAGGTCTCAGCGCCGTAAAGTAGAACTGGTAAAATTAGCATTTTGTGTACGTTCCCTTTGTTTTTCGAGAAAGGAGTTTTGAACCCACTTGTTTGGACAAAACGAAGTGGCAGCGGTTTGCTTGGGTAATTCTTCGTCAAATATCCACTAATGTGTCGTTCGTACAATTGATGTTTGTTCCGAGGTAGGATGTGAACTCCTTGTAGTACCTCGTGGCATGATGGTTAGTGAGTAGGACTGTCATGTTGAAGGTGTGGGTTCGATTCCCAGCCGTGTCACCTAAAAACAGAAATGTTTTTTCCGAGGTACTGCCTCTTGCGAGGAACTGACAAATCCTCCAAGAGTATACTTGTCATGAAAAAGTGCTTCTCATTTAGCTGTTCGGACTCGGCAAAAAACTGTAGGTCCCCTCCATTCCTGAGAACAACACGCACACGGGAATGGTTGAGAGTTGTAAGTCACTAGGCCCTGGTTCTCCACGAGCTGTTGCGCCACCCAATTTTGTATTTATTTATTTTATTTATTTAAGTGAACTCGCTTGACTACCTTGAAATTTCTGCTACCAACAGTGGCGATGGACAAATGAGGCTTATTTGTTTGTTGATAGCATATACTTTGTTTTGTCCTCATTCACTTCAAGACCAACGCGTTTCGCCTGTTCATCAATAGCTGCGAATGCTTCAAGTACAGCTCGCTTGGAGCCGCCGATGGTGTCGATGTCGTCCAAACAGCCAAGCAGATGAGAGGACCTGTTGAAGATAGTGTCTTCCAGGTTAACACTACTCTTGGGGCACCATCTGCTCCAGGACTAGGGTGAAGAAATCATATGATAGCGCATCTACTCTTTCTCTGAACCCTTTGCACGTCTGGTGTAGTTCGGATGCTATGTTACCTATCTGCATGTTGCACCGCGTATTTTTTAGCTTCATGTAGCATAGCTGGTTCAGTGTTTTGGGAGTCTCAAGTTCTGACATCACCATTAGAACCTCTTGGCAAATTTGTTGATCTTTTCCAGGATTTGCCTCAATGTGTAGAATTGGTCTATCGTTGATCTGCCTGGCCTTAAGCCACACTGGTAAGTGTCGAACATAGTGTTGCAGAAAGGTTTTAGACGCTCACATAGTACTTTGGATAGGATCTTGTATAGGCAATATTAAGCAGGGATATGCCTCTGTAGTTTTTGCAGGACATAGAATCGCCTTTTTTTTAAGATTAAGCATATGGAGCTATTTGACCGTGGTCAGGCATACTTTCCTCCTCCCACATTTGGGTGATGAGGTGGTACATGCACCCTACCAGGACATCTCCTCCATACTTGCAGGTAGTTTATCCGAGCCGGCGGATTTGTTGTTCCTAAGTTTGTGGATGGCTTTCTTAACCTGTTCAGAACTGGGCCCTGGGGCTGAATCTCATGCTTCTTTGTTTTCCCCTCGCCTCCTTTAGATAATGCCTATCAAGAAGTTGCTGGAAATGCTGCTTAAACACATCAACAATTCCCTGTGCTTTGGTGACTAGGTTCCCTTCGCTGTTTTGAAGAGCTAACATACCAGTGCTACAACAATTGCCAATTGCTTGGCAATTTTGTAGAACCGGGTGGGTGTTGGAGGTGGTGCTAGACTTTTCAATATACTTGAGCCGAGAGTCAGCGGATGCTCTCTTCTTTCTGCGCAGGGTTGTTTTCTCTTTTCTTCTCTTTTCACGGTGCTCCTCTGTTGTTGATCTTGTTTTCCGTTGCAGCATTTACATTCGTGCATTTGCCATCTTCTCCCTCAAAGCCACGCGTTCTTTTTTCTAAGTGGTTGATAGCCTATGGTGGTCTCGGCTATTTCCTTAATGACATCATGATACTGGTGCCACTGGTTGTTGACGCTTATGGCTGGGGGTACGACAGAGAGTTACCCGGTCAATTGCTCACTGTAGTCTCTAGCTTTTCAGATGTGCTAAGGCATGCAATGTTGAATTTCTTCCTTTGGGTAGTCTGCTTTCTTTTAGTCAGACTCTGAACTTTGTCACGGCAAGAAATTGGTCAGAGTCCACGTTTGCACCTTGGAAAGTTCCCACGTCCATGATGTTCGATGCGTGCCTTGCGTCAATTAGCAAGAGGTCGATTTGGTTGTTTGTTCGACCATCTGGAGATCGCCAGGTTGCTGTGTGTATCCTTCGCCTGGGGAACCAAGTGCTACTTATAAACGTATTACAAGCTGCAGCAAAGTTGAACAGACGAAAGCCGTTATCTGTTGTCGTTTCGTGGAGGCTGTACTTTCCCACTAATCCGCCAAAGATATATTTCTTCCCGACTTTGACATCGTACTCCGGAGAGCCTCCATAGGCTCCGTCTAGGAGGTCTTAAAACTCGTCCTTGTTAGACTCCTCAGCTTCATCGGTAGGGACTGATGATTTTGGATCATCCAGACAATCTTTAATCGGCTAAAATGATTTTGGATCTGAGTTGATTTTGCACGGTGAATCCGCATCCAAACATGTGCAATCTTTGATGACAGCTGCAATAAATGTTGCAATATTTTCTTTTCGTTATTCCTGATCCTATCCATCGTATTTCAGGGACGCGGTAATGTTTACCTTGTAGACAATGTTTACCGAGAAGACAGATTCAAGTTTTTAAGTAGCACCTTGCATGTAGAGTGTCCTAACCTTCCAGGTGCGTATTCGTCGATCTCAGTCCATTTTAAGGGGGTCATAATCCAAGGCTTCTCACGTCTCTCTCATAACAATAGGTTGTTTTTACTGTGGTCGGGGCGTTAGCGTTAGCGTTATGAACAATGAGCCATAGTCCATCCTATAAATTCTATCTTCCTGTAGGTACTACACATTTTGTAAGTTAACATTTTTTTTTTATTTCGTATTAAATACTGATATTAATTCTGATGTGCGCAGCTGAATTTAAATATAAAACAATTTTTGTTTCTACTTAAAAAACTTTATCACATTGTATTTATTTGATTACAGTGTCCAAAGCGAAAATTCTCGCTAATCCTGAACTATTCTTCAAAAGTGGAAGTGACATCAATTTAACATGTATCGCAACACAAGCACCCGCCCCACCATCATACATCTACTGGTACAAGGATGGTGATTTAATAAACTATTCGCAACGTGGCGGAATCAATGTTCTAACCGAACGCCAGACAAAAACAAGTAAATTAGTGATAGCACGTGTGGTACCGTCAGATTCCGGCAACTATACGTGTACACCTAGTAATTCAAGTGAGTATATATGGATGCATGTACCTTTGTCTACTTTTTAACTTTGTTCCAGCTTGTTCCTGCTTATATATACAGGACATTACTATACATAAAAGTTTCCAATGGTGAATATAGAGAGGAATCAGAAATTGTAGGATTTTATATCCGTTGTTTTATAAACGAGACATAGAAACGATAGGGCCTACGCAAAATGCAATGAGCGTATTGTGAACGTGAACAGTGAACAATACTCTATAGTCGGCTTACATTTCCTTGATTTTGGCTTTTCAATCAGTGCTAGGCTTGATATAGATGTTCCTTTAATTCTCTGTTTTATTTGGGGCTTGAAAATCACATGATGCTAGCTGCAACAAGGATAGTGTTGGATGGTGATGAGGAGTAGTTACTACAAAATAAGTTGGTGGTTAAATACACTTTTAAGGTACAATAGTGTGTTACGAAAAGCCATTCAGGGTAAGAGTACGCAATGTTGTTAAAGATTGATTGAAAAACACGTTTCTGGAAATAACTTAGGTTTAACCCCAAGGCTGCGATGAGGTCGCACTGAAAAACTGACCTTAAATTTTTAGTCCAGGCAATATATGATTTAACATGGGCAAAATTGCAACAGATGCTTTTTAAATTAATCTATGACCAGTTACCACTACTGAAAGACATATCCAAAATCGGACAAAATCCCTCCATGGGAACACCCCGAAAAACGGTTTTCAAAATGGCGGATTTATTGGTTTGTTGTTTTTGGTTGTTATTTTTACCACGCTGTGATTTTTCCTTTTAATTATGTTTAATTATCCATGGTGGATCCGCTATGACGTTCCCGAGTCATTACGCACTCCCCCAGTCATGACCCTTCCCCATTTATTACCCCCCCACTCCCTTCAGAGCCCAAGAGAATATAAAAGACGCGACCAATTTTCAAGGGTATTGAAAGAAACACTCCCCATTTATGATCCCCCGCATTAATGACACCCCCATACATTTATTAACATATATACCATATCTACCATAAAAATAATATATTTTATCTAAATATACGTTAAATCACAAGAGAAAAGAAAAGTATTTATTCAGTCCAGGCAAACTAAGCTAAAAATACCGTGAACATCGGCAAAATAGCAACAGAAGCTTTTTTAACAGATTCTTCATCTCTTACCATTACTAAACAATATATCCAAAATCGGACAAAATCTGACCATGGGAACACTCCAAAAAACTGATTTCAAAATGGTGGATTTACTGGGGTGTTGTTTTAAGTTGTTATTATAGGTATCCATTAGGCCACATAAAGTTTTCGAAGAACCCAAAAAGAAAAAGTTTATTTGAAATTAAAGAACAAATTATATTCTTGGTAAATGTAATAATTTATTATTTATTTATAAATAAAAAAAAAACAGTAGAAATTAGAGTTTTATAAGGTAATATTGAGTACACATATAATTGAAGTTATTTTGTGAATACGCATACAAGTCCCATTATCTGCCTGAAAAGATTCTGGTTGTGATATCGCGGCCCGTGAAAGCAAATAGAAATAGAAGCAAGTTGCGACTTTCATGACCTAATAGAGATAACATTTTAAGGATATTATACACTGAATTCGAAGTAGGTCCTCATCTAACTACGATGATTTAGTTTGATCTCATGGTCCTTTGCATGGTAAAAAGCAAAATCATCTTCTATCACAGTGGTATGAACACGTTCTGAAGATGAGTTGCGGTACAAACAATGTCCACATCAGCATCCCAATTTGCGTTACTTACAGAAGATCCTTGTTTCTTCACCAGTTAACCAAACAAGGCAATTATTAAAGGTTGCTTGTTATTTCGATAGGCTTGAAACTGTTCTATTTGCCGACTAACTTCATGACTAAGTACGGGATGCGACTGTAAGTTTAGGTATATATCTATTGTAGCTTTTGAAAAACAGGAAACCAACCGGTAGTTTTTGTCTAAAAATTTACAAAACCATGGATTGGGCTAGCTTTTTTAGTTAGCTTTGGTAAAAAAACCACTTAAAAGGTTAGGTAAGGTTAGGTTAGAAGGGGTAATGATGCGGCAAGCCGTATCACCTCACTCGGATCTCAATGGATCCGTTGTGCTCCCCAGGATGTGGATAATGCAGGAATAGGGGGGGTAAGAGGAGGGATTTAGTGGAAGTTTTGGTAATGGGGTGCCTCCTTGAGCCATCCTGAGCTCTGAATGAAGTTCAGGGTGCTCCTTAGTGGCAAACGAGAGACGTCGCCCAGTTTGTCGAAAAATATTCTCCGAGGGCTGTTTTCTTTGTTCTGGCTAGGCTCGGGCATTCACAGAGGAAGTGAAAAGAGCCCTCCTCCTCCTCTTCGTCCTGGCACCCTCTGCATAAGTAAAAAAAAGGTTGCATAAGTATTATTGGGGTACCAAATTGAAGCTAAGACTGTCGATATACGATATTGATGTTTGGACACCTTTATTGGTTGTCTTGACTCGAAATACTTTTTTTAAAAAAAGCTCAAATTTAATAAATCTACTGGTCTTTTTGTACCGTGCGTCGCGTCATTCTTGATATACGTCCTTTACTGTAGAGGTCCACGTTTAATTGTGATAAGTCCCTGCAATTTTCAGAAGCGCTTGGGAGCGCATGACTGGTGGGGGGAGGGGATAGTTAACTGCGTCATGACTGTGGTATTTTTCTTCAGTATTTTTGTTGAATATAGAAGAATATTTTGTCGTGTCTTTAATTTTCTCTTGGGCTCTAATGAGATCATTGTTAAGAGGAGAACATGGCTGGAGGGGGTTTTAAAGGAGGGGGGTTTTGAAAGAGGGGGGGTCGTAAATGGGAGGGGGTGTCTTTTTTCCTCAGTTTCTTAGACTTAAAGTGAATAGTCGAAGTATCCATTATTTCCTCTGGGGGTCGGATATGGGGGAGGGGTTATGACTAGGGGAGAGGGTGACTGGGAATACCATGACTGGTAAGTTTAATGACCCTCTCCTAGGATAAGCAACTGATGTCTGCACAAAAAAACAGTAAAAAAACTGCGTAGTAAAAATAACAACCTTAAACAGCAACCAAATCAATCCGCCATTTTGAAATCCATTTTTGAGGGTGTTCCATGGACGGATTTTGTCCGATTTTGGATATGTTGTTCAGTAATGGATACTGAACAAAAGTCCATCAAAAAAGTTTCTGTTGCAATTTTGCCCATGTTTGGGGTATTTTTAGCTTAGATTGCCTGGACTTTTTTACATATATATAAGTTAAATGTAAATTATATACCTGCAGCTAAAAAAAAAACGTTTCGTAATGCACCCTAAGCAAATTTGAAAATGTATCTTTGTTTTCAACAGTGACTTTGGGAAGATCAATGAATAAGTGAATGTGTTTATTGGGCATTCAGATTGAATTTTTTGTGAAATTTAAAAGAATGTGCTAATACGGGACAAATAAGTAAATACGGGACACTTGCACATCCCGGGTTTCTTAAAAACTAAACCGGGACAGGCTATACAAATACGGGACAGTCCCGGGAAACCAGGGACGGATGGTCACCGTACCTATAGTACCTACTAGACCGAGAGCTAGTGAACGTTTTGCTTAAAGTGTTTTATACCACTCAAAACTTTGTAGGCGTGCTATTTCCATCAGTGAGAACTACATAGTATAAACCTGGCAGCGATTTCGCGGTTCCTTAACCACCAAAATGCACTTCCAAAATGCAAAAAAATGAGCGAAGTTAAAGTGTTTTATACCGCTCCAAATTTTGTGGGCGTACTATTTGCAGCAGTGCAAACTACATGGTAGCAACCTGGCAGCGATTTCGCGGTTCCTTAACCACCAAAATGCACTTTCAAAATGGACCAGCAAAAAAAAAGAAGTGTTTTATACCGCTCTAAATTTAGTTCACTAACACTTAGTACACGTGCAAACTGAATACCACCAACCTAGCAGCATTAGGACGCCCCTAAGGCCACCAAAATGCACTTTCAAAATGCACGGACAAAAGAAGAAAAAATAGAAAGTATTTTGTGCCCCCCGAAATTTCATAAAGTTTTGCTCTGTATATGTACAAACAACATGCCATCAACTTGGCATCTTTACTACGACCCTAAGGTTAACAAAATGCACTTTCAAAATGCACTTAAAAAATTAAAGTATTTATACCACTCTAAACTACGTTCACTTATGCTCTGTACCTGTACAAGCCACATGCCACCAACCTGGCAGCATTACGACGCGACGGTCCTAAGGTTACCAAAATGCACTTTCAAAAATGCACTTAAGAAATAAAAAAATAAAAGTGTCTTATACTGCTCTAATCTTCGGTCACATATGCTTTGTACTTGTACGAGCCACATCCCATCAACCTGGAAGCGTTACGTTACCAAAATGCACCTTCAAAATGCACTAAAAAATAAAAGTTTTTTATTCTTAAACAATACAGTGTACTTAGGCCCTGGTCCATCCCGGATCCATGTCACTATGTCATAATGATCATCTTTGCAAAGCATACATCCCCTAAGTAACCTGCATGGCTGCATCTGTAGTTTTTTTAAACATTAGCTAATTTTTGCATATCTGGATGCTAGGTTTCGATTTTCATGAGACAAATACTTTTTTCCGTTTAACATATGTATTTTTATTAAGCGTATAAGAACGCCACGCAGTAAGCACATGTTAAAATGATGATACAAATGATGGATATTTTTCATTTTATTTAGTAAATTTTACTAAAATTCTTCGTCGCTTTCATTTAGCTCAGTTTCAAAATTATCTTCTTCAACTTCTGCTTCTGTATAAAATAAATAAATAGATAAACACCTCAACAGCCCTGTTATTGACACGATTCAAAACTAGTTCTAATGTAAAACTAGTTCTATAGAGGTTTTGAGTTTCAGGTTTTGAATATATTGGTATTATATTATATATATATTATATATATTATATATAATATGTTCAAAACCTACCACTCGAAACCCCTATAGAACTAGTTTTACTTTAAAACTAGCTTTGAATCGTGTCAATAATAGGGCTGTTATTGTTTCTCAATTAAATTATTAATTTGTAACTTAATTATTTTCAACTTAACGGCAAAATGTAATGTATATAAAGTTAGCAGGACACTTTTGGAAATTCATGTTAAAAACTATCCTATCATTAGTTGCTAATTAATTGCGAATTAGTTACGCAAAAAAAAATTAATTGCTTTTTTGGTTAAATAATTTTAAGAACTAATTAATTGCGAATTAGTTACGCAAAAAAAAAATTATAGCATTTTTGGTTTGCGAAAAAATGGGTGTCCTGCTAACTTCATATGAACTTAGCAGGACAACTTTCTCAAAAATAAAGATAATTGAGCTGAAAAAATTTGATTATTGAGAGCTAATTAATTGCGAATTAGTTACGCAAAAAAAAAATAATTTTTTGTTCGTTTGTGAAAAATAGGCGTATTGCGAACTTCATGTGAACTTAGCAGGACAACTTTCCCAAAAATGAAGATTAATGATTTGAAGAAAGTTGGTTTTTGAGAACTAATTAATTGCGAATTAGTTACGCAAAAAAAAATTTTATTGCATTTTTGGTTTGCGAAAAAATGGGTGTCCTGCTAACTTCATATGAACTTAGCAGGACAACTTTCTCAAAAATAAAGATAATCGAGCTGAAAAAATTTGATTATTGAGAGCTAATTAATTGCGAATTAGTTACGCAAAAAAAAAATTTATTGCATTTTTGGTTTGCGAAAAAATGGGTGTCCTGCTAACTTCATATGAACTTAGCAGGACACCCATTTTTTCCTAAACCAAAAAAGCAATTAATTTTTTTTTTTGCGTAACTAATTCGCAATTAATTAGCAACTAATGATAGGATAGTTTTTAACATGAATTTCCAAAAGTGTCCTGCTAACTTTATATACATCAAAATGTATGTTAACTAGTGGTACTAGTTGTGGAGAATTTTATTTTCTACATACAAATTTTGTGTGGAGCTAACGATTTTTAAGATATTTTGGAAACACTGTTTCAAATTTTTCAAGATGGCGACAAAATAGGGGGTTTCTTACTCCGAAAATAGGATTTTAAGCTCACAATAACCTCACCTACACATCAAAAGAAAAAGAACTTGTCCTAGTCAAAAAGCAAGGCTATAGGCCAACATTTTGCAAAATTTCGATGGACTAGGACGAAATTTCAGTGAATAAATCATATTATTTTCTTCTTACCTGGTTCAACTAGAAATACAAGAGATGTTATTTATTTGTTTATGACAGCAATGAAACTATTGTAATGCCGGATTTACACGAATAGAAAGCTGCCAGTATAATGACAAAAAGAATGAATTTGTCCATTCTTTTGTTGTTGCTTTTGTCATTATACTGGCAGTTTTCCAACCGTGTAAATCCGGCATAACACTTCAAGTGATAACCCGTGCCGCCACTTACATTCGTTGGTAATACGAGGTTTTTGTACTTTAAATTAAATGTCATTCGAACTTTTAATAGATATCTGCATTTTTGTAAAGTTTTTTCCGTAAACTCAATTGTTTTCACATTTCGATTCTTTTTTTTTTACAAATTACTTATACAACGTGGATTCACAGATGCCATTATTCTTTAAACAAAATTTAATTTATCAAACACAACGAATAGCAAATCTAAAATCGTTGTATAGACTTTCTGGAAATTCCGAAATAATAAACGAAATTATTTAAAAATTGCAATAAAGAACTGAAAATCTTTGAAAATTAGTTGGCTCACATATACCTACATATTTTATTTTTGTTAATGTATTTAAAAATCCGCCTACGTCGTTTTTTAGCAGGTTTCCTGTTTGCTAAAATACACAGTTGTTTTTCACAAAGTTCAAAACATAGAATTCCCATGTCCCTACTTGTAACCTATGAACCTACCATTTGCATTTCGAAAGCGCATTTTGGTGACCATAGGGCCGTAGTAACGCTGCCAGGTTGATGGCATGTGGCTTTGGCTTGTACAGGTACATAGGATAAGTGACCGAAATTTAGAGCAGTATAAGACGCCATAACAATAAATGAATCGTTAACAAATAGAAGAAGTCTTTTAAGAAGAGCAAATGATACTTTTGGCTATCGCATACGTACGAAAATCGGAGCATGGAACGTTCGATCCTTGTACGGCGAAGGTAGATACGAGCAGGTTGAGCGTGAAATGCTTCACCTTAAGATCAGTATCCTGGGCATCAGCGAAACTAGGTGGAGAGGAAGAGCCGAATACAGAGCTGACTCTGGGCAAACGAGAATGCTGTATTCCGGGGAGGATGAAAGAGAGGGTGGCCAAAGGCTGCATGGTGTCGGAATTATGTTGAACGAAGAAGCGAGGCGTAGTCTTATATCCTGGGCGCCCATTTCTGCAAGAATAATGACAGCAAGGTTCCGTTCAAAAATTCGCAACGTCACAATAATTCTGTGCTACGCCCCCACAAATGAAGCGACCGAGGAAGACAAAACCGCTTTCTACACTCATCTTAGCTCAGTTTACAGTGGTGTTCCAAGAGCCGACATCATAATTGTCATGGGAGATCTCAATGCCCAAGTCGGATCAGACAACTACGGTCTGGAACGCGTCATGGGGAAAAATGGCTTGGGGTCACGAAATGAAAATGGCGATTTGCTGGTCGATTTTTGTAACGCTAATCGTCTTGTACTGGGTGGGACTGTGTTTAAACATAAGACTTGCAACAAAATCACCTGGGTACATCCGGATGGTCAAACTGAAAACCAAATTGACCACATCATGATTCAGCAGCGATGGAGGAAGTCAATGTGCGATGTTCGAAGCATTAGAAATGCCGACATGGGAAGCGACCACCATTTGGTTCTCATGAGTCTCAAGCTACGAACTGCAGCTGTAAAACGTCAATCACAGGGTGCAGCAAGGAATTCGAAGTTCAATACAAATGCTTTAAATGATCCCAACATATGTCGAAACTATGTCTCCAACCTTAACGACAGAGCTTCGTCATTAAACGGAATACACCATTCAACAATTGATGAGATGTGGGGTGATATAAAAAGTGTTTTTATGGATGCTGGATCCGAAACTGTACCCAAGCAGTCGAGAGTTAGAGACTCTTGGATATCCCAAGACACCTGGGATAAAATCGAGCTTCGCAAATTGTTGAAGATGCAAATAAATGCCGAAGCGGATGCTCAACGAAAGGCTGAATTGCGAAGAGAGTATCGCTTAGCACATAAGATGGTCTATCGCTGTGTGAGACGTGACAAGAGGGTGAGGTTAGACGGTCTCGCAGAAAATGCGGAAAACGCTGCAAGAAGAGGAGATATGAGGGAATTGTACCAAATATCCAAGGAAGTTGTCGGGAAGAAAACCAACACGAATCATCTTGTAATGGATGTGGATGGTACACTTTTGGTATCAATCGAGGATCAGCTGCGCAGGTGGAAGGATCACTTTTGTGCCTTGCTTAATGAGGATTCTGTCGAGCAGAGTGCTGAAGTGCCCCAGCTTAACGAGATGCGTAGATCATATAGGGGTATTGACATCGAACCCCCCACAGTACTAGAAATTCAATCTTCGATAAATCTTCTCAAAAACAACAAAGCAGCTGGACTTGACGGTATACCAGCCGAGTTCCTGAAAGCTGACCCTGTCAGAACAGCTAGTATTCTACACCCGTTGATACAAGCTGTGTGGGAAAACGAAATCTATCCCAGCGACTGGAAGGATGGTGTAATTGTTAAGTTGCCAAAGAAAGGTGATCTTAAGAATTGCAACAATTGGCGAGGTATTACAGTTTTTTCCGTTTTTCCAAAATTAATGGCAACCATCATTCTGGAGCGGATAAAGGTTAGAATCGAGTCTACACTCAAGAGGCATCAAGCTGGTTTCCGCAGTGGGCGGTCTTGTGTCGACCATATCAACACTCTGCGTATCGTACTTGAGCAGTCTGCGGAGTTTCAATCACCGCTTTACCTCATGTTCGTGGATTTTGAGAAGGCCTTTGACCGAGTCAACCGTGAATGTATATGGAGATCACTTCTTGGTAGAGGAATTCCCCCAAAAATTGTTGCCATTATAAGAGAGTCCTATAACAACGCAAGATGCTTTGTTTTACACAATGGGCAGCTATCCGACTCTTTCGAAGTGCGGCAGGATGTGAGACAGGGAGATGTTCTATCGCCAATTCTCTTTCTACTGGCAATTGACGATGTTTTGACGGCCAGCGTTGGAACATCAGAGAGGCAGGGCATTCAATGGAGACCGTTTGAAAGGCTTAGCCACTTAGACTATGCCGATGATATATGTCTTTTGGCAAATAACATCAGCGGGCTGAACGGGATGTGTCAAGCTCTGAAGGTAAAAGGAGAGGCGAGTGGTCTTAAAATAAATAGCAAAAAGACAAAAATAATGCTTCCAGGCCGCTCCACACATCAGCGTATTTTAATACAGGAGACGCCAGTTGAAGAGGTTGAACAATTTAACTACCTTGGAAGTATTGTTTCAGCAAATGGTGGTACTGATCTGGACGTTCAAAGTAGAATAAATAAAGCTCGCGCAGCCTTCGGTTCTCTCTCCCAAATTTGGAAATCATGTCAAATCTCCTTGCGCACAAAGTTGAGATTCTTCGAATCCAATGTTAAATCCGTGCTGTTATATGCTTGCGAAACCTGGAAAGTCACGACTACCATCTCAAAGAAATTGCAGGCTTTTGTGAACCGTTGTCTACGCCATATTCTAAAAATTCGCTGGCCACAAATTATATCAAACGAGGAATTGTGGCGCAGGACAAAACAAGAGCGGCGTAAATGGCAATGGATTGGTCACACACTGAGGAAACCAAACGATGAAATTGCAAAGCAGTCATTTGAATGGAATCCTCAGGGTGCACGGCGGGTTGGAAGAGCAAGAACAACATGGAAATCAACAGTTCTAGCTGAAGCAGACTCCCAGAGAAAGACGTGGCCACAGTTAAAATATCTATCTGCAGACCGTGAAGGATGGAAACGATTTGTTGGCGCCCTATGCCCCAACCGGGGTTACAGGACTTGATGATGATGATAAGACACTTTTAGTTTATTTTATTTCTTGAGTGCATTTTTGAAAGTGCATTTTGGTAACCTTAGGACCACCGTAACGCTGCCGGGTTGGTGGCATATGGCTTGTACAGGTACAGAGCATATGTGACCGAAATTTGGAGCAGTATAAGACACTTTTTTATTTTTTTTTTATTTCTTAAGTGCATTTTTGAAAGTGCATTTTGGTAACCTTAGGGTCGTAGTAACGCTGCCAGGTTGATGGCTGTTGTTTGTACATATACAGAGCAAACATTTATGAAATTTCGGGGGGCACAAAATACTTTCTATTTGTTCTTCTTTTGTCGGTGCATTTTGAAAGTGCATTTTGGTGGCCTTAGGGGCGTCGTAATGCTGCTAGGTTGGTGGTATTCAGTTTGCACGTGTACTAAGTGTTAGTGAACTAAATTAAGAGCGGTATAAAACACTTTTTTTTTTTGCTGTTGCATTTTGAAAGTGCATTTTGGTGGTTAAGGAACCGCGAAATCGCTGCCAGGTTGCTACCATGTAGTTCGCACTGATGCAAATAGTACGCCTACAAAGTTTGGAGCCGTATAAAACACTTTAAGCAAAACGTTCACTAGCTCTATACCTATATCGCAAGTAAAAAGGAAGAGATGCATCTGAACTAATGGTTCACATGGATTGGTTTATTTGCAAACCAGCCTGTGCTTTCTATGAATTTTCTCATGTTTTCCATTGAGACAACGGGTGATATGAATAAAACAAAGCACCTGCTCAAAACTCAACTTTTCGAAGCAGGTGCTTCATTTGCAATGAATAAAATACTTGAGAAGGTGCTCAACGATTGAGCATCTACATGTTTGATGAGAACCTTCTCAGGGTAAGCACCTGCTCCATTGTAAGGAATGAATAAACCGAAGCACGTGCTCTATCGAGACGAGCACCTGCTCCTCATTTGTAAGTTAGATTAGTAGGTTGCTCAACGTTGAAGTAAATAGCGTTTAATACCTTTTGTTGCTTCATGAATGGGGAATTTTATACAAATTTTTAATCGCAAGGTTAAATTTTATAAGAGAAAAGGATTAAAAAAAAATACTATTGCATTCTTTATAAATTCAGCCCAGAAAATGTTTTTTCTTAAGGAACCATTTCTTTTTTAATAATTAAGGATAGAGGGGTGGTGGGGGGTTTAAAACAAATGTTGTTCCTTTCTTATTAGTCCAGTCAATTTGTGCTCAAAAAGGCAAATTGTGGTATTTTTTGAATTAGGTAGTAAGACGAAAACCAACGATTTCTCGAAAACGAATGAAGGTATTTGAAAGGTTCAAAAAGAATTTTGAAGTAAAATGTTCATACTTCAGAATGGCCATACAAATTTTTTCAAAAAAAATTACCTCGAGAACAAAAAAAACCCAAAATTTGTATACAAAATGCATTTTTTTTTTAATTTTTAGATTCGAATATCTCAAAAACGTGACGTGATAGAGTAATTTCAAGGCCAGATTCAAACTCAGCGCATTAAAGACCATCAAAAAAGTATATCTTGGTTCATGTTACAGACAAAAATTCAAATTTTGCATTTTCGAAAACAGTAAAAATACGTCAATTTTCGACTAGCGCTTGAGTGCAAATGGGTTGTTGCTTAAAAAAGCCTTAAATAGGGATTTATTGGAAATTGTGTGTATGTACTTTCAATGGTAATTTGATGTAATTTTCAAATAGTGGTAGTTTTCGATCCATTAGTGAGAAACTCTCAGAAAACGCATTTTTGCATTTTTTTCCATGATGCAGCACGAAATTTTGTTGGCAAACCTCAGATTCGGATTCCACACCCCCGAAAACGTAAAGGAGCGAACAAATCAATACTACCCCACAATTTGCATGGAAAAATATGTACAATTTGACTGGACTTATGCACATATCGATACCTTCCCGTAAGAATGTATTAAGCGACATTTTCAAAATTTTAAATTAAGATTTAAAAAAACCTTTTGATTAGTTATTCTTGTGTGTATTTTTTTGTTATAAACAGATTTTTAAAGGGATTTTGAGTTGAAAAACCTGTGCCAAATCTTTTTATTCCATTAAATACACAAATAAATAGCTGAACAAGAACTTTTTTTTTGATGCCTTTCAATTTTTTTAAATGTCGCTTAATACATTCTTGCGGGAAGGTATCGATATGTATGTATGTACATATGTACATATGTACATATATCTCAAAAACACAATTGAAGACCCTTTGGTGTTTTTTGAGAACCGAAAAACCCATGTTTTTTTGACAATTCTTGGGGTTGTCAAGAAAACCTGGTTCAACCGTGTTTAAACTTCCACGAAAAAACCTTTTCACAAAAAACGCGGGTCCAAACAGAAAAATGCTCATATTTTAAATTATTTTTTTATTATAAATCATCGAAAATAATTCTAAATGTCAAAAACAATATAATTTGGTTTGAGGTATGAGAGAAGCTACTCGGTTTGAATGAGGAGGTGCTCTTGAGTTTGTTTATAATTTTATTCATACGAAATGGGAGCAGGTACTTTTTTATTGAGCACCTCCTCTGATTCTCATGCGAGTACCTGCTCTGAGTACGTGCTCCGTTTTATTCATATCACCCAACAACAACAACAAACCTCTCCAAAATAACGGAGGCGATTTGTTTGGAGGTTTGGAATGGCTTCTATTTCTTCTACGTCCAGACAGCTCCTACAGAAATCGGGCGCGAATACACACAGTACTTTTGGCCATTGTGCCAATGGGACGCAATGACCCGTTAGTACACCTATCAAGATTCTAATATTCTTTTTACTCAGTATTCAAATATACAGAGTTTCCTTTTCATTAATTCTAGGCCATAGAATTCTAGAGAAAACGCAGACGTTCCTGGTCATCCAAGAGTTTTAGATTTACTTTTTCGTTATTAGGTCGATCAGGCTGATCGGGATGTCTGGTCCCAGATCTAAGTGGCTACTACTGGTTTTATTTGATACTGACCCTTTCCTTGCCAGTTCATCTGCTATATCTTCTACTTTGCTATGTCCAGGAACTAGAACGTCTATATTTATATCTTCATATTTATACTACCTACTTTACACAAATTTAAAACAAAATTGAAAGAAGTAAATATCTAAAGTTGAGCAGCACAGAGCGTAGTTCAATATTTGACCCAGTTTTCTAACATTCTGTTCAGTACAATTGTGATTTATATATTTCCTTTCTACATAGGTTCGCCATTGCCATATATTGAAATGACTGTAAACAAAATATGCATTCACTTCACAATAAGGGACAAGGACATGGACAAGTACAATGTTTGCTCTTAAAAAACATCCTCACTTCTGGTATTCACGTTTTGTGAATTAATTCTTGTACAAGGGGGATATCCTCGTGTTTACTCGTCATCAAAGTACACATAATTTCTAGTGTTATTGGTTGTGATGTGAGCATCGCATTTTAAATTGTATCCTCGTATTCCCTGTTGGGAAAGATGAGTATTCGCATTAACTCACGTAGGTACCTGTCACATTCAAGCCAATCTTAATCATCAATCCTCACATTTCTGTGCCACAGGGCTTTGTCTTTTGGCACAGCACGAAGGGTTAGAGATTAGCAGTTAAACGAGTGCGTATATATAAACATTTTTGAATGAGCCTGGAGAATATAATCGTTTCGAACCTCCCGTCCCAAGCGCTACAACCCTATACATATAACAACTTTTAATGTTATGAGCTTAAAGGAAAATTACCCTTGTGTAATAAGGTTATATTACCATTGAAATTGTGTTGTAATGAAGGTTTGTTTTTTGTGTTGTTCTTATAGCATTGGATGATTAATGTTACCTATGAAGTGCTGAAGGCACTGAGCCTTCAAATGCTAACAGCCATGGATCATGGATTGAAATGTTTGTTGAAGTTATTTTAGCCTTTATGAAGATAACAATAAAGAACTGTGCAATTTGACTTGTTGCCAAAATAATTGTTTTCACTTTCTAAAATTAAAATTATAGGTTTATCGTTTATGTAGGTATATGTATGTATGCAGGGATGTAGGTAAGTACATATTACAGTTATTGAAATTTTATACAGCGTTTAACGTATATAGCCAACTTTCACTTGATAAAATACAAAAATGGGTTCTAAAAATGAAGTCCGGAACGAAGTAATTGCAGAAAGTATAAATGCCAGACATGCGTCTAAACATGGGTCAGAATACAAAAAAGTAATCATGGATTATAATGATATTCACATTGGAGATAAACACTAATACTGATAAACGACTTTTTTCTAACCACATGCCCATAGCTAATTGTATATACAGTTTGTTCAAATGTATAACTCACTAACTAGCCAAATACCTATACCGACACTTCTTCTGATGGAAATTACATTTCTTACAGATATAGAGATATAGAAATAATGAACAGGAATATCTTTTAATATCTGAAAAATGTGACATCTGGCAAATTGTGACTTTTTAGATAAACAAATAGTTTCAATCTCATTTGCTTCAACATTTTTTTGTTGGTGCTTTGAGGGCTTTACATTTGGATCAAAAATATACTAAGCACAAGGTATTAAAAGGAGTTTTTTCTCTCTCAATTTCCCTTTCTCAAAAACATTATAAATAAGCCTTCATCCATGTAAATACATAAGATTCGTATATAAAAACATTTCTGGTGTGGAAGAATTTGCTTTTTAAATCCTCCCAAATATATATCGACTATACGACTATGTGTAGGTTACTTTCTTCTTTTAATCTTTTTTAATTAAAAACATGTTGAATGCTTTAATTTTATACTGACACACAATAGTATGAAAACCATTTCCTATCACAAAGCGAATAGAAACCAACTTAGGAGTTAAGAGTAATACTTAAAGAATACATAGGTTTATCAAATTATGTTTAAGGGATTAAATAAATGGGACTCCTTAACAATGTGCCCAATATTAGAAGTGAAAATTCAAATTATATCAATAAACCCAATTTGAATAATCATAAAAAAATTTTAATTTTCAATTTTGTATCTTGATTGAAGTAACAATGCAACGCAATATATTCTAAAACTAAAATCGGTTTAAAATGTAATAGTTAAGCAAAGTGAAGGGTGTTTTGCATAAGATGCATCAAAACGCTAAAGCCATGAAGGTTGAATTGAAAAAAGAAATAAATGCACGGCTGCATCGCATCTACATTGCCCTTAAAGCTTAAGCTGCTAAATCAGTTTTACAACAATTATTGATTACAGGTCTTATATGACCTGGTTTAAAAGCCGTCGGTCGGTCAGATTGACATAATATATTCTATTGAAATCAAAAAAGTGAATTTAAACAAAATAATTTAATATACATACATATGTTTGTAATTAAAATATTTAAATGAAATTAAATTGAAGTTAAAAGCAAAATTTAAATCGAAACAAAGATTAAAAGCTTTGTGAGATGAGAAATTTTAAAACTCTGTTAACCAGTCAGGTGGAGTTCATTTACAGTATTTTGATTATGTAATTGAAGTGTATCTGTGTATCTTAAGCGAGTCGATGAACATCGATGGTACTCCTGTTTCGATATGAAGCATATAATTAGGTGTTGTGGAAGGGAGAGCGAAAACTCCATTTAAAAAGGACCGAAGTAATTTTTCAACATCCTTATATTCTTTGTAGCCCCACACTTGCGAACAGTATAACATGATGGATTTCACAACCGCTGAAAACAGTTTGTATTTCATTGAATGATGAATAGATTTATTTGCAATGCAGTTTTGGTTTCCCGCAGTTTTGACTTGATGTATTTTTTTATACAGAGGTTACTTGTTATAACGACACGAGGTACTTGAATTCCTTTACCACTTTAACTTCCTGCCCCTTATATTTCCATTTTTCATAATTGCGTATCATCCGTGTCCCTGTCTAAATATCATAATACTTGATTAATTCAGGATAACTGATAAATTCCAGGTGTCACAATATTTTTCTAGATTGGGAATCATGTTCTGAAGATGTTCGTGAGATTCCGATAGTAGAACGATGTCATCAGCGTAAAGTAAACTGGGGATGCTTTCATCAGCAATTGTTACACCTGCTCCTACGTGCTCCACTGAATCATCGATAAATAGGTTAAACAAAAGAGTGCTCAATGCACATCCCTGCTTAAGACCCATTGAAGAGCTGAAATCTTCAGAAAGGCATTCTCCATCCCAAACAGCTATTGATTCTTTGGTATAAAGAGCTCTTAGAATATTGATCATTTTTGAAGATATCCCGATATGACAATTTAAGAAATAGTGCTCCTCTATCTATATTGTCAAATGCTGCCTTAAAATCTATGAAAAAACATACAGTTTTTTCCCACGATTGAGGTACACTTCAGCAATATTTGTTAGTAGAATTACTTTGTCTATTGTTGAAGTAACATGGTCGAAATCGTGCTTGAAGTTCACTGAGTTTTGAGTCTTCGCTCAACCAAGTTGTAAGCCTACTGAAAATCATACTTGCAAACAGCTTCATAGATGCATTCAAAAACGAAATTCCACCTTAGTTCTCTCCGATAGCTGAGTCTCCTTTTTTAAATAATAATCGAGGACAAAAAACTAGAAGGAACATTACTTGACTCTGACTGAGAACAGATATAAAATCCGATGTAGCAAACTTGAAGAATTCAATCGGAATTCTGTCTGTTCCAGTTGCCTTTATTGGTTTTTGCTCTATCTAACGCCGCATTCAGTTCTTCTTCAGCAAAGGTAGAATCCAAAAAATCATTCTCAATAAGCGAAATCGTATAGTGAAACCTTGAAGAAGCTCGGCATTCAGTATTTAACCACGCCGAAAAATATTCCTTTAAATCAGATGCCTTTAGATCACACGCAATTGTAAGCTTTGATCCATTTATTAATTCATTGCCTTCCAGAATTCAGAGGAAGATTTAGCCATTGACAGTGAGTTAACAACACTTCTATTATAATCTGATTTTTTTTGTAAACACTTTATATTTTTTGTTTGAATCTACATACCATAGTTTAAAGTTGTTACTATTGAATGAGCGAAACAAGGCGAGAAACGAAAAAGAAAGATTCCACGCATTTTCACACTCCTTATCAAACCAGATTTGCTTGAATTTTCGAACTTTAACTGAATTCGAACGGTGAGGATAAGCTATCTTATAACACCCAGCCAGTTCATCCATACAGGGATTAGGTGTTACTTCTTTGAGAAGAGATAGTTCCATATCTAAGCTTTGATGGTAGTTCATGAGAAAATGACTATCCCAGTTCAGCTTCAGTTCCGTTGTTATATTTGAAGTAAGTATATTACTCTTACTTGTAATGACTAATGGCATATGCTCCGATTCTACATTAAAGTCTGTAATCATTTTTAACCAACCACCTGCAGCTATACAAATAATCAATGACTAAGTGACCTGACCATCTTATGAAAGTGTATTCCCCTGATGCGGCATCTTCTGCACTACCATTCACAATTTATTGTAAAGTTAAATGAATTGCAAAGCTTTAAAAATCTGGTTCTTTTACTATCCTTTTGATTGTCCTTAGATGGCCGGGACTGACTTAAGCAAGTTAATACTACTGAGGAGTATGGAGGCCAACCAAGCTCGTTTCCTATTCTTGGTTTCGTCCAAACACACAAGCATATCTTCCAGCAATTCAAAATCTTCACTCCAGTGGTTACAATTAAGGTATATTGGAGGAATACATTATTTTTCCCCCTGATCTACAAATGTAATGATGGAAGTTCCGCCGGTGTTCTCAAATTTTAAAATGGGTTTGAGTTCATTTTTGAAACCTACCACCATGCCACCACTTGAGTAGTATAAATATTCTCTTCCGATATTGTGTGGTCTACTAGCAGAAGTCCATGCCAATTCATATCCTTTAAACATATAATTAAATATTTCATATTGATTTTCCATTAAAAATGTTTCTACCAATATATAAAAATATCCAATGCTCTAATAAAATTAAAAAAAATCGGGGTTAGTCATGGAAATCTACCGAAAATATAGGGCTAACCCCAGCATGCGCGGATACAGGGGAGGGGGGGGGGCAATGGGTGCAATTGCCCCCCCCCCCCCCTGGGCAAGAATGAACGAAGTATAAAATATGAATTTAATAAAATGTAATCAAATAAAGGTTATTTCGTTGTACGTTTAAAAATTTTTTTCAGCAATGAGTGGTTGTGCGTAGGCCGATGGCCGACCAGGTTTAGTCAAGAAAAGTTCCGCTATGCACAAATAGCCTTGAAATCGACTGAGTGCAAAGCTTATAACTTCGGTTTTAGATGTCCGATCTTCAAAGTTAAGATCTTTAATTAAAAGATAAATGTCCGGCTACATTACTTTTAAACATTTTATAAGAAAAGTCAATTTATTTCATACTAGGGAGCAGGTTGAACCCTAAATAGATTCGATTTTCACTTTTCAAAATACTGTGAATGAAAAATTTCACAATTTGAAAAATAATGATTTAAAAATAATTGAACCACCTCCAACCCTCCTCTACAAATTTGTTAGTGTCTTTTATAGTTAAAATATAACGGGAGAGGTGACAGGGGCATTTATCTAAATTTTCAAACAAAAGTTGATTTTAATTTTAAAAAAAAAATTTAGTCTTTAAAATACGTCGATTTACAAGTAATTACCTTCAAAAATTTCAAATTTTGCTTCCAATGTTCGGATCTACAGGATAAAGATATCTAATTAAAGTTAAAATAATAAACTACATTTTTGTATAAAATTTTTTGAGATATACCAAAAAATTTCATACATTTTGAGATATACCAAAAAATTTCATACTAAATGGGTGATAGCTCTTTTTGTCATAAATATTAAAATGTGCGTTTCCATTCAGGGAGTACTTTCACTAGAAAACTCTCGAGAGCGACTTTTGGATATCTGTCCTCCCCTCTGGTGAGCATGTATTTAAAGTTAGCAGGACACTTTTTGAAATTCATATTAAAAACTATCCAATCATTAGTTGCTACTTAATTGCGAATTAGTTACGCAAAAAAAAAAATTAATTGCTTTTTTGGTTTGCGAAAAAATGGGTGTCGTGCTAACTTCATATGAACTTAGCAGGACAACTTTTTCAAAAATAAAGATAATCGAGCTGAAAAAAGTTTATTATTGAGAACTAATTAATTGCGAATTAGTTACGCAAACAAAAATTTAATTTCATTTTTGGTTTGCGAAAAATGGGTGTCCACCCGCAGAAAGGTTTAATAAAGGCGTTTTCTTTGTTTTTTCCACTATAATCATTGGGTTTTTATTCATGTCGGAAAGTTTGGTTTTGTATCGATGGACTAAGGCATCTGATACGGTTCATCTCTGTTTCGATCTATAATTTTAGTTTAGCTAAAATACAGATATTGTCAAATTAATGCAATTGTTTTGTTTGCACAAAATCTTTTTTATCAACGTCCTTCAATTTTCTTGCAAACGCATTTGACGTTAATGAACCCGTTCTGCGGCTTCTCAATATTTTTGCTTCCAGCTCCATTTTTTACTGCAGAATTGCATCACACATGATGTTATCGAACATGTGACTTTAGCAAACTGCATTATCGAACACAATGCTTATGCAGTAAAACTTGAATTTGCCTTTTCTAACAGCAGACTTTTGCAGTTTGCGTTTGAGAACATTCTGCAAAACGCATTTTGACGCTTATGACGTTCTCGAAAACGGCCTCTTACTAGCAGGGTTAGGTTAGGTTGCCAGTTACAGAAGAGGATGGAAATTTCGATCGAACTCGAACGTCATGTGTCTGTAGCTACAAACCGCAAAAATTAATTTCAAAAAGTTCAAAATACCCTCTTTTCAAGAACTGTGGCAGTTATGAAAGAGTTTATTGCTTTCTGTAAATTATAGAGCGGTATGAAGTGTACACAAATTTTCTGTAGACCTTATCAAGATTTTGGATACTCACGAAAATTGCCCCCCCCCCTGAACGAAATCCTGGATCCGCGCCTGATACCCCGGACAATTTGTAACAAAGGAAATTCATTTGCAGTTAGGTTCAATCACACAAAAAATTAGCCACAGTCCACCACTGGGAAATGGCTTAAATTTGAATGCATGTGCAAGGTGTTTTGCATACGATACAATTAATGATGAGAGAATGTTGGTTTTACCGAAAAAAGAAAGAAGTAATTTTAAAGTGGGGTCTTACTGCCCCCCGTTTGAGTGGGAGGGGCAATTTACAAAAAATTCACTTAAATTAGAAAAAAAAAACAATGGCAACTTTTATAATATCATGCTGCAGGTTTTTGTAAAGCCAGAAATACATTCCTTATAGTCTGGGAGCCCACCGTAAGATAGCCTATCTCATCGCAGCCACGTTAAAATTTGTTGCCAACCGATAGCTTCAGTCCAAACATTTACAAAGCTGCTGGTCGGACAAGCTTAATCTGCTCGCAATGGTTGGAAAATGCACTTTTCAGTGCATTCAGTGCAACCTGAAAAGTGCATTTTCTAAAAATTGGGACCAGATAAAGTTTATCCGACCAGCCAGTTTTGTAAATGATTTTACTAAAGCTATCGGTTGGCATCCAATTTTTGCGTGGCCGCAATGAGATAGGTAATCTTACGGTCGTCTCCCGGACTATTAATTTTATTTTTAAATTAAGTTGTTTAAGAGCATAATTTTGAAAAATTAACCTTCAAACTCAAAATTCAAAAAACTCAAACTATTTTTTTTTACAAATTTTATGTTATTAAATACAATTTTTGACTTTAATATTCAATGCTTTGGTCAATTTTTAGTCAAACACAATAAACCAAATGGTTCTAGGACTTTTATTTTTCAAGATAATAAACAAATAACTTGAGCAACCTACAACAACCTACTCATAAAAACAAAGAAAAACTTAATTGATGAAATGACAAAAAAAACCTTATAAAGAGATCATCCTCATAAGTAAAGATCTGAATAATATAATTCCTGATTCTTTGCCTATAATTTATTTGAAGATCAATTTTGGTAAAAACTGATATCAAGTTCGAATCAGTGTGAAAAATCATTATAAATAGATGTATCACAAGTCTGCTTTATAGCTGAATACATTTTGTCATTCATATGCGATATTGGAAACGACTATAAATTACTTAATTTATTTTCCTTCAACTTCTAAATCAAAAAAATTAAATTAAATACAATGTTCCCATTGGCTGATTTAGGCTAATTTTGGATATGTCTTAAGTACCAGTGGCCTGAGTCTTTTCGCAGCCATTCAAACTTTACCATCTCTTATAATTTTTTTTGCAGTTTTTGCCTGAAAGCCTTTTTTTGGTACTTCATGACAGATGCCAAGATTCCATTCTTCGGGCATACTTTCATTCCACCAAATTTTGCAGATGAATTGTTGCACGCTCATTACCAAGTCATCTCTTGCTGCTTTGAATAGTTCGCCTGGGAGTCCGTCCGCAGCCTTGTACGATTTAAGTTTGGAAAGCACTAACCGCATTTCATTAAGGTCGGGTGAATGGAAATAAAGGCCATCGTCGTCCAAGATGAATGGAATATTATGCCTAGCAGCGGTATGTTTACTATTTTCGCCGTTTAGCAACCTAGAAAAAGGCTTTTTGCCTTATGTCCTCCTTTTATAACAAACCCACAACCAAATGACCCTGCTCTTTATAACAATTTTAACCGTAGATGTCACACTATTTCATCTTTCATGTGCCCTTGCATGTGCAGATCCAAAATTCGTTGTCCTTGTTACGTTTGCTGGGGTCATCAACATTAAAATCATCCGTATTCGAGGCTTGTTGTCGTTTCGAAACCATTCTTTTTGTACATAGCAGGGAGGTTACCCCGAACGCACAACCACCATCCTGTGCGACCAGACTCTTAAATAACACCAAGAGTAAAGAGTCAGATAGAACCGCTCCTTATAGGCCTGAGCTCCAAATAGTCGAAGAAGCCCAAATGAGGGGCTCACCAAGTACTTCAAACTTGCTGGAACTGTAGACGCCATCGCTGATTCTATCTCGAGAATTCATCCGCTGCCATCCAATCGTTGAAAACACTCTTTCGTAATTAGTAGCAACAGCTTACTCCACTTTAACCTGTCGAAAATGGGAGTCCCTTCTGCTGAAACTATAGTTCTGCGATCGCATAGCTCTTTGTTTGGTATTGGTCTTTTACATTCAGCGTTAAAAAGTACCCTTAAAACCATGGGCGCCCACAGGGGGGGGGGGGGGGGCAGAGGGGGCATTGCCCCCCCCCTAGAATTTCAAGTTTTTACTTTTGTTCTGTACATTAATTTAATTTTAATATTCAGGACTACGAGGTGATTCAATTCTTCCTACCAACCTTCCACTAATGCAATTCAATTTTTGTCACTCAATAATTGAATATCCAATTTCTGCCTCCCATGAAATTATTAGCAAAAGTTGACGTAGGTAATTTTTACCTTCCTTAGCACATGCACATGTTTCAGAAAACATAAAGAAGTAATCTTCCGCATAAAGTTTGCTCTCTTTTATATTTCCTTCTACTCGATAAACAGATATCCTTAACAAAGACTACAAACGCGTCGCGTGCCACAACGACAATATCTTTTACTTTCATAATATGTTAAGTTACCTACTTGTATTTTTTCTTTCATATTAGAAAGGAATGTTTTTGAATCATGTCCCTGCAATGAGTGAGCAATGATCGACTCAGTAGCCTTTGTATACTTTTTTCACATAGAGATCGGTTATCTACTCAAGCCGCAAGAGCATTATTTGAAAAAAAGTGTGCTAGACAGATTTTCTTTCTAGGGAAGCGCCAAGAAGGCTACAACTTCTCTTACGAGAAAAAGAATAAATCCAATATTTCGTGCAAGGATTTTTTAAGTCTATTTTATAAGTTTTTGTCTTATTAATTATCCCTTAAAAACGTTTGGAAGTCCTCATTTATTTCGCCACTATTTAAAAACGGAAACAAGTACAATATATTCGACTATAGAGGCATTGCTAAGTTATCATGTATACCAAAATTGTTCGAAAAAAATTATTCTAGAAGCCATTGAAAAAAGATACAAAAACGTTATTTCGCCACATCAACATGGATTTATGAAGGGTAAATCTACCGCAACCAACTTGATGGAGTTTTGCTCGGATGTCATTGTAAAAAACCAAATTGGATTTCAAACAGATGTCGCATACTTGGATTTTTCGAAAGCTTTTGACCGCGTTTATCATGGTTTACTTTTAAAAAAGCTAATGACCATCCCTAAATGGTTTATAGTTTGGTTGGAGTCATACTTATGTTGCAGATCACAGTTTGTCTATTTTAAAAACAAAACATAAAAAAAGATAATTGTGTATTCCGGCGTTCCTCAAGGAAGCCATTTAGGTCCCTTTCTATTTATATTGTTTATAAATGACTTACATAGTGCAATCAAATATTCTAATCTGCTTATATTCGCCGATGACGCCAAGCTTCGCTTATCTTACAAAAATAATGATGACTATAAACTGCTGCAAATGGATTTGAATAGTGTTTTCCATTGGTGTAGTGTCAATGATATGGAACTAAATGTATCAAAGTGCAAGTGTATGTCTTTTTCACGCAAACTTGTGCCCTTCTTTAATGTCTTTTTCCTGTGTAGTCAACCACTTGAAAGGGTTGATAGTTTTTGTGATCTTGGCATTATATTGGACCCAAAATTAGACTTAAACAAACATATTGATCACATTTTTAATAAAACCAAATGCATGTTGGGATTTGTTTGTCGGTTTTCAAAAGAATTTCGAGACCCATACATTTTAAAAACTTTATACTGCTATCTTGTGCGAACAAAAATCGAATACTGTAGCAGCGTTTGGAGTCTGAGTTATCAAACTAATATAAATAGACTGGAATGTGTGCAAAAACGATTTCTCATTTATGCGCTTCGCCATCTTCCGTGGAACGTAAACACTCATCTACCACCATACAACCAGCTCCTAGCCTTAATTAATTTGCCGTCACTGACTCATCGAAGAACAGTCTCTAAAATATTATTTGTGAATGATGATTCTGAATATCTTTTAGCACAACTCAACCTAAATATTTACTCACGATCCTCAAGATCTGTTGATTTTTTAAATCAAAGATTTAATTGAACAAATTATGGAAATCATGAACCTTTGCTTGCTGCATGCTCAGCTTTTAATAAATATATTAATGTAATTGATTTTAATGTTTCAAAATATTGTTTAAAAGAAGAACTTTATAGATCTTTTCAATCTCAAAGCTAATAATTTGTAAATTTCTAAATAAATAAATGAATAAATTAAGTGCAGTCGTGAAAATTTGAATTTTGGCTATTTTCGTCATCGTCGCTGGGCTTTTTAGCACTTAGCTATTGCTCCTTCATATCGTCTCGATTCCCTGAATGAATAATTTAATTTTTCATTACACAAATTTGAATCAGAACTCGAAAACTAGATTAGAAACAGGAACAAATATATCATGGACCCACGCGTATGCTGAAACTGACCTATGGGAGCAGCGAGCGGAACGCGTCCGTCACACTGCACTCACTTTGGCTTATTATATGAAGGTACTAAGAAGTAGGAGGGAGCGGAGGCAACCGCGGCGTTTTTTACAAGCGTTTGAAGAGAAAAAAAAATTTTAGATACAAAAATAATATTTTTATATATCTAACGGGTGCCTGCTTATTATATGCCATTATATTCTTTGAAACAATGCCTAATTTAGAATCTCAATTTTTAAAGGTAGGTACATTTTACTTCTGCCCCCCCTAGCAAAAATCCTGCGGGCGCCCATGCTTAAAACATATATCACATTACAAATATTTCAGCTCGATACAATTCCAACTGCCCCTCTCTACCTCAATGATGTTGGTGGACTTTGGATATATTCTATATAGAAAATGTTATTCAGCGTCGGTCGATAACAGTTTTAATATTTAACGAAATAATTTTTCTCAAGTAACCCTCAAGATTTTTGTTATTTTTCGCGGTCTATTTTTATTATTTAATCTTTTAATACATTTTTCTTCAAATTATTAATTTTTGTATTCCAATCAAGGAATTTTAGCTCTTTAAAGTTTAATGTCATAAAAACGCGTTGAAAATTGAATGCAACGCATATGATTGTGGGTCATTTATTGGATTGGAAATCTAGAATCGGCAATTTACCAAAATGTTTCAAATTTGATTGAAAATTCTCAAAGGATGTTATTGTTCTTATAATCTTATAATTTATATTCTTTTTATATTTTTGAAAGTTATTATAGGAGACTTTTTTTTAATATATCTGGAAATATGTAACTCAGTCATGAAATCTGCAACAGTTTTGCTCAATAAAAGGTAAAGTCTGCAATTAATTTCTAACTTTATATTGACGAATCTTTCATTCTTGTCATAAAGGAATAATCTTATTGCCAAAATTAACAAATTAATTAAGAAAGAATTCATGTACATAATAAGTACATCAGGGTTTAAAAATAAATTACTTTTTGCCAGCTCTATAAACTATAAATTAATATTTATAAAATTAAAATATATTTTTCTTAGATTTGATTGAAATGAGAAATGAATCTGAATTTTCCTAAATATTTTTGTTAATTTAATGTTAATTTGATACCATTCGTTCATTTTCAACTCGTCATTGGTATCGACTCACAAAACAAAACACCATCAGGTATCCAGCAGGCTATTAATACATACATATCTGCTGTGTTATGATTAATGTATCATAAATTTTCTGTATGACTTTCCATAAATAAAAGCATTTTCCAAAACCAAATTATATATACAATTTTATTGTTAACCAAACCATCAATTTCTATATTCGAACCATCAGACGTGTTTGCCCAGAATCACGTATTTCTAGCATAACAAACCAAACGTATCCAATGTTGCAATATGTGTGTTTAGTTTAGATCCCCACACGTATTAAATCCAATTTCCTTCATCAGTGTTAAAGTTTCATTAGTTTTATATTGACTTTGTTTCTATTGATGTTTTATGCTCGTGAGAAATCGAAAAGCAAATCTGCTCCCAGTAGGCCCTAAAATATCACTTATAAATTAAGCCTTTTCCTGTCAAATTGTTATCATTTCAAATGCGATGAGAATATTAAAGTAGAAATTTAACTTCAATCACCATTAGCATCCAGGATCACATCATGGAGGGCAAGGACATTAGTTTCTTATTCCATTTACTTAAGAAGAGTTTCTGCATATAGAGAAGAGCTGAATGGATACAGACCTTGCTATAGGAACTCTTACCAAATGCATAAAATTATAACACCGAATGTCTTTCGCCTTTAATTTGCTTTTCCTTACTTTAGTCAGTGTATTCCCTTTAGAATAAGGAGATGTAAAAATATTCAAGGACACAGTTCCAATCAAAGTTTCCTAATTGAATTTGTTAGTAGTTGAGATTTTGGCAACGATAGGTCGACTCCACTTGCTGGTCAACTTTTCTTTCTCATTCATTCAATCAGGTTTTCTTTTTTTTGTGAGCAAGAGGAATTAATTAGGGGGCATACCTACCTTGAACTTGTGTTGTCATTTTCTTTGAAGTAAGGACAGGCCTGGCAATATAAACACAAACATAATATTATGGAGTTCGATTTTGTTTTTAATATTCCGCCTCACAGGATATGAAGCACTTCTGCCTTAGACTATACCTTACCTACACGTACTTACCATCTTCAAGCATCGTTCTTCGTTAGTAAAATGCAAATTCCCAGTTAGCAGAGAGTGACAGCTGTTCTTGTTTACTTTTGTCCCAAGAGGCACCAGCGGAAAAAAAATCAAATACAGTGTTTATGCTCCAAAGGAATATCTAATTACCTTGGGAGAGAACATAGGTACACAGGCTTGCACAGCATAGAAGTTGATGATACGCTGCCGCCTGTGCTATACGATAGAGGAAGTTGGTTTTACTCCGAACAGACGACCTTTTTTATATTTTTTTTAGTTTTAAATATGAAAGTAATATTAAGTTAGGATTGGATAATTCTGTCGACGGCGCGGCGGCGGCGAATTAAATGAAAACCGAGAGGAAGAAACTTTAGCACTTTATTTTATCCTGCACTACACAAGGCGCCAGGTGTTAGGTACATATTTGAGTTAGGTGTTTCATTTGTAGGTAATCAGTGAATTTATTAAAAAAAATTTAATTTTATAATCATACAGAAATGAACCCCCTCCACACAAAGTTATCATAGTTTTGTATACCTAACCTTAATCTCTTTAAATGAAGGTATGATTGTAGGGATAAAAAGTGTTGATGATTTCCGGCTGTCGAAAACGCGTGGTGCGAGAAGGTTGGTTTATTTCTCGACACATCTTTTCTCAGGAACTAATGACCTTTTCGATTGGGGTGGCATGACAGTTCTTGTTCTGAAAAGATGAGACATTACTTCTGGATTTGATTTCAGAATTGAAGCATTTACGCGTATACAATCGGTCTTCTAGATTGCCAATCGAAAATGCCCCCATAAGTAACTACAGAACTGTACACGGGAGTGGAGTTCAAATTTTGCCTATTGTGAAAGAAATACATTTTTGATTACTTCATAATGGTTGTACTTTCAAATGGGAGCATGGCTTGGGGGACATGCATGAGGTTCGACGCAACTACAATGCGAAACGCAGATATGTTAGAATAGTCCAAGCTTTAAGCAACTGGGTTAATAACATTAATGAATCACGGTTGTTCGACCACTACACAATCACCTGAATTTGAACAGCGAATTTCATGTTTTTCTTCAACAAAAACTGCAACAATCAACTCAGATGAGAACTCAAGCACACCAAGGGCATAGAGCCAATAACCTTATGAGAAATTTTAAATTCCTTTTTGCACCTCGAGACTTAAAAGATCCACAGATTTTAAGCAGATATTTCCGAGAAAACTCATTTTGAAAGGAAAAGGGATATCAAATTGCCTCCACGTGAGTCCGATCTCTGGTACATCAACAGGTACTCTCGTACACATCAGCAGGTACTACGCCCCTTACTAACTTAAGGTGGCGCTACAGTCCGGGGTGGACCAGGGCCTCAACAAAGAAGCTTCTTCCAGTCGGCTTGATTTCTAGCTAGCTGTCTCCAGTTTCACACGCCAAGTTGGTTTAGGTTCTCTTCTACTTGCCGGTGCTACCTTTTACGCTGTCCCATTTGTTTGAATTCAAAGACTTTTAGGGCCGGAGCAAAGGTGTCCATTCGCTCTAGCCATCTCAGTCGTTGGATTTTTAGTTTTGTGGCTAGGTCGGTGTCGCTGTACAGCCCGTACAGTTCGTTGTTTTATGACGGGATCAAAAATCACCCGGAGAATTTTCCTCTCAAAACAGCCTAACGCGTTTTCATCCACCGTTAACAGTGTCCATGCGTCTGCACCATACATCAAGACCGGGATGATAAGCGTCTTATACAGGGACAGTTTAGTTGCTCAAAAGAGGGCTTTGCTTCTCAATTGCCTTCTTAGCCAAAAGAAACAGCCATTGTCAAGAGCAATTCTTCGTTTGATCTCAGCACTGGTATCGTTCGCTGAGTTTGTAGTGGATCCTAGGTAGACAAAGTCTCTGACCACCTCAAAATTATAGTTGTCTTTAGTGGCGTTGTGTCCTAGACGTCGGTGTTGGGTGTCCTTTCTTATTGACAGCATATATTTCGTTTTGCTTTCATTCACCGTTAAACCCATCTTCTTGACTTCCTTCTCAATGCTCACAAAAGCACCACTGACATCACGCTTTGTTCGTCCGATTATGTCAATGTCGTCAGCCTATGCGTGTAATTGGACCGACTTTTGAAAGATTGTGCCTCTAGTGTTGACGTGAGAGCTTTGCACCATTCTTTGAAGAACGATGTTGAAGAAGTTTCATGACAGCGCGTTGCCTTGCTTAAGGCCTTTTCTGACATCAAAGGTATCGGTGAGGTCTTTGCCGACCTTGACGGAGCAGCGTGCATTCTCCATCGTCATCCTGCACAAACGGACGAGTTTGGGAGGGATACCAGAACTAGACATTGATCTTTATAGCTTGTCTCAATAGATGCTGTCATACGCGACTTTAAAATCGATGAAAAAGTGGTGGGTATCGATTTGAAACTCCTGGGTTTTCTCCAAGATCTGTCGTAGTGCGAATATTATTGATTCTCTGTCCTAAAGCCACACTGATATGAACCTATCGGGTTGTTGACGAATGACTTCAGGCGTTCACAAAGTACGGCAGAGAAGATCTTGTAGTACAATGCTGAGGTTCCATTCATCGGACATGCTTTCCCCCGACCATATTTTGCAGATGAGCTGGTGCATACTCCTAACCAATTCATCACCAGCCGCTTTGAATAGCTCAGCCGCAAGGCCATCAGCTCCAGCAGCTTTATTGGACTTAAGTTTACATATGGCTATCTTCACTTTGCCGAGATCGGGTGGACGGAATTGTTAGCCTACGTCGTCCAGGTTGAACGGTGCAATTAGCATGGTAGCAGAATTCGGTTCGTCATCGCCGTTATACAACTTGCAGAAATGATTTTTACATATCCTCAGCACCGACTGCGATTCTACTACGATATGATATTCCCTTGATTATCCTTGCAGGCTTCGGTTCGGGCCTTGTACCCCTGGGAGGTTCTATTTACTTTTTGGTAAAACTTCTGAAGTTCATTCCTGCAATGACATCCCTCTAATTCCTCGGTCGCACCCTTCCCTTTCTTTTTCCTTCTTAGAAGCTTGTGTTCCTCGCTCCTCTTCTGCTCGTAGACCTCGCGAATTGCACTGGTCCTGCTATGCAGTGCCACTTTTTTTCGATACTTGCAGTTGGCGGCATAAAACTACTTAAGAGGGCGCAAAAGACTCGATCGGAAAAGGATCTGGCGATTTCTTGTGACTGTATCCGTCCAACGTCGAGCGTTCTCACAGAGAATTGTGCCCTAATTCCAAATACATAGGTCGCAGACGTTTTACTTTCAACTTTCCCATTGCCAGACGCCCCCCAAAAGGGGCAAAAAATCAACTATTGCAGTTTAAGGTATAACCGAATGAATGATACTATATGTCCCAGACGTTTTAGTTTCAGCCTTGGCCGTGCCAGACGACTCTCAATTTTTGCAAGAAAAATAACTTTTTTCGTTTGGGGTATAACCAAATGATTGACACACCAAAAAATCAGAAAAATTTCCTGATTATGAAAATATAGGTGCCAGACGTTTTGTTTTCAGCCATGACCCTGCCAGACGTCTTTTCAGTATCCTCAAAATGCATTTTTCAAATGAAAACCTCAAACACATTTTTTCTTTTCATATATAACCATAAGCTGGTCACATTTAAATATTGTGCGTCTCTTCATTGTTACGACGTTACGAGTACGTACATAAGTCTCAGACGAATTTTTTACAGCCAACCAAGCCCCAGACATCATTTAAGTATCTTCCAATGTACTGTAGACATATTTTGAACAAATAACTGAAATTCTGCTGACAACACTGTTAGCCATTTAGTTAAGGTTCTCTACGAGCCATTGGCTCGTTTATTAGAATTAATTAATATCTTTTCTTACATACATAAGTGATATAAAATTATGCTAGTCAGTGTACATGTACATATTTCAATTTTTTTAGGGTTTCATTAGAAAAATGCATTTTGAGGATACTGAAATGTCGTCTGGCAGGGTCATGGCTGAACACTAAACGTCTGGGACCTACATATATTTTCATAATTAGGAGATTTTTGCTGATTTTTTGTTGTATCAATCATTTGGGTATACCCCAAAGGGAAAACGTTCTTTTACTTGCATTATTTGGATAATTGAGAGCCGTCTGGCAGGGCCAAGGCTGAAACCAAAATGTCTGGGATATATGGGTCCCAGACGTTTTGGCAGCCCCGGATCTATGGGGGGGCATACCGGGGCCTGTAACCCGAGCGGCAGCTTACAGAGGCGCCAAATCCATGTGACTGAAAAACTGAAAATTGCGACGCTTAATAAAATTAAACGAATTAAGATGCGGCAATGGAATATCGAATTTTATTTCTCCGTCTACCTTGAGCATTTTTTCTGTTATTATTTCTCCACCTCACACGCTAAAAACCATTTTTACAGTTTTCGACAACAATTTTACATGATGTCGATAATTTCGGGAAACAAAAATTGAAAAGATATTCTAACCTACAAAATCGAATAAAAACTTTTACTTTCCGAGAAAATTGGATTTAACTTTTTCAGTACCCTTTTTCAAAATGACGGAACCTGCCAACCTAAAATTACTTGTGTTTTGACGTTGTTTAGCTAGCTCTCGTACCATTAAGGTTTGAAATTGTATGTGTCAATGAGCCTGATTAGACGATTCGTTTTTTCGTTCGTTTCGTTATTCGTCTTTTTGACAGGTACGAACCTTCGTGATTACACACAACGAAAAAAATCCATTCGTGATTTTGACGTTCAAAAAATTTCAGGTTTATTTATTGAAAAATAGGTAGTAATAATAATCAAAAATATTTGTAAATCACTTCTTGTTCAAATTTATAGCTATTTAATTATGAAAAACAATTTTTAATCTCAATATTTAAATTTTTTAAGCATCCCCCGCCTCTACTCGCTTGTCAAATCATAAACGTCAAAGTTCACCCAGAAAAAGTCTTGAAATTTTCATACGTGCTTTCGTCTTTCCGTTCCCCCTAGATATAGAGGGAACGTCTCAGCTATCACCTCTGTCAATTTCATTGAAATCGCTCAAGGAACAACGAATGACTTAAAAACTTTTATTCGGAAAAAAAATTTTAAAATCGTTGGAGCGGTTTTTTTTTAACTAATTTTTTATATATTAAATTCTAAAAACATTCTTAAGAACAAATTTTGGTAGGCAGATTTAAACTATTTATTTATGTGTATATAAAAACAAAATTTGAAAAAAAATTGTCAACCCGTTTTTGAGATATCGAATTTTCAAAAAAAAACTTTGAAACTTTTTTTAAAAATCCAAAAACTTTTTTTTTTTAAATTTTGATATGCAATATTATTCAATCTTATCTGAAATTTATATATAAAAAAATTCATTTCAATCCGTTAAGCTGACAACGAGAAAACTCAAAATAAAAAAAAAACGTTCTATGACAGGTACTACTAATAGTTGCTATGTGTAAAATTTTATAATTTTTGATGGTAGATCGTACTAATTTTAGTATATAAAAAAAGTTTAATCAAAATCGTAGGAGTCGTTTTCAAGCAAAAAAATATTTTCCTTTGCGGTTTTTTCACTTTTGTATGGAAGGTACCGTTATTTTTCCATAAATGAAAAATGTTTTCTAAAAATATTTTAGAGAGTACTAAAAAAGTCTTAAATATCGAGTTTCAAAAAAATCTATGATGCCGTTAAATTTTTGATTTTCCAAAAAAAATTTTGAAATATTTTTTAAAAATCCAAAAAATATTTTTTCAAAAATGTTGGTACACACAACTATTAACATTTTTTCTGTATAAAAAAAACAATTGAAATCGGTCATCCCATTTTGAAGAAAATCAAAAATTAAAAAAATGGTTCCTTGGGAGGTACCATTAATAACCATTTTTGAAAAATGGTTTTCCACCCAAAGAAAGTCTTCTTCTAAAATAAATTTCTTGATTTTTTTTTAAGAAAAGTTTCGAACCGTTTTGAGAAAATACGATTATGTAAATTTGCCAAAAAAAATGTATGGCAGGTACCGTTATTTTTGATTCTAAAAAAAATGAAAAAAACGTGTCGGCAGAATCACCAAAAACCACTATGTACCAAGTTTGAAGAAAATCGAACAGACAGACAGACAGAATTGTGCCACCCACTTTTTTGGTGTTCTTTATCATCGTAATATCATGTTTGATTTTTATCTCAAATTTTTTTTTTTGCACGAATCCAAAACTTGCCTTATAGAACCTATAATCGCAAGTAAAAATGGAAAATTTACCGTCTTCAAACGCCCACCCCGGCTGAAAAAAAGCTTGCCAGACGGTTGGATTTGGTATAGTATTGCGTATATATCTACACAATACATGTAAACTAATTTTGGTAATGCCTTCACTCCCAAAATTTGCTTCCGGCTCTTAGGCTACTACCACAACGTTTCGCCTCGCAGCAAAGTCAATAAGCCTGAGCCCGTTATCGGAGGTGGTGTCGTGCATGCAATATCTTCCGATTATGCCATCAAAGACGTCTTCTTTTCCCAGCTTGGCATTAAAATCACGCAAGACAATTTGTATGTCATATCTAGGGCGTTGCTCATATGTATTGTCCAGTAGCTCGTAGAACTCATCCTTGGTGTCGTCATCACTCTTCCCCCCCCCTCTCCGGTTGATGGCCCCTTAACCCGTTCACAGGGATTGAACCCCATCTTCACTTAAAGGTACCAGGCACCTGATGTTCACCACGGAGAGGTAAGATTAGGAGTTGATAGACATAGGTTCGTTTTAAAAAAAGCTTGTGGACGCTTGTGTCCTCTTTAATGCACCGTGTGTCTACCCTTTGAACAAAAGGAATAAAATATAATACAATATTTATTCAATGAAAAACTGAGAAAGAATGAAAGCTTTTATAAATTTTCAATCAAAATTAAAAATGCAAAACCTGTGATTGATAAAAGCTAAGTGATGTGTTATACATTAAAATTAAATTATACACTGAGGGAAAAAATGCAATTTAGAATCTAATAGAAAATATTTTATTTAAAATAATTGAATATGAAGAAAATTTGAAAAGAAATTTTTCTGTTTAAGTGGAGTGACCGAATATATAATTCAAAGTTAAAAGTTCAAGTGAATTTATTTTATTTAAAGTTGAATAATATTCATTGAATCATATTTAATTTCACGTTAAAAACCTGTTGATTTAAATAGGCAACGTAGATTTAACAAAGCCAACTTAGTTTAAAAGCAAAACGTATTCAATTTTACATTGAAATCAACTTTTCGAACATTTACAGTAAACTCAACGTAGTTTCAAAGTGCAACATGATAATATTTTTTCGAAATCTAATATCAAATTTCCATGCACGTACTTTTGAAGTGTTCCATAGTTAGGCCAACGAAAATCATTTTTTAATTTATATTTTAGCTTAATTATAGAATGTTGAGAGCGCTTCGTAATTTCGCGAAGTATCTACAAAACATTTGTGAACAAAATTAACGCGCACTCAAAATTCACTTACATTTAATCGAAAAAAAATTATTACTTTTCTCATATTTATTTTTATAATTTGTTTAATGAATTGGTTTCCATTTTACAATAACTGGACGAAGTTGAATTAAAGTATTTTAGAATGTGTATGTATTTCAATCAACATCAACGATGCTTGCAGTTAAATCGAAGTTGATATTTGTTTTAAAGATTCAAATCAAAGATAATGACATCTCAAATGAAGAGGAAAACATGGTTAAATCAAATTATGAACATATTTGTTTTAAAAGAGGTTTAAACAATTTTAATTGATAGAGAAGAGCAAAAAATTACGACCTGTGATTTCGGACCTGTGATTAGAAAATCACAATCACGACCTGTGAACAATTCACGAGCAAACTGTAAGCGCCTTAAATGTGATTTGATATGTGCCTATTCACAATCATAGTGCTAAAATCACAACGAACAGGAACAATTTCACAAATCACGAAAAGAACTGTGGTCCTGCTTCATTTTCCCCTGTGAACAAAATCACTACCAGAATAAAATCACAAAAAAATTAAAATCTCACAAACCAAGACGAAAGTATAAAGAATGAGAACGATGTCGTGATTTTGTTCACATTTTATGGGTTGGTTTTTTAATAGATTTTGCTTTCCAATTTGGAACATTTTTAAACTGGAAATTCTGAATCTGACCAGCAAGGCAAGTGCGAATTTTTTGACATCCACCTACTGCCACGCCTCCTTTTCGTATATTTAAGTTTACTCCTTAATATGTTGCTCTAGAGAGCTGAAATTTTGCAATTAAGTTGTTTAAAACCTAAAGAACAACATATGCATTTTTGGAAGTCCGCCCACTGCCACGCCTCCTTTTCTTTTATTTGAGTTTTCCCCTAAATACGTTGCTCTAGAGAGCTGAAATTTTGTAAATAAGTTTTCTAGAGCTTAAAGAGCAACACATATATTTTTGGAAAACCGCCCACTGCCACGCCTTCTTTTCCTATATTTGAGTTTTACCCTTAAAACGTTGTCTAATGGAGCTGAAATTTTGTAAATAAGTTCTCAAGGGCCTAAAGAACAACATATTAAATTTTTGGAAGTCCACCCACTGCCACGCCTTCTTTTCTTATATTTGAGTTTAACCCCTAATACATTGCCCTTGGGAGCTTATATTTTGTAAATAAGATGTCTAGAGCCTAAAAAATATCATAATATTTTTGGAAATCCACCCACTGCCACACCTCTTTTTCTTATATTTGAGCTTTCTCCTTCATACGTTGCTTTAGAAAGCTGAAATTTTGTGAATAAGTTGTCTGAACTTAAAAAGCTACATACAAAATTTTAAGAAATCCACCCACTGCCACGCCTACTTTTCTTGGATTTGAGTTTTATCCCTTCTCAGTTTTTTCAGAGGGTTTACATTTTTGTCAATAAGCTGTTTAAAGCCTACGTTACCTACATACGAAATTTTTAGAAATCCACCCAATGCCACACCTACTTATTAAAGAGCAACATTTTATAAATAGCAGCCTAGAAATTGAAATTTTTATTTTATTGGAGACATTTATCTTTAATGCGAACATATGATAGATCTCTACAAAATAAATTTAGTTAAAACTTTAAAAAAATTATTCCGATTTTCTAATATATCTATTTTTAATTCAAGAATCACAATCACAGGTTAAACTCATCGTGAATTGCAAATCACAGTCACAGGTTTACCTGTGATTGAAAAATCACGACTTAGCTCATCTCTGTTAATTGATGTAATGCTACTTTGAATTAAAAATTTTCGTCTTCGAAGCCAAATCGTTCCGAAAAATATTTAAATCAAAGTGGTTTCCTTTGATTTTACGTTATTTTTTTTCTGGGTTTATTATTTTCTTCTATTTCTTGATTTGTCTACTAAATTAATATATAGTCTCTTACCCAGAACCTACCCAATTTCCATTATTATCTATACCTACATATCAGGCACGAGGCGTGACTTTTTCGGAAGCGGAAGCACACAACTTAAAACTCAAAAAATAAAAGTCCTTTAATTTAGAATTTATATCATACCGCTTTTTTGCGCCTAATAATATTATAAAGAGTATAAAAAATGTATTTCCTCTAGCCGAAATAATTAATTAACTCATAAGCATTAAGCAAAACGCCAAAGCAATCACAAACAAAACAATTCGCCCAAAAAACTTAATCAAATCGAAAAAAAACACCAATCAATGCATTTCTTATGGATGAAACACTATATACGATTTGCATTCACACACACACAATCACAACACCGAAGATCCAAAGTATAAAACTAAAACTACCCCTTTTTCAATAGGAATGTGCGGCAGGAAACGACTCAATACTTCTTTAGTTTTGCTATTGAATTTTCATAATGAATTCACTCAACTCATTCTTCACACGTTGGGCAAACAGAAAGAAATCATCAGATTTTACTTTGAATTTTGGACGGAATTTGAGTTAAGAAGGTAAAATCAGAGAATGCCAAGCTGTTGCGCATTCTAGAGCAAAAACTCTCGTATAGTATTTTATAATGGAGAATGGAGTGATGTTACGCATTCTCAAATGGCTTGGCTTGGCGTATAATGGAAATTTGTGGGTTTGGTTAGATGATGTGCGGATTTAAGCGTTGTTCTCGTGAGTGATTTTATTAAAAGATAATAATCATTTCCCGTGATATGTTATACCTAATATTGGGAAATAATTAATTAATATA
Organism: Dasysyrphus tricinctus; assembly: GCA_963921185.1. Taxonomy (NCBI): domain Eukaryota; kingdom Metazoa; phylum Arthropoda; class Insecta; order Diptera; family Syrphidae; genus Dasysyrphus; species Dasysyrphus tricinctus. The sequence continues at coordinate 220,583,135 of OY992530.1, read as the reverse complement.
AGAGATAATTTATTAATATTAGATATCAAGAAAATGTAAATCGTTGACATACTATAATAATAGGTCAATGATGTAAATGTATTTAATGTATCTACAATTTGAATTTTCGAATATTAAAATTCTTTGCTATGAGCATTTTGTGAACTGTCTTACGGAAGCACTCATTCCACTCAATATATGAACGCTTCGTCACTGCTACATATATGCATATGCAAATTGAATAAAGTTGACATTGATAACTAAAATGATAATTTTGGTCAAGTTCTAGGATTCTGTGAAAATTCACAGCCCTCTTGCCTGACTATTAGAATTTAAATGTGGCCGAAGAGTTTCTAGCCAATAAAATATCAATCTAATTCTGATGCAAATGTCACCAACTCCCACACTTTAAGCCAAAAGTGATAAATCAATCTGCATTCGGCATGTGGATGACATTATTTGAAAGGGAAAAGAACCTCGATTTAGTCAAATGAATTTAAAATTGCTTTCAGGGGAATTCGCTTATTAGATTCAATTGTTTTTTTTTTTTTTTTTTTGTTAATGTGTGACAACACAAGATGAAAGAAATTTACAATTTGCTGGCATTCAGTATTGAATTGAATTTTTTTTGGTTGATTTTACGAGTACGACAAATACATACCATCAGGCTCAGGAGTGAGCATGTTTTGTCTGGCCCTGATCAAATTTCCAAAATATTTAAATACAAATCTTTTTGCGTACACCTTTTTTATTTGCGATAAAGTTGGTTTATATGTTTTTATATATATAAAGGCAAGTTTTGGATTCGAAAAAAATTAAACCGGAAATGTTAATCTTTTATTACCAAAGGCTAATAGATGACGAACAAAATTAATCTTGTAATACTGTGTCACCTTCAATTTGTCTGTACGTTTGTACTTATACATTTGGGTGTTCGTTAAAAAAAGATTATTTTGTTTGGGTCTAAAATGAAGAAAAACAATCCCTAATTTTGTTCACATTTTTATTTTCATCCCCTAAAGTCGCGCTTGGACCGTTGTCGTTAGTCTTCGCAGGCCATATACAATCTGAATGCCATTAGATCGTGATAAAATATCAGCTGGCCAGCTGTCAGCAATAGCCATAGGCTTTTTTAAGGATTTTTAAAATTTTCGTTTTTTTTTTGGGTAGTGAAGGGCTTTTGGCACCTCATTTGTGGGATATTCGTAAAAAATGTATACTATCTGAAAATATAAGAGGCCCAATGTATACTATGATTTTAAAAGGTCAGCTTATATCAGTTGCGAATATCCCATACATGAGATACCGGAGCTTTCATGCTGCACCATAAAACTGGAACGGGATGATCTGGGCATTAAAAACGTACGACCTAGTCGAATACTTAATATTATATCCTTGGACAGTACCAAAAGCATTTTTTTGTTTTCTTTATAGAAATTCAATTAAGTTTGGTTTTGATGAAAAGGGATGGAATATTTACTGTCACAGCTGGTGAAAAATCGTTTAAAATTAAATTAAAAACGAATACGTTTTGTAAGTGCTGGAAATTGTTCTAAATATAATAGAGCTGTGAAGTGAATGAGTTTTTATTTGTCATATAAGCTAGGAACTAAAGGTTCACAATAGACAATAGATTTGGAAACCAACAACTTGTTCTGACCCACAACATATAACTGATGTATGTAGGTACATAGGTATGCAAGAAATATATGAAGAATTATTTCAGAATCCGAAGATGTTTTTGTTTGCGATAGCGAACAAAGAAATAATGGAGTGATTGATATGCAATCGTAAAAACAATATGAATTTTTGCGATGTGAAAATGAAAATATTGATTCTCACAATTCTGTTGGTCCTTCAAGTGCCCGGTTTTTCATCAATTTTTTGAAATCAGTGGCAGAGATTCAAACAAAATTTGTTAAATGAGTGCGTTCATATAGTTATTATTATGTTTATTAATTTTTTTAGCATTAAATAATATAAAAATAATGGAAAATGTTATCTTTTGCAATCTTTGCTCCATATGCGTTCCGCAGGTCACGAAATTTTGGCTCATCAGTGAGATACTGGTGGTATCCTTCTAAGACGTAAGATTTTAATCGATGGATACTGAAACAATTCATCTCTACTCTACACATAAATTGGCGTATTAAGATATTTCCATAAGAAAATTTAAAACACTTTTATAAACATAAACAAATTTTTGTTAAAACCGAATAGAAGACATTATTTTCTGCAAAGAGTAATATTAGCTTTTAAAATGAATTATTTGAGCACTTATTATGAATCTCATGCTTTTGAACATTTTTGTAATAAAATTAATGTTTTTTTTGTATTAAATTCTGAGAACAATCTGTTGCGCTGCCAAACGCATTTATTATTTTAGAATATATATTTTACTGAAGCCAACAAAGTTTTGATTTGCAAGCGCAGTTGTCGGGGGAAAACGTATGAAATTTTAAAAACTTGAACAACAAGTTATGCTGTCGCAAAGTGTTGACAAATAAATTAAAATCACAGTCGGTTATGAAAATCTGACAGAAAGTAAAAAGTGCAAATATGTATACCTCACGGCCGTAGCCAGGATCAATCGTATGGGTGAGCTCAAGGTATTTTTGGGTGAGCTGACATTTTTTAACGAAAATCATAATACATATTGTCTATTAAATACACAAATTTTATTGACACAATACCACATTTAGTGTAGGCTATTTACATATTTTTGCTAGAAAAAAAGAAAAATTGTTAACAACAGTTAAACGACTGAAAATGGTGAAGGGGGTTATAAGGAATGTAAGAAAAATCTATTTCCCAGCAGCGGAGTTGGAGGTGGGATTAGGGGGGTGAAAAAGAGGGGGGGGGGGGGGGAATTTCATTATTGCGTTTTCCGACTAAAGTTGACCCCAAAATAAAATGTGTTCAATAGAAATGTTGCAGATCACACAAAAATCTACAACTTTTATACAAATCATTTTTTAACGTTACCTCAAAATTTCCGAGATATTGGAGAAAACCCGTATTTTTTTTTAGTTTTTGTTTTTATTTTTCATTTTCCCAAAAATAGTTGAATTTAAATGAAATATTGTGAAAAAGTATCTTGTTTGTCCTTAATAACCACAATTTTTTCCAAGCAAAACCATTGATAAGTTTTTGAGATAAGTATAAGTATATTAATATATAAACAGTATTTTATTATCTGACCCGAGACAAAAGTTTTGCCCATGCCGCAACGATATTGCTAGAAATATTCATTTCAGTACATACAGTTTTAAATGAAAAACTAAAATAATGGTACAAGAGCCCACATCAAATTTTGGGAGTGGATTTTTAACCAGAATCTGAGTATGAAAGTTTATAGTTACATGTATTCCGATATCAAATACTAAAGTTTGGCAGGTTTTTTCTCAGCCTTTGGTGGGAATGGGGGTTCAAAACCAACTTGGTTTCCTATTTTAATGTTATGGTCAATAACTCTTGAATGCACTTTAAAAAAAATTAAGAAATGATGCTCTGTCATTTTCCCTTAGTCTGAAGACTTTTACCTTGATGATCCAATCAATAGGACCCATGATATTAGCTTTTTAAGCAAACCTAATCGGCTGTTTTTTGGAGACTTTATTTTGTTGATTTTTGTTTTGTTTGAAATATTTGAATAAAGGGGTGATAAGGTCCGCATTAAATGGTTATGTCTTGAGTTTTATACATCAGGCTGTCATAATTGATTACTTTTCATAAAAGTTAATTTTAAAACAAAACTAATGATCCTTAAATAAGCTCTGTACGATGGTTTTCTGAAGTACATTTTTCATTTGAAAAAAAAAGTATTTTTTTCCAAACGAAATTAAATATCTCAAAAATTGATCAATGGTTTTGCTTGAAAAAAATTGTGGTTACTTAGAATCACCATTATCAGTCGTTAAACTGCTGTTAACAATTTTTTAAATAATTGTGTAAAAAGACTGCATTTAATGTTCCTGATTACAAATATACATAAAATCACAAATATGAGCAAAAAGTATTTGAAAAAATTAGGCTCAGTGTTTTTTTTTTGTCAAAATTACCCAAAATATCATCCATTTTTAAAATTCAATCGTGTATTTTAGAATGCAAGAAAATAAAGACTGCACTGGCTTTGATCGGTCATTGATGACCATTGTATAGCTTTTATTTGCGAAAGTGCCGAAAATGATGTCTCATTTCGTAGATATGCTGAACCCTAATGTATCGATTGCTTCAAAACCCATCTTTAATATGTCGAAAAAATACAACTTTTGAAGTTGTTTTCTAACTCTGTTATTTTTTTGATTTGCAATGATTTAAAAAAGTTCCAGCTACAAAATTGTTCTCAGTTATGTATACCAACAGAGCTCTCTCCATATCCACTGCATTAACGTTGTTTTTGATGCATTCTCAATCGTCTTCGAATAATGAGGTAATTGATCAATATTTTTGTTGGTGCACATTTAAAGTTGAAGCAATATTTTGATTTATGTTAAAGATGTCAAAGATCTTGAACTGTCCCACAATTGTTTGGGTGAGCTCAACATTTTTTTTGGGTGAGCTGAGCTCACCCTAGCGTAGGCCTGGCTACGGCCGTGGTATACCTACTACAATCCTACATCCTTCAGTGTTCTTATTATACACAAAAAATAATCAACCATACTCAACAATGATTTTAGTTTCTACTTTTAAGGAGGTCAAAGTTGATATGTTTTTGGTGACTAATTTCTAAGTTTTATTGTTTTTGTTTTACTTTTTTTATTTTTTATTTTTCAACAAATAGTTTTCTTCTCTTACTTGAAGCACTTACCTATAATTGATTTTTCTAGACAATTATTTTTCATCTTTCATTTCACTTTGTAGCAATTTAAAGTGCATTTGAAATTAACCTCGATCCTCAACTTAAGATGATTAGTGTAAGAAACGTAAAGCATAGTCAAAATCCTATGTTTACATATCGTCGGCTTAGAGTGTAAACCTACTAACTCCATAAATGGAAATTTTACAGGAGAAAGAAAAAACTTCGCAAAAACTTTTATCGTTGCTAGAAAATAAAATCCAAAACATGGATTGTGTGTTAGTTGGTACTCTTCCTTTCTAAACATAAAACAACTCAAGCAGGATCTTAGTTTTGTACTTATTTGCATCTTTGTAAGTTAGCCGGTTTTCTTTTTTTGGTAATGAAAAAAATAATGGACTTAGCCGTTTTTCAAGAACAATCAAAAATAGAGTAGGATTTTTGCTAATCGATAGCTTTATTGAGTATAAATAATGTTAAAATAAGCATTCGAAAATTAAATTAACCAAATCGCAAATAGGTTTAACCCAGTGGCGTAGCTAGGGGGGGGGGGGGGCGAAGGGGGCAGCTGCCCCGGGCACCAGGAGTTAGGGACGGCAAAATTAACTTCGTTGTGCGTTGGAAGTTGTAAGCCAATTAGGTAAACAAATTTTTTAATTGGAAATTTAACTAAATCTATAGAAAATAAAATTTTTACTGTAAGTAATCTTTTGTAGCTTAAGGGGGGTTGACACTTCTCAGAAATCAGAAATTTTTTCGCGGTAGACATGTAAAAAAAAGTTAAAAAAAAAGGCTGTAACCTGAATATTTTTGCAGAAGATTTGTTGTTTCGTTTTTTTTTCAAGAAAAAATATAATTATTTTTAACAAAATTGATAAATGAATAAAAAAAAATAAACCTACCGTTGCTTTTTTTCAAAACATAAAAAAATAAAACGAAAAAACTATTAGTTCATAGGAACGGCTTAATGTTAGTCAAAATTTTGTCTGCTACTTTAAGTATGAAGGTACCCATAACTTAACTAAAAAGCTTAAGAAATAGTTTGACAAAATTTTGTTTGATTATGGTTAGACCGAAGGGGCTGCAAATTATTGTTTTGCCCCAGGCGGCAAATATCCTAGCTACGCCACTGGTTTAACCTTCACACAAATAAGTTTCACCCAAGTGCAAATAGATTTAACCCAAACGCAAATAAAGGGTCCGCCAAATAACCTTTTTTTTTTTTAAATGCTACTACTACATGGAGTGTAGCTTCGGCTGTGTGGCACGTAGCGCCGGTCCTGTTGAAACCAAATGTTGTCAATATCCTCCTCTTCAATTTTTGTGAACAAAAATTCGTTCAACATTGTCCGATAACGATCGCCATTGACTGTAACGGCCACTCGAAGAAAAATGGCCCAATTATGCCTCTGGACCAAAATCCGCACCAAACAGTGACTCGTTTTGGGTGTATCGGCTTTTCAATGTATGCGTGCGGGTTTTTTGTGCCCCAAATGCGAAAATTTTGCTTGTTTACATACCCGCCAAGATCAAAATGAGCTTCATCTGAAAAGATGATTTTTTTGGCAAAATCGGCATCTTCTCTAAGTCGATCGCAGGCTGACTTAGCGAAGCAGCCATTTGAATGAAATTATTTTTCATTATTAACCGGAAAGATTGTACATTCAAATAAAAAAAGAAATTTGAGAAAATATTCAGTAGTTTTTTTTATAGCATTTTCAAACAAAAAAAAAGTTATTTGGCGGACCCTTTAGAACTAACCCCATTCGATTTAAGCAAAACGCAAATATAGTTAAACTATATGCAAATAATTTAAACAATTTACAAATAATTTTAACCAAAAAGTAAATTGAATTAATCTAACCTTGAATTATTGATCCAGTTGTACTTTTTGGGTCTAATGGATTTTGGAATTATCCATAATTGTTAAAAAGCTATTATTAGGGGATTGGCCTTTTATTTGTTCGGAAAGTTCTTGGAAAAACGCGCAGAACTAGTGGAATTTACAATACTGTTAAGCCTTCCATTTCTTCACCACACAGCTGGAACAATAAGTTGAGTCTGGGTTAAACCAATTTGCGTCTTGCTTAAAATGATTTGTTAATAGTTTAAATTATTTGCGTATAGTTTTGTTTAAATCGAATTGCGATTGGGTTAGTTCTATTTGCGTTTGGGTTTTGGGTTAAATCTATTTGCGCTTGGGTGAAACTTATTTGAGTTTTGGTTAAACCTATTTGCGATTTTGTTAATTTAGTTTACGAATGCTATATATAGGGGTTCATTTCAAAAGGTAGTGTTTTCGCTAACACAAAGGTTCATTGGTAGTGTCTACCTTGAGATTTAATAAACACAATGTTAATGTACATTTCGAAACAAAGTATGTGGGTACTAACGGAGGTACTATTTTTGTACTTTTTTTTTTAAATTATTTTATAGAATACCTATCATGATAATAAACTGTATTATTTCTTAAAAATCAGGTTCCCCCCTCTCTGTCCTGTTATTCGAATTTTATATGGTATTTTTAATTGTTATGGAGTTAGCAGGTGAATTTGGATGTTATGGACTTAGCTGTTTTACTCATCAAGCGTTTTGGCCAGCTAAGAAGCCGAATTTAACAAAAATAATTATGTCAGACGATGCGCCTTCGTTCGATCTTTCAAACTGCATACTTATCTCAAATTTGACAAAATTGGATTTAGCAGGTTTACACTCTAAGCCGACGATATGGCATTTGCACATTAAATTAACCAAATCACAAATAGGTTTAACCTAAACGCAAATAAGTTTCACCCAACCGCAAATAGATTTAACCCAAACGCAAATAGAATTAACCCAATCGCAATTCAAATTAAACAAAAAGCAAATATAGTTAAACTATACACAAATAATTTAAACTATTAACAAATCATTTTAAACAAAACGAAAATTAAATTAACCCGGGCTGAAATTGTTGTTCCAGCTGTGTGGTGGAGAAATGGAAGGGTTATAACAGTAGGAATAGTTCACCATAAGATTTTAACAAAATCCCAGTTGTCAATTCAACTAGCTCTGCAGATTTTTCCAAGAACTTACCAAAAAAATAAAAGGACAATCCCTTAATCATGGCTTTTTAAGTTATGGATAATACCGAAATCCATTAGACCCAAAAAGTACAGCTGGAACAATAAATCAAGCTCTGGTTAACTCAATTTGCGTTTTGGTTAAAATGATTTGCGTATAGTTTAACTATATTTGCGTTTTGTTTAAATCGAATTGCGATTGGGTTAATTCTATTTGCGTTTGGGTTAAATCTATATGCGGTTGGGTGAAACTAATTTGCGTTTAGGTTAAACCTATTTGCGATTTGGTTAATTTAATGTGCGAATGCTATACATAATTTTGAAATCAAGCAATATTTTCAATTCTTTCTTTCTATAGTCTAGTCTTCACCCAATCGTTAGTAATTCCTGAATACAAGAGTACCAAAGTTATTATTGAAGACTCATAAAAGACGACTTACGATTTTTCAGAGTGATATACATATTTTGAAGGGAAAATTTTTATAATAACTCGAAACTTAACTATGCAAAGCCAAACTCTCTTCATATGCCTCTCATAGGGCCCTGTAAGACTCACATTTCGTACATACAAATTTTTTTACATCTCTTATAATTTTCGAAATATGGCCTTTCAAAGTGGCTGATAATGTTACATCATAATTTTAAACCTGAAATGCAAAGTTATCAGCCACTTTGAAAGTCCGTATTTCGGAAACTATTAAAGATACCAAAAAATGTTGTGTGTACTACATATTGCGAGACATATACTAGCCTATTGAATAGAGCTTTTAAAAAGGAACAATTACGTGCAAGGGTTTTTATTATTGAATATGTTTGTTTGGCCCATAAGCATGCTTAAAACCGAAAATGCTACTAAATTCACCCATGCGTTTCTGAGCAAATGGTGACACTGGCCACTTTTCAGTATTTTTGGTATAACTGGAAAACTAAGCCGAATTTGACAGTTTTACGTATAATACTTTTTGTTCAAAATAAAATTTTCTATTGGTATGGATAGTTCAAAAAATTTTACGAAAAAATTTAAGCAGGAAAAGTTAACAAAAACCAACCTAAAAAAAATCAAAAAATCAAGGATATCTAAATTTTTTAATAAATTGTGCATAACTTTTTTGAAGCAAAGATAGGGTCAAGACATGCACGGATTAAATAATGTAAGGACTAAAGGCTTTAATATGGCATGTTCAAAAATTAATACTTGTTCAAAATTGACAGAGATATTCTCATTCAAACCTTATCATTTCTTATAATTTTTCGCAGTTTTGGCCCGAAAACCCCTTTTTCGGTACAATATGGCAAATTTCACTTTCGTAAAAATGTTCGAAATCAAAATTTTAATATAATATGATATTAGAACTATAGAGAGTTTATAAAAAGGATGTAAGTTCGCAATTTCGTTTTTCGGCTGTTTTTAAATGCTTTCAGACCTACAGACCGAACGGCTGGTCCGATTAACATAAGATTTGGTACTAGGTGCTAGGAACGTTAAATTTGTCATAAAGTACCAAAAATAGGCTTTTGGGCAAAAACTGCGAAAAATTATAAGAAATGGTAAAGTGTGAATGGCTATATCTCTGTTAATTTTCAAATAATATGGCTTTTTTAACATGTAATACTAAGGCCTTAAGACTTCAGTTTACTTTGTGCATGCATGTTTTGAGCGTATCTTTAGTCCATGGTGGTTAGAAAAATTAAAATTTTGGTTCAAATGTAGTTTTTCATGCCTACATCTAAAATTCAGTACAAAGGTCATTAAAATCGAAACGAAAAATGTCCTCAATTTTAGACTGATGGGAGAAAAGTTTAAAAAAAGTCGAATATTCCTTCTGTCTATGAGTAGGGAAATAACTGCCCTGAAATTTTTTCTAGTACTCAATTTTGTTAATCATATAAGTGACTTCATAGTTAAACGAAAATTTAATTTTTTCTATTAATATTAAAAAAGTTATGAACATTCAGACTTTGTGTGAACATTGGTAACAAATTAAAAAAGCCGCGGAATTTTCGCGCTTCTTTCACTTAATATCAATTTAACCTAAAGCAATAGTTTTTGATGAACAAATTGTTTTACGATATAAAATTAACTAAATTTGCATCAATTTGAGCCTAGAATCTTCTCTGCACACCCAAGAGTTTTCCAGGCACAGTCGAAATGCATCAATAATAATTTTATAACAAGTAGATAGTATAGTTAACACTAACAGTATAATGACAAATACAGTGTGCTTGGCATAAGGTGCTTCAAAACTCTAGACTTGAGCATGTAGGTTGGGTAAGCAGATGAAAAAATAGTATAGAAAGGGGGTGCACATCTCCCCGTTCAGGCACGAGAAACTGCCTTAATAAGCCCGAAAAACAAATAGATATTCAAAAACAGTGGTAATATCTGGAGAAAAATCCTTTAGCTCCTCTTAGGCCAGAAATCCATTCTTGAATATTCCTTGCAAATACCAAAAGTTATTTTTACAGATAGTTTTTGAAAAAATAATTTTCCAAAGCAAAATTTTGAAAATAAAAAAGTAGTTTCTTGATAACCATTTTTTTTTTTGTATTTTACGTTACTTGGTAGGGGAGAGGGGGGCACCCTAGGACACTTTTTACAAAAACCAACCTGGAACACTCATAGGTACATCACAATATAAAATATATTCTTGAATGACGTTGTTCTTTGGAATTTTTCGTTGGAAATAGATGCCCTTTCATACATAAGTATGTATTCATACATTTATATTTTTCTATTTAAAAAACTGTTATAAGTGTCCAAATCTGCCCCCCTATGAGGGTAATTTTGGACATGCCCTGAAAAACGCATTTAATCAAGTTTTATTCCTTATTAAACAATGATAAATTATTTCAAAACATAAAATTAGTTAAAATAAGTCGTAGGATATTGTCTTTCTCTTATGCCTTAGCGTACTGGATAGGAAGATTATTTGCTTGAAGATAAACCAGGCCATAATTAATTTTCGAAGATATGATGAAATAAACGTCTATCTTCTTCCGAGGTGCTAAATGCTTGGGCGACAATATGTTTTTAACTGTATCCACTGTTCACTTTTTGAAACGCTATTTATTATATTAAATTTTAGTCTGGTTTGGACATGTCCAAATGTGCACCTCATCTACTGTCCAAAAGTGCCCCTAGTAGACATACCTACAATCAATTTTTTTTTTTTTAACAATGTTAAACAATAAAAATATTATTTAATAAACAATCAAAAAATAGCTAAATATGTTTTTTTTTTTACACTTCAGATTCTTTGTTGTAGTGAGCTTAGAGCAAGCTGTATTCTACAATCAGTGGCTCATCATGAGTGCATGTGTAAGTGGTTAGTAGAATTAAGCAAACTAACACAAGCACATGTATAGCTACAAAATTAGAACAAATACAAAATTAAATATAATATAAAACATTTAAACTTAACATACAAAGTTAAAACAATTATTAATACATTAACGGGAGTGGAGCACTGGTTCGAATGATAATCAAGAACTTTTTCCGCGTTGATTCCAGCTAGCTTTTTTCTAAAATGCTTACGTCTAAGTTCGAAAAAATACAACGGGTATCGGAAATAAACATTTTTTTTACATTGTTTTTAAAAGCTGATATCGTTCCAAATGTCATCAGATATCTATTTGAGGAAGAATTGCCACTGTAAAATTGTGATTAAATATTAAAATGTACTTGTTTTGATATTTTTCTGACCGTTGTTCTAAGCTGCCCCTGTCCTAAACTACCCCCCTCTCCACTACTTTTTATTTCTTATATTCAATGCTGTTATAAATTTTAAGTCAATTTCTGGAAACCATATGCTCAAAGTTTTTTTTTTTTTTGAGAAAAATATACAGGGTATCCCGCACCTGAGTGGAAGTATCTAAGGGTGTGGTTCCTGGGTTTATTCTAAAAAAAATTGTATGGGTGGAAAGTTGTATCTCCCCTCCCTGAGGCAGGGGGGGGGCAGTTTCTTAAAAATTGACTTAAAATGCCAAAAAAAAACATTAAAAATCAACGAAAACACATCTAATAATGTGCTATATTTTTTTTGAAAGCCAATACTTCATTCTTGCATTTGAATTTTAAATCAACCCCTGCCTCAGGGAGGGGAGATACAACTTTTCCCCCATACAATATTTTTCTTAGAATATACCCAGGAACCACACCCTAAGATAATTCCACTCAGGTGCGGGACACCCTGTATATTACTAAATCTACTTCACAAATAACAGTCCGGGAACCTTGTTTGGCAAAGGTAAAGGATAGGAGACCTCAAATCAAATTTGATCTGATCAGTTATTTATGGCGAAGGTTTTATGAAAAATCCAAGCTTTCGACCTCGAGCGCCAAGTGCAACACTGCCAAAAATCTAAATGACCGCGATTTCCCCCCCCCCCCACCTCTTTTTTTAGTTATTGATGATTTCAACCCTCAAGGACTCATTTAAAACTGTAATTGCGTATTACGTTTATTTACACTGCTAAATTGGCTTCAATTTGGGCCTGAATCGTTCCAAAATACAGCTGTTCAGCATCCAGTTTTCAGTATTTGATTTAGAATTGTTAACAGCGTTAAATACTTACATCAAAAATAATGAAATGAAAAAAAAATAAATTATAAGAAAAAATCATTATTTTTATCAATGTTTTGCGTTTAAAAACTAATTTTTCAATAACTATCAAATATTATTTCTTGAAAGAATCAATTTCTTTTCCGAAGATCAATTTGGTTTTCGATCAGGTTGTTGCGACTTCTTTAGGGACTGGATACTGGACTCAACTTGTCGGAATCACACTTTGCATGCTTGTATGAGGCACACCTTGGTACATCGGTGGGCGTGGTTCTTGACCCGCAAGTAGCCAGACGCAAACAAAAGAATTTTATTCATGCCAAAATTCATGGACGTAGAGACGCGGACGGACACTTTCTTCTTCTTATCAACTTTGTTCGCCAGGCAACAGATGTTGGTTGCCTTGAGTACCTACTTTGTATATTTCCCCTCCCTCTGACACTGCGTGTGCACCTTGACAGCTTGTACTCAGATTTTAAACAAGTCAACTGTCCCTTTTTATGACTCAATAGGATGCCTAAATCATTTCATGTATCACCGAAAACATCACGACCAATCCACACATAACCCCAATAAATAATACGACTTTAATTCATTGAAATTAATTCACTTACAACTACATATAAGTAGTTAAAATATATTCATTATTTCTTTTAGATTTTCGTTAGGTTAATCTTATTGCATTTTAAATTTGTAATTTAGGATATAACAATAGTTACTTGATAAAAAAAAATGGTAAGCATTTATTTTTGTGTGACTGTAAACTAGCTAAAAATAAGGTAGGTCAAGGTTTGCATGTGTGCCGCAGCAAACCTAGCAAATCTAAGCCCGTTATTATCAGAGAAATTTAGCTAGATACAAATTTATAATATCAAAATGAGGAGGCGAAAGAAAGTTTATACGTACTTACGTTCCAGACGATTGTGCACAATATCCAGCGTAGAGTTGTGTCTTTGATAATTCTGCAAATAGTTTAAATACCACGACCACTTGCCAAACCTTCGTGGCGTACTCACACCTGTATTTGTCACACTATATACACTTGTAAATCTTTTCATGTAATGACACACTTATATAATTAATTTAATTTAATTTTAATTGATCAAAATTCAGAAATCATTTAAAGCTCTTTTTTTCTTTTTAAATAAGGCCAAATAATATAATTAGAAAAAAAAGAAAGAACACACTGCAGCTCTTGTACCCTCGAGTTCCAGAGGGGACTCGGTACCTTCAAAACAAATTGCCTTTATGACGAGAGGGGGGGTTTTAAGCACTAACGATTCGGCTCTGACGCGAAGATTGCTTGCTGATTGGGCTCCTGGGAGTCTAATTCACCTGCCCTGCTTTCACGCACCACACGCCACACACCAACTCAAATCACGTACCGCTTGCTCACTGCACTTAACTCTTAACTCGAAGATGAGATGACTGGGAGATCGGCAAGTTGTCGATATGGTGTTAAATGTCAAACAAAACTGCTTCTTTTCGGATTTGAATTCGAGTGCAATGAGCTGGTTTGTAGTAATAGCGGTTGTGGTGAGTTTTGATGATTTCAATCTTCTTGAAACGGTGATTCTCTCAGAGTCGAGAAGATGTGGTGATGGAATATTTTTTTGTGGGTGATGATGGAACGGTACAGCTCCTGCTTTCGTTTTCCAACGTGAATCGTGACGTCTTCAAATTTTGACAGTCCAATGGGGTTTAATTTTGGCGGGCTAAGGCTCCCCTCAACATTAGAGACTATAGAAAGGAAATTTTTTGTTTGTTTCTTTTTGTTTGTTTCTTTTTGTTTGTTTTGTATGGCGAATATCGTAATGTATTTGATTAAATTACCTGTGCCGAGATTCAGCTAATTCGAAGCCGCAGGGAGTGAGTGAGATGAGTCACTTTTCGCCGAAAATCGATTCAATTAGCAAAAGGGAGTGAGTGAGCGAGTGAAATGAAATGTCTGATTACTCGCCAGATATTTCCGCAGTGACTTGGTGTATGTGTTAGTAAATTTCCAGTTTTGGATAGGTATGTGTGCTTTACACAAGAATTCCTATTCATGGATAGGAAACGAAATAAAAAACAACAACGTAGATAAAAATAACTACCCTTTTATTGATTCTTTAATTTTATTTTATTATCATTATGCACATACATATATATATTAAATAAATTTATATTCTATTCACTTTCGACGCTTTTAAACTTTTTATTTCTCAAGGGTGAAACTCACATTAAACTTTAATTATGACTAGAAAAAATAATTGAAACAAAAGATACTCCAAACTCCATTATTAAAGATCCCAATTACATTGTTGTATTTGTTGTTTCATTTCGTTTTGCGTAACGAGTGTGACAAGGAGGTAGAATTTAGCTCTTTTATATTTATTCTTTGCCTCATGTTCGAAACTAAATACGAACTTACTCATTTCACTTAAATAGCTGAATCACTTTTGCGAGTGAAGTGAGATGAGTCGGCGAGTAAGGCGAGTCATCTCATCTCACTCGCTGAAATAGCCGAATCTCGGCACTGGATAAAATATGATTTATATATATATTGGTGCAAAATCCTACAACGAACGGCACTCTGTGAAGCGTTAATCCTTATCGCTTTCTCACTTCTTAGTAAAATTTTCCTAAGGCCACTTTTTCAAATGAAAGACTGTTTTAAATAAAAGAAAATTTTGCACTTGATTGTAGGTAAGTCAATCAATCTTTTTCACCTTTTACCTTACCTAATGGAAGTATGTCCGAATGGGATGGTGGCCACAAGAAAAAACATGGATTGACCAAGGGCTATTGTCCATTTTACCAAAGAGACAGACATTTTGATCTTGCTGCTCCCGGTCAGGTAGGTTTTCGAGACAGATTTGGTATAAAATGCTTTTCTTTCGAAGATCACAGGGTGACCCAATATGCTTGTATGGAATTTGTAATGGAATTCCACATGGCATCCGTAAGAAGGTAGATGTACGGAAGATACGATACTAAAAGTATTTTGTGATTTATACAGAGGGATCAACGAAGGTTAGTCTACGATGGTGCTGTTTATTGACATGACAAAGGCGTTTGAAGTGGTCGATTACGAAATACTTTTAAGCAATCTAAATAATACTGGTTTTAGAGGTGTGATAAATATGAATGGTTAAAATTATATTTGACTGGTACAAAGAGTATTAATAAATGGTGTTTTCAGTAATGTGCAAAAATTGAAAATGGTTTGCCACAGGGCTCTGTTGTAGGCCCACTACTTTTCTTAATCTACATCAACTCACTGTTCCTTCAAGATTTTTCTGGAAATCGTATAGTCTTTGCAGATGATATAGCATTTAGAGTAAGTTGGGGTTATGTGGTATATGCGGGTAATGTGGTATAGGCAGTTATTTCAAAAAGCAAGCATGCTTCTGCAACACAACAACAAGTAGTAATGCGTATTTAAACAACTCAAAAATCGTTCATTAATTCGACCAAATTGTTAAAAACCGTAATTGTGTAGAGCTGAGTTTTTTTTGGGTGGAACAAAAAGTGTTTGTGCGCTTTGAAAAATTGTGTTCCAAAGCAATCTGTCAATGCATCGGAAGAAAATATTAATCACTAACGTTACTTAATTCTAAGTTATGTTTAAAAGTATTCAATTTAAACTGTATTGTATTTTTTGTAAAAATATAGAGTTTCGGCTAATGTGGTATACTAGCAGTGGGCTAATGTGGTATAGTATTCCTAATGGGATATGGTATACCACATTACCCAACCTTAAACTTTCTACCTGCGTCAACTGACATTTGTGCTTTTGCAATAATCTTTTGTAAAAATGTCTAAAAAAGGTGAAACTAGAAAATGGGACCCGAAAGATATGCAGAGACCCACTTGGACTATGAAGAATTATGAAATTTGCCTTCAAGACATTCGGAGGACCACTTGGTATAGTATACCTACCACATTAGACATTTAGGGTGTACCACATTACCCACTACTTTTCAAAAGAGGCGACTTCGAGGTCATATCATTATTTTGTCAAAATCTTTGTAAGTTACTGTTAGAATCCGACAAAAACAGTTAACGTAGTAGCTTATATGTTCGTGTTAACATCTACAAAATTTGGAAGCATTCGTGTCACTACTTTGTCTGTTAAGTCAAAAATACAAACATGTATACCACAATACCCTAACTTCCTCTACTCACACAGCTTCAACTAATTTTCAATGCTTTGTCAACTTAAACAAGGATTTACAATTACTAAGAGCTTCGGTTTGCATATCATACATTAATTCACTGGTCAACAAAATTTAATTTTTTTTTTTTTTTTACAGAAATCAAAATATACTTTTTCGTAGATTTTTAGTGTGCTGAACTTGAATCTGAAGTCAGAAAAATTTTATCAGGCCACGTTTTTGAGATTTTCCCGTTATAAATTGGAAAAAAAACGTTTTTTGCTGTTTTCAAAGTTGTATTGTAACGTGAGGTAAATTGTTTCAACAAAATTTGTATGGTTTCTGAAAGAACTAATTTTCTTCCCGATACTTCTTTTCTTCTCGGAGAAATCTTCAGTTAACTGTAGGCCTTCCATTTGTGACATAAATACAATGTAAAGGAGAATGGGTAAAATTTTGGGCGAGCTGGTCCATTTCCCAATACGAATGTGTTATACATCGTTGAAAAGGTTTTTGCGAGTACATCATTTTGGCCGTTGAGCTCTAAACCATGGGATTCACGAAATATAATGTACATTTTCCAAAAACAAAAATAAAAAAATTCAAGTTTTTTTGTTTGAAAATTTTTTAAAATTATTTTTTTTTTTTTTTTGTTAAATGTACTTTTTATTTAACTTCAAGTCAAGAAAGTATCTAACTAATGCAAAACTGTGAAATAAAATCTACTGCAACTGCGGTTTTCTTGTTATTTTGATGACGACTTCGCATTGTTTAGGAACAACACAATATTAGTTCCTTTACCTGGTTTGTAAGTTTTTGAAGTTTTGGTTAGGAAAAACGGTTCGATGAATCAATTTGAAAATTTACAAGAATATTGATGCTTTAAAAGTCTACAAATTTGCATACCAACGCAAGCCATGCAATCAATATTTGCAAATAAAAAAAATATTAACGAATAGACCACAAAACGTCGGTTCTTAGTACTTTTTTTTTAAACTAACGGTGAGCGGTAAAAAATTTTTTTTACAAAATCTTTAAAAAAAAACTTCTAAAACGCTCTCTCGAACTTCGAAAACTGTCTTTGAATATTTTATAACGTCATTATTTTCTGAGATATTGGTAATCAAGGCTAAAAGTATCTTTTTCCATTCAAAGTCGGATAAATATGCAAACAAAAATTGTACGACAAAAAAAAATATGAGTTGAAGCTGATTAAACAAGGTATCTGATCATTACATTTGATTGAATCAAAAAAAATTATCCATAGAAATGAGGACCTTCAAAAATTTTTTTGCTATAACGCAATAACGGTACTTCAAAAAAATGTTTTGCAAACAAATCTCGTAACAAAAAACATAAAGCTGTAGAATGCTTTTTTTTCAACTCAATACGACCACTCGTCACAAAAGATACAGCTCTTCAAAATCACAAAACAAAAATTTAAAAAAAAATTGTTCCTTTAATTTCGTTGACTAGTGTAAATACAAATGATGTGATGATATGAAGCTTCTTATAAAGAAAGTATTGAATTGAAATGGTGCAATTGGGTGTATATGTGTTTTAGTTAATGTGATCAAAGTAGCATATCTATCAAAATAACAGTGCATTTTCCAAGTTGGTTTTATATTTCAAACTGAGCGTTAACAAATTGCCCTTCATAATATGTAAGACATAGGAGGTATGTCGAATGAATATTAAGGGAGAAGAGTAGTGCGGCAAAATGATTAGACCTATTAAAATGACCGGCAGTGTATGTATATTCTTTATCGTTTTCTCTTTCTTATTTTCACTTCATGCATTCGAAAATTAAGTCATTTGAAAAACAAACATCTTAATATAGCCAAAATAGTATTTCATATCTTAAACGCATAGTTCATAAAACCCGATCTTACTGTCTACCCAGTCTAATATCTTAGTACCTGGGCGACCGAAGTTTTGGATTCGTGCAAAAAAAAATTTCGAGATAACAATCAAACATGACATTACGATGATAGAGAACACGAAAAAAGTGGGTGGCACAATTCTGTCTGTCTGTCTGTCTGTCTGTCTGTCTGTCTGTCTGTCTGTCTGTCTGTCTGTCTGTCTGTCCGTACCTTAACCTACAGCCTAAACCACTGAAGCGATTTTCTTCAAATTTTGAACTTAAGGTTTTCTTGTTACTCTCTAGAGGGGAAATTGAAATTTTTTTTTAGCTCAAAAAATAACGGTACTTGCCATACAACCGTTAAGGAAAAGCTTATTTATCTCGAAAACGGCTCCAACGATTTTGATAAAAAAAAATCAGTGTATTATTGTAGATATGATATACCTTTAAGTAAGAAAAAAAATCACCAAAAACATTTATTAATGGTACCTGTCATATAACGGTTTTTTTGATTTTTGATTTTCTCATTAACCGCTCATCCGAATTCAATGAATTTTTTTGCACAAAAGCTTTGTTAGAATATAAATAATACTGCATACCAAAATTTTTGAAAAAGTAAATTTTGGATTTTTAAAAAAAGATTCAAAATTTTTTTTTGAAAATTCAATATTTCGAAAACGGGTTAATGAATTGTTTTGAAATTTCAGTTTTAAACGTATATTAATATATACTCAAAATTGGCATACCAAATTTTTTTTTTAAAAATGTTACAAAAATTTTATATATAAAAAATTAATTTTTAAGAAAACGGCTCCAACGATTTTAAATTTTTTTTTGCATATATTGATATTTTTTTAAGTAATCAAATGGCATACTTTTTTTGGTGCTCTAAGTTATTTATCAGGCTGTTTAAACAATTAAAAGAACGATTTAAATGCTTTTTTATACTTTTTCTGTAATTACTTGAATAATTTTTAAAGTTCTTAAGTTCCACACAACTTGAACATAAGAGCAAGTACGTGCGATCCAGTCGTGCATTTTATTTTTTTACAGAAGCTTCCAAGAAATGTTAATAGTTTTGTGTACGAACATTTTTGAAAAAATATTTTTTGGATTTTTAAAAAAATATTTCAAATTTTTTTTTGGAAAATCAAATATTTCGAAAACGGCAAAATCGATTTTTTTGAAACTCGATATTTAAGACTTTTCTAGTACTCTCTAAAATATTTTTAGAAAAAATTTTACATTTATGAAAAAATAACGGTACCTTCCATACAAAAGTGACAAAACCGCAAAGGAAAATATTTTTTTGCTTGAAAACGACTCCTACGATTTTGATTAAACTTTTTTCATATACTAAAATTAGTACGATCTACCATCAAAAATTATAAAATTTTACACATAGCAACTATTAGTAGTACCTGTCATAGAACGTATTTTTTATTTTGAGTTTTCTCGTTATTGGCACAACGGATTTAAATAAATTTTTTTATATACAAATTTCAGATAAGATTAAATAATATTGCATATCAAAATTTTCAAAAAAAAAGTTTTTGGATTTTTAAAAAAAATTTCAAACTTTTTTTTTGAAAATTCGATATCTCAAAAACGGGTTGACAATTTTTTTTCAAATTTTGTTTTTATATACACATAAATATATAGTTTAAATCTGCATACCAAAATTTGTTCTTAAAAATGTTTTAAGAATTTTATATATAAAAAATTATTTAAAAAAAAACCGCTCCAACGATTTTAAAATTTTTTTTCCCATACAATCATATTCCATCATGAATTAAGATGGCATACTTTTTTTCACCTCAAACTGTCAAAAGAGTTGTTTTAGCTAATTTAAGTGTCGTATTTCATGCTTCTCTACATTTTTCTCTCATAATTTCCATGTTTATACAATTTTCTTAAACTCGCAGTGTCTTGAACATAAGAGCAAGTACGTGCGACCCAGTCGTGCATTTTATTTTGTTTGTAGTTATTCGTATTAATATTTAAAATAAATCGAGGTGATACGCTAATTCTCCTATCAACATGGCAGTAATGTTTCTGCTCTAGTGATTGCACCCCACCCTCATATAATTTCCGCTGTAAAAGTTGCAAATATTTTCTTCCAAAATTTGTTTTAAGTTTTGAGGACATAATTATGATTAAAAATTAAATCTTTTTGAAGATAAATATATGGAAACAAAGGTAGTTATAAAATTCTAGACATCTTAGCAACAGATTTTAGATTTTATCAATTATTGTCAAGAAGGTGACTTTATCACACTGTGAAAGAATGGCGCACTGTAACTCTTGCATTTATGTTTTATATTTTTTCCTTGTTTTATTTACCTAAGGAACCTATTTTTTTTCTGTAAGTAAATTTTTCTTAAATGTAAGTTTATTATTTTTAAATTTTATTCTTAAATAAGCTGCTTATTAAATTTGCTTTTTTGTATAGGCCAATTTTACTCAAACAATTAAATTTGTTGTTGCGCATACATACTTTGAAAACTTCAATTAAATTCTATTTGCTTTTTTTTTCAAAAAACTTTGAAGTATCTAGTAAAGTTGGCGTGTCAGTGGGTGAATTTTAAATAAAAATATTTCTTTTTTTTGCGCATGGGAACAAATCTTTAATTATAGCCCAAATCTTTATAGTAATTTCCAAGAAATCAAGTACCTAGTAATAAATGTGAGCGTGGCAATGGGCGGATTCTTTACTGAAACTGTACCTATTTTATTTGTTTTCCTTTTTATGACAGTAAATTCTGAAAAAAGTATTCAAATTATTTCATTCATTTTCAAAAACCAAATATGAAGAGCGATTTTCGAGAAACAAAAGAAATAAGCCCCTGCCCAATTTTACCAAACCCTGATTATAATTAAAACCAAATTTTGTATTACTTTCGATTTTATAAGAACAAGCTATGCAAATGTCATCCAAATCCTTAAACCATTTCTGAGAAATCAATAATTAATAAAAGTGGATTTGCAGATGGTGGATTTTACTAAAGCAATTTTTCATTTTCTATCTTTTTAACTAACAGAAATACAGTTAATAAGACCATTTTCCAGAAAACAATAAATAAAAAAGTTTTAATAAATGTACTTACCAAATGTTTTTCATCTTCAAACAGACAAGCTCTGAATATTTAATCCAAATTGTTAGAGCCATTTTCGGGAAACCTTAAAATATTAAAATTGCTCGTGTCAGTAGGCGATTTTTATTAACACCACTTTCGTAGATTTATCCACTATTAAGAAAAAATAAGATAAGAAAATGGTATTTTGATTGTTAGGGCCGTCTCTGAGATATCAAGTTATAAGAAAAGTGGGCGTGGCAGTAGACTGGATTTAATAAAATAACCATTCAAGGTTTCTATCTCAAACAAACTCTGAAAATATCATTTTATCATTAGAGGTGGTTCCGAGTAACTTTAAATTAACAAAAGTGGGCGCGGTAATGGGTGGATTTAGATTAAACCGCTTTTTAGCGGTATATCGATAGATTCTTATCTTAGAAATTGAGAAATTAGAAAAGTGGGCGTGGTCTGAGGCAAATTTTACTCTAAATTATTAACTTGCTCATACAAAGTTACTCTGAAAATTTCATTCAAATCGTTGGAGCCATTTCGAAGAAACAAATAAATAATAAAAGTGGGCGTGGCATTGGACATAATATCCAAACATACATTTTTGAAATTATTTTCCTCTTAATGTGAATAAACTCTTAAAATTCCATCAAAAGCCAATAAGCCTTTTTCGAGAAACCAAGAAATAATAAAAGTGGGCGTGGCAGTTGGCGGATTTGACTGAATTTCGATTTATTTTCATTCTCATAAGAAAAAACTCTGAAAAATATCATCTTAATAAATTTATCCCTCTTTCAGAAATCAAAAAATTAGAAAAGTGGGCGTGTCAGGGGGCGGTTTTTACTAAAATTGCTTTTATTTTTTTTCCTCGTTCTGCAAACAAATTTGGAAAATTTCATCGAAATCGTTGAAGCCATTTTTTAGAAACCAATAAATAATAAAAATGGGCGTGGTAGTAGGCATATTTTTTTGGAAATATTTTTTAATTTTTGTCTTTCTCATTAGAATAAACACTTTAAATATCATCCAAGTCATTTGAATCGATTCTATGAAATATAGCGTTTTCGAGAAATAAGAAAATTGGGCGTGGCAGTGGGCGGATTTTACAAAATTTTATTTTTGTATTTTTTTCTCAGTCATAGGAAAAAAAACTCTGAACTCCAAATCGTAGGAGCCGTTTCCGAGAACCCAAATATATATAAATATACAAGATTAACTCGTTTAAAGTAATAAGATTTTATTTATGTAATATTGTTGATTGCCTTTAACATTTTGATATGAATAAATAAATAATCTTAAATGTCAGCTACTTTTTATTGTTTTCAACTTCAAACTTATCGGTATCATAGCTAATCTGGTTCTGAGTACAAATAAAAATTAATCTTTCAGGAAGAAACATCCTTCTCATCATACCAAACAATTTTGTTCATCGTTTATTTCTTGATAAAATGTCACTTGTCTAGCTTAAACAAACTTTAACAAACAGTCCTTTATCTATTATTAAATTAATTTTCTTTTTTTCTTATATTTTCCATTAAAGACAGTGGTGGTTGCTATAATGCAACGGAATTTATAAAACAAAAAATGAAAGACAAAGCTGACTGATTGTCTTATTCAAATGAATAAAACATTATAAGCTTGAATATTTAATCAAAAAGCAATTTGCGATCCGGCCTGTGTAGGATGTGTGAAAGTGCATGTATCCCCTATAAATACTCTTCGAGAATTAATTAATGTCATTGAATTTTCGCTCCACCAACTGACAATCTGACATAACACAATTGTTTAATTCGGTTTGATGTGCTATCAAATTTATAACACTTTTCCTTTGTCTCTTTTCTTTTTATTGTTTTTGCAGATTCAGATAGTGTGTACGTTCATGTCATTAAAAGTGAGCATCGGGCAGCAATGCAACACGAGCATGCCAGCCGCCTTGATGTTCCCAACTGGATTATAGCTATTTCATCAATGTTCTATATCCTTCAAAATGTCCACATCCTAAAGTCCTTGAGTGGGGTGTGGGTGGGGAATTGTGTGGAAAAACAGTTAGCAGCTGGACATCAATTATTGATTGCAAGCAGATAGCATACCAAAAATTGAGAAGCCAATAACGAACAAAATAAAAGAAAAAAAGAAAACTAATTAAATAATTACGAGTATCAAAGTAGAATTAAAACAAAAAAAAAATATATTGAGTAAATAGTGAATATATTCTTTTTTTTTACAGACTCATGATGATTGTAAATGAAAATACCTAATTGAAATAGTTAGTTTACCAATGTAATTTATCTTTAAGAAAATTAAAAAAAAAAGAAAGAAAATTTCATAAGGTGTATGTAAATAGTCAATAATAAAAACAACAGAGTTTAAATAGTAAATTATAACGAATTCAAATTTAAAATACATACAAAGTAAATTTTATGTAGTTAAAAGAATTAGAGTAAACAAAATTTGAAGTACGTACCTAGATGTATAAAAACTAAGAACTGTAAATAAAAAAAATGTGAATAACTAAGGTAAGCTCGATGTAAAGTTTAATATTAAATACGTTCTTTTGTTTAGAACAATGAGATATTTGTATTCGAAAAGAAAAAAAAAAAATAAACCTAAAAACGTAGATATACAATCAAAAGTAATGCTCTGGGATGTGTTGTTTTTTTTTCTTGTTTAATTGATGTAGTTTTTGATAAATCTAACATTTTATAGAAAATTTTAAATAAAATTACAGCTGCAGTGACAACTTTCTCATATTAAAAAGGTAGGTATGCTTAATAATGATAGAGCAAAATTATATATCATTTCTACTTTTTTTGGCGAAAACACTGGCAAACTAAAGACGTTTACTCAATAAAGTCAGAAGCAGTACGCAGAAATTTAGAACTGCTAAGCAGAAGTCCAGCTAAATCATGGCTTCATTCCAGTCGAAGGCATGATTAGAGAGAAGCTTAAGAATTAACCGAACTCCCGGTAAGAGTTAGAGCTGCGCAAAGGGAACTGCTCACTTTTGTATGGCGTTCCGGCCCAGAGTGAAAACTAATCATAGACAGTTAAAATATTACCTAAAAACTAGACAGGTGACCCTCTAAAGTACTTGAGAGTGCTAGGACGCCATACGGCCCTCGGCTCAATGATAGGAAAATCCCTATGCACACCTCCGCGTGGTAGATGGTGGGTAACGCGCAGGGGGACCGAATGGATGCCGGGATAAGCAGACAACCCAGCTATGCTGGTCAGGGCACAAACTTGTCCTTGGGATGGTTAAAAGCCCCTTTAAGTCGGATGAACTGCAGGTGGCGGTCAACGGCATGATAGTCTGGTGGCGGAGGAGCGTTTTTTGGCAAAAGGCCAACGGCAGCAGCAGGTAGCGTCTGTAACCCATATTGGACGGCTACAAAAAGCGTCTGTTTTCCCATAGTGGGCGGCCTCGAACAGTTATGTGTTTGACCATATAAAAGGCGGGTGTGCCTGTCAAATCTGAGTTTATGTATGTTATTAATCGTATCTCGGAAAACACCATGGTGGAAGGATATATGCTAATACATGAACTATGACAACAAATGGAAATGAGTCCCCAAGAGGTAACCATTTTATGGAGAATCCTTCTGCAGCTTCGGCTGCTGTAAGCCGCACATCGGATTTGGGGTTGCGGCATCTTTCGTGTACCAGCGTCAATCAAGACGCCATAACAATAAATGAATCGTTAACAAATAGAAGAAGTCTTTTAAGAAGAGCAAATGATACTTTTGGCTACCGCATACGTACGAAAATCGGAGCATGGAACGTTCGATCCTTGTACGGCGAAGGTAGATACGAGCAGGTTGAGCGTGAAATGCTTCACCTTAAGATCAGTATCCTGGGCATCAGCGAAACTAGGTGGAGAGGAAGAGCCGAATACAGAGCTGACTCTGGGCAAACGAGAATGCTGTATTCCGGGGAGGATGAAAGAGAGGGTGGCCAAAGGCTGAATGGCGTCGGAATTATGTTGAACGAAGAAGCGAGGCGTAGTCTTATATCCTGGGCGCCCATTTCTGCAAGAATAATGACAGCAAGGTTCCGTTCGAAAATTCGCAATTCAGTGCTACACCCCCACAAATGAAGCGACCGAGGAAGACAAAACCGCTTTCTACATTCATCTTAACTCAGTTTACAGTGGTGTTCCAAGAGCCGACATCATAATTGTCATGGGAGATCTCAATGCCCAAGTCGGATCAGACAACTACGGTCTGGAACGCGTCATGGGGAAAAATGGCTTGGGGTCACGAAATGAAAATGGCGATTTGCTGGTCGAGTTTTGTAACGCTAATCGTCTTGTACTGGGTGGGACTGTGTTTAAACATAAGACTTGCAACAAAATCACCTGGGTACATCCGGATGGTCAAACTGAAAACCAAATTGACCACATCATTATTCAGCAGCGATGGAGGAAGTCAATGTGCGATGTTCGAAGTATTAGAAATGCCGACATGGGAAGCGACCACCATTTGGTTCTCATGAGTCTCAAGCTACGAACTGCAGCTGTACAACGTTAATCACAGGGTGCAGCAAGGAATTCGAAGTTCAATACAAATGCTTTAAGTGATCCCAACATATGTCACAACTATGTCACCAACCTTAACGACAGAGCTTCGTCATTAAACGGAATACAACATTCTACAATTGATGAGATGTGGGGTGATATAAAAAGTGTTTTTATGGATGCTGGATCCGAAACTGTACCCAAGCAGTCGAGAGTTAGAGACTCTTGGATATCCCAAGACACCTGGGATAAAATCGAGCTTCGCAAATCGTTGAAGATGCAAATAAATGCCGAAGCGGATGCTCAACGAAAGGCTGCATTGCGAAGAGAGTATCGCTTAGCACATAAGATGGTCTATCGCTGTTTGAGACGTGACAAGAGGGTGAGGTTAGACGGTCTCGCAGAAAATGCGGAAAACGCTGCAAGAAGAGGAGATATGAGGGAATTGTACCAAATATCCAAGGAAGTTGTCGGGAAGAAAAGCAACACCTATCATCCTGTAATGGATGTGGATGGTACACTTTGGTATCAATCAAGGATCAGCTGCGCAGGTGGAAGGATCACTTTTGTGCCTTGCTCAATGAGGATTCTGTCGAGCAGAGTGCTGAAGTGCCCCAGCTTAACGAGATGCGTAGATCATATAGGGGTATTGACATCGAACCCCCTACAGCACTGGAAATTCAATCTTCGATAAATCTTCTCAAAAACAACAAGACAGCTGGACTTGACGGTAAACCAGCCGAGTTCCTGAAAGTTGACCCTGTCAGAACGGCTAGTATTCTACACCCGTTGAAACAAGCTGTGTGGGAAAACGAAATCCATCCCAGCGACTGGAAGGATGGTGTAATTGTTAAGTTGCCAAAGAAAGGTGATCTTAAGAATTGCAACAATTGGCGAGGTATTACAGTTTTGTCCGTTTTTCCAAAATTAATGGCAACCATCATTCTGGAGCGGATAAAGGTTAGAATCGAGTCTACACTCAAGAGGCATCAAGCTGGTTTCCGGAGTGGGCGGTCTTGTGTCGACCATATCAACACTCTGCGTATCGTTCTTGAGCAGTCTGCGGAGTTTCAATCACCGCTTTACCTCATGCTCGTGGATTTTGAGAAAGCCTTTGACCAAGTCAATCGTGAATGTATATGGAGATCACTTCTTGGTAGAGGAATTCCCCCAAAAATTGTTGCCATTATAAGAGAGTCCTATAACAACGCAAGATGCTTTGTTTTACACAATGGGCAGCTATCCGACTCTTTCGAAGTGCGGCAGGGTGTGAGACAGGGAGATGTTCTATCGCCAATTCTCTTTCTTATGGCGATGACGATGTTTTGACGGCCAGCGTTGGAACAGCAGAGAGGCAGGGCATTCAATGGAGACCGTTTGAAAGGCTTAGCCACTTAGACTATGCCGATGATATATGTCTCTTGGCAAATAACATCAGCGGGCTGAACGGGATGTAAGGTAAAAGGAGAGTCGAGTGGTCTTAAAATAAATAGCAAAAACAAAAATAATGCTCACAGGCCGCTCCACACATCAGCGTATTTTAATACAGGAGACGCCAGTTGAAGAGGTTGAACAATTTAACTACCTTGGAAGTATTGTTTCAGCAAATGGTGGTACTGATCTGGACGTTCAAAGTAGAATAAATAAAGCTCGCGCAGCCTTCGGTTCTCTACTCCCAAATTTGGAAATCATGTCAAATCTCCTTGCGCACAAAGTTGAGATTCTTCGAATCCAATGTCAAATCCGTGCTGTTATATGCTTGCGAAACCTGGAAAGTCACGACTACCATCTCAAAGAAATTGCAGGCTTTTGTAAACCGTTGTCTACGCCATATTCTAAAAATTCGCTGGCCTCAAATTATATCAAACGAGGAATTGTGGCGCAGGACAAGTCAAGAGCGGCTGGACGTTGACATAAGAAAGCGTAAATGGCAATGGATTGGTCACACACTGAGGAAACCAAACGATGAAATTGCAAAGCAGTCATTTGAATGGAATCCTCAGGGTGCACGGCGGGTTGGAAGACCAAGAACAACATGGAAATCAACAGTTCTAGCAGAAGCAGACTCCCAGAGAAAGACGTGGCCACAGTTAAAATATCTATCTGCAGACCGTGAAGGATGGAAACGATTTGTTGGCGCCCTATGCCCCAACCGGGGTTACAGGACTTGATGATGATGAGACAGGTGACGTAGCATTATTTTCGTGACCTACCCAGCTTAGATACCAAATTATGGTCATGATGTGAGCGCAAAAACTTTTCGTTAATATAAGGAATGGCTTCCCTAGGTTCGTATCGGTATTGGCATTAGTCAATTAATTTTGTAATCAATTAATTTGATTAATTTTAATCAGATAAAATTAATTATGATTAAAATAATCATGATTAAAAAATTAATCTTAATCATGATTAAATATGTTAATCATTAAACATTAATTGATTAACTTGATTTCCGATTATGATCTCAATGAGCCACTGAGTCGTACGAAACATGAGGTGAATAAAAACCATAATGTTTTTGACTTGAGTGCCTCTAAGCTTACACTTAAGCACAAGTTGTATGATCGTTCTTAATAGTTTGGTGTTAGGTTAGGTTAGGTTAAGAGGGGCGTGCACAGCACAGAGGCTGTTGCGTACACGGGGGCCTATTTGTCCATTGTGATCCCCTTAAAAAAGAAGGCAGAGATGCACCCAAACTAATGGTTCACATAGACTGGATCGTTTGCGAACCAGCCTGTGCTTTCTATGAATTTTCTCATGTTTGCCATTGAGACCTGTGCCAGATCTTCCAGTTCTTCAAAAAACCTGTTTCCAAAATAACGGAGTCGATTTGTTTGGAGGTTTGGACAATCACAGAGCAGGTGTTTAATGGTTTCTATTTCCTCTACGTCTTGACAGCTCCTGCAGAAATCGGGTGCAAATACACCCAGTCTGATGGCCATTGTGCCAATGGCGCAATGGCCCGTTAGTACACCTATCAAGATTCTAATATTCTTTTTACTCAGTGATAAAATATACCGAGATTCCTTTTCATTAATTCTAGGCCATAAACTTCTAGAGATAACACAGTCGTTCCTAGTTCCTAGTTTGATGTTACCACTCACCTAATTTATTTATGTTTTCTTTTTTGTATTAAAAATCTATTAATTCAAAGTGTAATGCTTGACTTGTAATATTTTTTGTAATTTTCAATATTAGACCGAGAGCCCACACCAGTTATTGGGTGTAAGTGACAGCAAACAAAGAAGTACAGGCGTCGAAAGCTTGAGCAAAGATCATTCAAAAAATGAAAGTCTTGCAGTCAACAACCAGGGTATTTTTTAGTGATTAAACAGTGCATCGAAAAAAATATGAATGCAACTTCGAGGGTAATATTGTTAGCCAATATTATGTGTCACCCCTCCTTAAAAGTTCAAAGTGAAAAACGGTTTTTTTTAAACTGTGTGGCAGGGCGAAATACACACTCAAATAGGGAGAGTAACGAAATGCCGCCAGACAGAATCCCGCTTAACAAAACCAATTTTCTTCAAAAAAAAATTAGGAAAAAGTTGTTTTTTCTAAGTTAAAAAAAAAAACAAAATAGGTATATAGAAAGTTTAAAAATATTTTTATATACTTTTTTCAAAACAAAAAATACAGTAGATGCTCGACTTAGTAGATCTCGAAATAGTGAACTATCCACTATAGTGAACACACAAAATTTTATAAGAAAACGTATTTTGTATAAAAATTTCGCGCAAGCATTTTACATAGTTTGAGAGCTCTGAGAAATTGTTTCTGTTTTTTGTTTAAACCTGAGAGAAAGCCTTGTTTAATGCTTAGTTTAAATTAAAAACATTCACATCGAACGAAATGTGCATTTTGGATCAAATTCACCTTTATAAAGCATTGGAAAACTTCCGCTCGAAAAAGTGAACAATTTCGAAACAGTAACCAGGCCTGGTTCTTATTACTTCACTATATCGAGCGTCTACTGTATTCCCACCTCTGTCCAGGTCTAGACCACCTCACCCCGTCACCCAAACCCAAAACAAAAAATCCCACCTCTATCCATAATCCAGACCCACCTCTGTCCAGATCCAGACATGCCTCTGTTCAGGTCTAGACCACCTCACCCCGTCACCATATTTAATCTAAGAAGTGCCACCTTTCAATGAAAAATCAAATGAAAAATCGACTTTTATCTTTAAACGCGATTTGCAGCTAAACTAAACGTCCTAGAGGCATCAAAGTTGACAACTTGAAACTTGATTTGCGAATTAACTTATAAAATTTATAAAAAATTTACAAAGAATTTTTCTTATGAAATTTCCAATTTTTTTTTAAAGTTGTGTTTTCAATTATTTTTTCAAAAAAAAAATTATTCTTTGTCCCAGTTCCATAACATTTGCCCCAGTCCCAGATCCACCTCCGTCACAGACCCAACCCCGACAAAATAACAAACTTTTTGTATTTTTTTTTTACAAATTAAAAAAAAAGAAAAAACTTTTTATTTACTTTTTTACCAATTTTTTTAATTTTTAGAACTGGTACTTCGTAGATTACGAATACGCATTTTATAAATTGGTAGGACGTTTAGTTTAACCGCAAATCAAGTTTGAAGGTCTCAACTTTGATGCCTCTAGGACAGCCATACTCAACCTTTCTTTCAAAAGGGCCACAAAGACGTTTCAGCTATGTTGCCTCGGGCCGCAACATGAATTATTTTTTGCACTTAGGTGAAAAGTAATTTAGATTGAAGGGTTTATTCATTTTAATATAAAACTTAATTTGATTTCTGAAATTTAGAACACTTTTTCAAGATCTGGCTTCTTCCTGCATGCTAAACCTATTTCGTTTATTTCCTTACACATTTTTTGTAGGATTGAAAATGATGATTCCCAAACGTATGTTGATGCAAAATGTTAATTTTCAATCCAGCGTCGGCTTTCTTACTTTTGTTTCTGTCATTATCTATATTACCTCAAGAAGAAGGAGTAAAATTTATGTTGTGGTCACTCATTTTACATTCTTACAGTACAGCTGCAGAAAATTGGTATCCGCTCCTTAACACACGTGTTAACTGGCCCACGGATAGACAACTTGTCCGTTTGATGACTTTTCTTATTAAAAAAGATATGATACCTTTCCAGTATTTATCACTTCACCAAATTCACCACTTCGTCAAATTGTGGTGATTTTCTAATACAAGTGTCAGATGCATTCACTGCTTTCAATCATTTCGATGATTCTCGATTTTACATCCACTCAATCATTTTGAGGATTCTTGTTTCTCGATTGTCCATCCCAATCTCAATCATTTTGTTGATTCTCGATTTTCCACCCCAATCTCAATCATTTCGATGAATCTCGATTTTCTTTTCAAAAACTTGTGATTTCTTAGATGTTTTTTAGTCCATCGACATCGTATCCATCCTTCAATGGAATTTGATATTTTATGTCTTGACGGACAGGGGCCGAATTTTCACAAAAAGTATATTTGGATCCAAATGTTAACCAATTGACATAAAATCAACTTTTTCAGGAGCAGTTATTCATTTCATTTTTGTTTAGCTTTTTAATCCATCCAAATTGTATTATTTTGTATTCGATCAAAATTGGTACAGTTCGTTCCATCGGAGAAGTTTTATTCCATCGAAATCAAAATCGAAATGAAAATTGAATCGATAGTAAATTCTGTGAAATGTAAATGATCAATTGATTGAAATGATCGAATCATTTTGGTGATCGATTCTTGAACGATTCTATCATTTGAATTGAACGATTTACACAGCTCTATTACAGAATGCCAAACGAACAAATTGAAGCCCTTTCCTTGATTCTGAAGTTTGGATTTGTTTGCACCTAATTGTGAACTTGGTTGTTGCATTTGGTTGATAAAACGTTCGCACAGCTGCTCTCTGAATATTGATACTCCTCAATAACAGCAGCGAATGTCTCAACCTTGGGTTTTTATTTTGAGTTAACTCCTTTCCTAAGCAAAAATTCTACAGCAAGGTATGAAGATGACGATAATGGAGAGGATGAATGTTTGGCCTATCCATTTTTTTTTTCATAACTGTTTGCTTTTAACTCCAAATTTTAGTATAATCAAAATGCACAATGGCAATTCCAAAATTAAATAAAAAATAATATTTGACAATTTTCACGTTTCAATTGTGCGCATGAATGCGTCCTTCTGGTTTTAATTCTTTCTTCAAATTCAGAATCGATGCTCTCTTCTTTTCAGAAGATGAACTGTCATCAAGTGCCAAATGAACTTTTTCAGAAGCATTTGAAACGAAAATGCTGTGACTAATCTTGAAAACGAAAGGGCAAAGTGACAATTCCCTTTTTCGATGGGGCTATTTCCACTTGTCTTTCAAATTTGATGACTGACAACACTTTTTGTTTGGAAATGTTTCCTATTTTGGGCTTTATTTCCCATTTGATTGATTTTTCGGGCATTGGTTCAGTTTACAAAAGAAGACGATGGAATCAGGAAATATCATTCAAAATGTTCAGTCTTTTTTCCAAATTTCCCAAACGGCTGTAAATTTTGATTCATGGTATTAGGTTATTCTATAAAATCGCATATATGTAAATATGCTAGCTGGGCCACAGAAAAAGCTCGACGGGCCACATGCGGCCCGCGGGCCGCAGGTTGAGCATAGCTGCTCTAGGATGTTTAGTTAAGCCGCATATCGCGTTTAAAGATAAAAGTCGATTTTTCATATAATGAGATGCATCAACTGAAAAGTGGCACTTCCTATACTATATTATGAATATGACGCTTTTAGTGAGTTGCATTGCCAATGTCAAGTTTTCTATGTATATAAAGTTAGCAGGACACTTTTGGAAATTCATGTTAAAAACTATCCTATCATTAGTTGCTACTTAATTGCGAATTAGTTACGCAAAAAAAAAATTAATTGCTTTTTTGGTTTGCGAGAAAATGGGTGTCCTGCCAACTTCATATGAACTTAGCAGGACAACTTTCTCAAAAATAAAGATAATCGAGCTGAAAAAAAGTTTATTATTGAGAACTAATTAATTGCGAATTAGTTACGCAAAAAAAAAATTATAGCATTTTTGGTTTGCGAAAAAATGGGTGTCCTGCTAACTTCATATGAACTTAGCAGGACATTTTTTTCAAAAATAAAGATAATCGAGCTGAAAAAATTTGACAATTGAGAACTAATTAATTGCGAATTAGTTACGCAAAAAAAAAATTTATTGCATTTTTGGTTTGCGATAAAATGGGTGTCCTGCCAACTTCATATGAACTTAGCAGGACATTTTTTTCAAAAATAAAGATAATCGAGATGAAAAAATTTGACAATTGAGAACTAATTAATTTGCGAATTAGTTACGCAAAAAAAAATTTAATTGCATTTTTCCTTTGCGAAAAAATGGGTGTCCTGCTAACTTCATATGAACTTAGCAGGACAATTTTCTCAAAAATAAAGATAATCGAGCCGAAAAAAGTTTATTATTGAGAACTAATTAATTGCGAATTAGTTACGCAAAAAAAAATTAATTGCATTTTTCGTTTGCGAAAAAATGGGTGTCCTGCTAACTTCATATGAATTTAGCAGGACAACTTTCTCAAAAATAAAGATAATCGAGCCAAAAAAAAGTTTTTCATTGAGAACTAATTAATTGCGAATTAGTTACGCAAAAAAAAATTTTATTGCATTTTTGGTTTGCGAAAAAATGGATGTCCTGCTAACTTCATATGAACTTAGCAGGACAACTTTCTCAAAAATAAAGATAATCGAGCTAAAAAAATTAGATTATTGAGAGCTAATTAATTGTGAATTAGTTACGAAAAAAAAAAATTTATTGCATTTTTGGTTTGCGAAAAAATGGGTGTCCTGTTAACTTCATATGAACTTAGCAGGACACCCATTTTTTCGCAAACCAAAAATGCAATAAAATTTTTGTTTGCGTAACTAATTCGCAATTAATAAGTTCTCAATAATAAACTTTTTTCAGCTCAATTATCTTTATTTTTGAGAAAGTTGTCCTGCTAAGTTCATATGAAGTTAGCAGGACACCCATTTTTTCGCAAACCAAAAATGCAATAAAATTTGTTTTTGCGTAACTAATTCGCAATTTATTAGTTCTCAATGATAAACTTTTTTTTGGCTCGATTATCTTTATTTTTGAGAAAGTTGTCCTGCAAAGTTCATATGAAGTTAGTAGGACACCCATTTTTTCGCAAACCAAAAATGCAATAAAATTTTTTTTTGCGTAACTAATTCGCAATTAATTAGTTCTCAATAATAAACTTTTTTTCAGCTCGATTATCTTTATTTTTGAGAAAGTTGTCCTGCTAAGTTCATATGAAGTTAGTAGGACACCCATTTTTTCGCAAACCAAAAATGCAATTAAATTTTTTTTTGCGTAACTAATTCGCAATTAATTAATCCTCAATAATAAACTTTTTTCACTTTGATTATCTCAATTTTTGAGAAAGTTGTCCTGCTAAGTTCATATGAAGTTAGCAGGACACCCATTTTTTCCTAAACCAAAAAAGCAATTAATTGTTTTTTTGCGTAACTAATTCGCAATTAATTAGCAACTAATGATAGGATAGTTTTTAACATGAATTTCCAAAAGTGTCCTGCTAACTTTATATACATAAGTTTTCTTGAGTAACAGTACATATCGTTCATATTTCAAAGAAAAGTTTAATTTTTGATAAAAATTTTCTTTAAAAAAAATGAGGAAAATTATATTTTTTTTCTTAATTTTTCACAAGAAATTCGAAAAAGTTTATATTTTTATAAATTTTTTTCCAAAAATAATTCCACCTCTGTCCTGAATCCAGACCCACCTCTGCCCAGATCCAGGCCCACCTTTGTCCAGGTGTAGACCAGCTCACCCCGTCACCCATATACAAAAATTCCCACCTCTGTCCAGAATCCAGATCCACCTCTGTCCAGATGGGGATCCACTTCTGCCCAAGTCTAGACCACCTAACCCCGTCACCCTGCGGCAGGACTTTTGTCTATTTGTAATCGGCGGGATTTTGTGCGGCGGGATTTCGTTATTTTCCCTTCTATTGTAGCTGTGCTTAAACCTAACCATTGTATATCTACTCTATAGTATTCTCATGAAACACGATTTTGTAGGTAGACATTTGGTCGATAGGTTCGCTGTGATCGCCTTACCGAGATCCCTTAACAAAAATTAGTATTACATTTGGCCGCATAGATGGCCACGAGCTTTTTTTCTTCATGAGAATACTATAGAATTTATATACAATGACCTAACGCAAATTACCTTAGCCCCCAACCCCATAGTGTTCAAACAGCAAATGCAAGTAGAGTTGCCTTACTGTGCATCTTTCTAAGACATAGTTAATATTTAATCAAATAATCAAATTAAAAAAATTTTATTACGATTAATTAATCATAATTAAAAAATTTGATTGAGATTAATTAATCAAAATCATTAATCATATAAAATATTTCATTCATATAACAAGCTCAACATAAGTTTTCATTTGATATACCAAATTCATTAGTGTTCACTCTGGGCCGAAAATGAGCAATACCCTTTGTTAGGTACAAGGCTAAAACTTAGTGTATGCTTTATTCGTGAATAGATTAGTCAAAAAATAAAGATCATGGAATATTTCCGTAATTCTAGGGTTGCCACCTTTTTTTTCAAAATTTAAAATAGCTTCCGAATATAACATATCTACTTTAAGAATGCTGATTTTTGAATTTATAATAACATGTCTTTTTGTACATGAAAGAAAAGATGCTAGACGACTTTGGTGGACGAAAATAGCTTGCCAGACGAGTTTTTAAAGTTGGCATTAAAAATGTAATTGATTAGCCAGAGAAAAGTGTATTAAATTAGCTTAACTCAAATTAGAAAATTATGATATGGTTCTCTTACTGAAGACTCAGGGTTGCCACATATTTTTTCAAAATACTATAAAATTGACAAAACTGAAACACCAACCTATAGTTCTCGCACATATGTAAGCTTATGCCATTTTGTATATAAAAAAAGCATTCTTGACGAGTTGGACGGTTAAAAGCTCCTGGCAGATGAGCATAAGGTTTTAAAAATTGGTATTATAAGAAATATCCTATCTTGATTTTTCCTAAAATTAAAAAAAAACTGTCAAAACTGCTTGCAAACCTACCCGCATAAAGCTGATTTTTACATATATATTAGCTGACATCAAAATAAATATCCTTTCTTTGAAGACTTAAGGGCGGGCCTTAAGTCTTCAAAGAAAGGATATTTTTTTTGGCAGGAACTTTTGACCGTCCGACTGGTCCAGGACCCGAACCAGCTTTTTCGCCGTCCTGGGCAAAAATAATATTTGCCGCCCTTTGTAATGACACCTTATTAACCATTGTCACTGTATAGAGATGTAGCGATTTTTAACCAAATTTTAAAAAAATAATTAATTCCACCCCTTCATGCAAGGGGAGGGGTGGGAGAAAAATAATAATGTGGTCCTATTTCAAGGGTGCTGAATACAACGGGAGTTCTTGGGTAATCGTCCGACAATTGGTTTTCGATCTATAAACAACATTTCGGGATTGTGGCAATCCTTCTCTTGTCCTTCTGACAGTGTTGCCACCTTGGCAACTCTTCTTAATAGTAAAGTTAGGACATGGGCTATTTGTGTACTAAAACTCAACCCGTCAGGTCAAAATGAAAGGTTGGTCTCACTAACAGCCCCACTAAAAGTAAGTTTCTAAATGTTGGTCTTTTATTTTTCAGCTTCATGAGCAGTATGAAGAGTTTGTCAATAAATAGTTTACTGAAAGGCCTCTTCGTTATTAATAGCTGTGTCGGAACAATTATTTATACCTTGGTCCGTTACAAAATTCATAAAATAATTTTTAATAGCTGCCAACCAGCCTAAATTTTCAATTTTGCCGCCCTCAACTTTTGCCGCCCGGGGCAAAATAAAATGCTTTATCATCTTTTAGGGCATTTTAGTCCAGTCAACGAAGACTAAAAATTATAAAATAAATGCAATAAATCATGCTCTTTGGGTTATTATTTAATGTGGTAGGGGTGACCCCAAGGTATAATATACTAAAAGTCCCAAAAAAAGTTATATTCATAACTTCGGTAGGAGCAAGGTTAAGAAAGATACGAGCAGTAGAAGGTTCATAAAATTGAAAAGCAATGTTATTGTCTTTCAACATCAATGGTTTTTGATCAATTTACTCAGAAATATCGGAAAAAGTAAGTATATATTGATTCATGGTCATTCCAGGGACGTTATGTGGGCAAGT
Source organism: Dasysyrphus tricinctus (assembly GCA_963921185.1). Taxonomy (NCBI): domain Eukaryota; kingdom Metazoa; phylum Arthropoda; class Insecta; order Diptera; family Syrphidae; genus Dasysyrphus; species Dasysyrphus tricinctus. The sequence goes on along the minus strand of OY992530.1, from coordinate 220,545,868 downwards.
TATGGTGTTAAGAAGGTGGTCGTGTCCTTATTTAGTTTTTTCAAAGTTATTGGCCAATACTTTATGAAAAAGTTTTTTATGACATATTCTAAGAAATAAATTATATAAAAGAGGAGGTGTATCTTCCACTCTTTTCTATAAGGGGGGACAAATTCCCAAAGCAGTGAATTAAAGTAGAAAAATAGCTGTTTAAAAACAACGGAAATACTTACAATACTGGGCTATACCTGTAAAAGAAGCTTAAATCGAATTCTTTTCTTATAAAGGAAATTAAAATAACAATTTTTGAAAAAATTCGTTTGAAAACTCAAGATTAAAAAAAAATTGAAAAATTTTGTTACTTGATATTTCATGTTTTACTTTACACTATACCTAAAGTAGTAAATTGTCTTTTGTAATTTAATGTTGCTATTAGCCTTAAGTCGAATGCTGAAAATTAAATGGTTTAAGGAGCTTTAGTTTTTATGAGTGTCAAGTTAGCAAAGCAACTTTGACGAATCGAAAAATTGTTAGTGGGATTATTTGCCATTAATTAGTCGTTAATTAGTTGTGACAAATTCAATTTGATCGTGCAATGTTTTCTATGTTTTTTTGGGTGCTTTGCTAACTTGATATCAAGTTAGCAAAGCAACTCTCACGGATCGAAAATGGATGGATGCAACGTTTGTCGTTAATTAGTTGTGACAATTTCGAATTTTTCGTTCTATGTTTTCTATGTTTTTTATTTTGAAAAGTGGTGAAAACTTCTAAAATTTAATATTTTAGTGCTTAATAATTAATTTTTTAGTTGTGAAAAAATCAATTTTGTCGTGCGATGTTTTCTATGTGTTTATGGGTTATTTGTTTTCTATGAGTGTCCAGTTAGCAAAGCAACTTTGACGAATCGAAAAATGGGTAGGTGGATAATTTGCCCTTAATTAGTCGTTCATTAGTTGTGACAATTTCGAATTTGTCATTTAATGTTTTCTATGTTTTTTTGGGTGCTTTGCTAACTCGACACTACTCGAAAAGCGTGAAAACTTCTTATACTTAATGTTTTATGGCTAGATAATTTGCCGTTAATTAGTCATTAATTAGTTGTGAAAAATTGAATTCAATCGTGCTATGTTTTCTATGTTTCTTTTTTTATTCCTCGCTAGCTTCATATCAAGTTAGCAAAGTGCCACCTAAAAAAGGGATTCAAACTGCTAATACCGAACTGTTTATGGCTTAATCGTTTGCCACTAATCAGTCTGCAATTATTTGTGACTATTTTGAGTTTGTCGTGCAACGTTTTTTTGGGTTCTTTGGTAGCTTGACATCAAGTTGGCAAAGGACTACCTGTAAATGGGGTAAAAACTGGTATACCGGATCGTTTATGGCTTAATAATTTACCAGTAATAGCTTTTTATTATTTGTGATAATTTTGAATTGTCATTCCTTGATAATTTGCCATTAGTGAGTCGTTAATTAGTTGTAAAAAATTCAATTTTGTCGTGTGATGTTGAACGACAAATTCAAAATTGTCACAACTAATTAACGACTAATTAACGGAAAATTATCCACCCTCCCATTTTTCTATTCGTCAAAGTTGCCTTGCTAACTTGACAAATCTGACCCAGATTAGATTAATGTGCGTGAAGTTAGCACCGCCATTTTGGATTTTCAAAAAAAAAGGTTGTGCTGCCATGGCCTCACCTTGTGCTGCTATGTACCGTATTCAAAAAAAAGATCGTACTAAGGGTTTGGTTTTTAGAGGGTACCCAGTTTTTTAGCGTTAAGTTAGCACTGCCATTTTTGGCATTTATTATGGCCAAAACTAAACTTTGCGAAGGGCTGTAGCATGAAGTTAGCACCGCCATTTGCGATTTTCAAAACAAAAAAAAAGTTGTGCTGCATTGTGCTCAACTCATGCTGCCTTGTACCGTTAATATTTAAAAAAAATTCACAAATTTGCAAATTTTACGAATGAATTTTTTGTGAAAGTTCGTAATTACTTAAAAGTTATAGTTGTGCTGTTTCGAGCTCAATTTGTGCAGCCATATTCCACAGAGATAAAAAATTCGCATATTTGTAACTTTTACTACCAAAAAAACAGTTTTGCGAAGCGTGAAGTTAGCACCGCCATTTGCGATTTTCAAAAAAAAAGTTGTGCTGTATAATTGTGCTCAACTTGTGCTGCTTTGTGCCGTAAATATTTTTTTAGAAAAATTGCAAATTTTGTAAAAATTAAAGTTGTACTGTTTTTTGCTCAATTTGTTCTGCCATGTTCCAAAAAACTTCGCATATTTGTAACTTTTACTACAAAAAAAAAACAGTTTTGTGAAGCTATTTTGTGCCCAATTTGCGTTCCCATGTGCTGGTGCATATTTACATATTTTCGCCAAAAATAAATTTTTGCTGCGTTAAGTAAGCAGAGTTTTCAATTAAAAAAAAAAAAAGGAAATAAATGATAAATTTTCATCTTTTCCGTTTTTTTTATTTTTTTAAACTTCAGATTTTTTGTTGTAGTGAGCTTAGAGCAAGCTGCATTCTACAATCAGAGGCTCATCATGAGTGCATGTGTTAGTGGTTAGTAGAATTAAGCAAACTAACACAAGCACATGTATAACTACAAAATTAGAACAAATACAATATTATAATTTATTTAAAATTGTGTAGGGAAAATTAAATGGCTTCTCATGGTTCCCTGGTCTGATGAAACTCATGCTTATGGTAAGACTACACCATGTTAAACCGTTCTCTCTTCCTTACCCTGAGGCAACGCGGCCGAGTTTATTCGCTGCCAGAAGGGAAGATATCCGGGAATTGTACCAAATAGCCAAAGATGTGATCGGGAAAATAAGCAACACCAATCATCCTATAATGGATGTGGATGGCACACTTTTGGTATCAATTGAGGATCAGCTTCGTACATGGAAGGACCATTTTTGTGCCCTGCTAAATGAGGATTCAACTGAAGTGTCCCAACTAAACGAGATGCGCAGGTCCTATAGGGGTATTGACATCGAACCCCCGTCAGAATCGGAAATTCGTACATCAATAAATCTCCTCAAAAACAACAAGGCAGCTGGACTGGACGGAATACCAGCTGAATTCCTGAAAGCCGATCCCGTAACAGCGGCTAGTATTTTACATCCGCTGATACAAAGCATTTGGGAAAACGAAAGCTATCCCAAGGACTGGAAGGATGGTGTGATTGTTAAGTTGCCAAAGAAAGGTGACTTAAAGAATTGCAACAATCGGCGTGGTATCACCGTTTTGTCCGTTTTCCCAAAACTAATGGCAACCATCATTCTCGAGTGAATAAAGGATAGAATCGAGTCTACACTCAAGGGGCATCAAGCTGGCTTCCGCAGTGGTCGATAGTGTGTCGACCATATCAACACCATGCGTATCGTCCTCGAGCAGTCGATGGAATTTCAATCACCGCTTTACCTCATGTTCGTGGATTTTGAGAAAGCCTTTGATCGAGTTAACCGAGATTGTATATGGAGATCGTTGCTTGGTAGAAGAATTCCACCAAAAATAGTTGCCATTATAAAAGAGTCCTACAACAACGCAAGGTGTTTCGTTTTGCACAATGGGCAGCTATCCGACTCCTTCGTAGTGCGACAGGGTGTGAGACAAGGGGATGTTCTATCACCAATTCTCTTCCTGCTGGCGATGGACGACGTATTGACTGCCAGTGTTGGTACAGCTAAGTGACAGGGCATTCAATGGAGACCGTTCGAAAGGCTCAGTCATTAAGACTATGCCGATGACATTTATGTCTACTGGAAAATAACATCAGTGGGCTGAACGGCATGTGCCAAACACTGCAAGTGAAGGGAGAGTCGAGTGGTCTAAAAATAAATAGCAAAAAGACAAAAATAATGCTCACAGGCTGCTCCACACAGCAGCGTATTATTCTACAGGAGACGCCAGTTGAAGTAGTAGAACAGTTCAACTACCTTGGCAGTATTGTTTCTGCCTAAATAAAGCTCGTGCTGCCTTCGGTTCTCTGTCCCCAATTTGGAAATCCAGTCAAATCTCCTTACGCACTTAGTTGAGATTCTTCGAATCCAATGTCAAATTCGTGCTGTTATATGCTTGTGAAACCTGGAAAGTCACGTCTACTATTTCGAAGAAATTGTAGGCTTTTGTGAATCGCTGTCTTCGCCACATCCTAAAGATTCGGTGGCCACAAATAATATCAAATGAGGAATTGTGGCACAGGACAAGTCAAGAGCGGCTGGACGTCGACATAAGAAAGCGTAAATGGCAATGGATTGGTCACACACTGAGGAAACCAAACGATGAAATTGCAAAGCAGTCCTTTGAATGGAATCCTCAGGGTGCACGGCGGGTTGGAAGACCAAGAACAACATGGAAATCAACTGTCTTAGCGGAAGCAGAATTTTAAGAGAAAGACGTGGCCACAGCTAAAGTACCTTGCAGCAGACCGTGAAGGATGGAGACGTTTTGTTGACGCCCTATGCCCCAGCTGGGGTTACAGGACACGATGATGATGATCATATTAGTTATAAGCTAGATTTTAAATATTGTTTTCAAAAAAGAAATTGAATTGAATTGACTGTATATGTATGAGGTAGCCGTTACAGTGCACTGATCATATAGAAAAAAAACACTTTTAAACCATTCGCAAGTTAATAAGTATATACAATAATAATCTGAAAATTTCTTACAAGCAATTATAGGCATTCCAATGACATTTAATTTTTTTTGTATGAGGGGTTGTTCATGAATGCCACAAACAAACAAATCGTGTGATGTGTGGTGTGATATCCTTGTACACTCCTCGTCAACTGAATACGCACAAACATTTTTGAATATATTTTATCCATTTTTTCCAAACAGTGATGGTTATTATGCCATCTGTTGATGGTAAAAAATTTCGTAACATATAAATAACAGAATTTCAAAGTTTTATCCAAAAACAACCGTGAGTTTTTCCTTCAACCACTTCCAAAGTGTAACTTATGCAAAGTAGAAGTTTTTTTTTGAGTCAACTGAATAGGTACAAAAATGAAAATTGGTATTGGAATGGAATGAAACAAGTTTTTGTTTAAGTTTAGTAGTGGGTACTTCCACCTTTATTTTTAATTACTTCGTAAATTCGATCTGGCATGGAATCGTATAGCTTTTTAATGTAATTTAACGAAATTTCGCTCCACGCTAATTTGATTGCAGAAATTAAGGTTTCTTTGTCTTCGAACTGACGACCACCCTCATAAACTTTGCGTACTAACCATCCCCAGACATTTTCTATGATGTTTAGATCAGGTGAGTACGGCGGCCATTGAAGCAACTGCACTTGTTGCTCCTCTATCCATGTTTTTATTATGCGCGCTGAGTGAATAGGCGCATTATCATGTTGGTAGGTCCAGTTTATGGGTCCAAAGATGTTAGAAAATTTAGGAAAATTTCTTTCCAAAATTACTTTATACCCAGCTGCTGTCATTCTTGATGTTACAACCTCGAGCTCAACTGTTCCATAATAACTGACTGCTCCCCATATCATGACACCTCCTTCACGACTCTGATGGCGCTTTAAAAATCTTTTTTCTTTTCTTAAGTCGTGAAAATAGAAGTTGAACCCATCAGGGCCATCGAAATTAAACTTTTTTTCATCTGAAAAAACCACGTGATACCATTCTTTTTTCCAACTCATGTGAAGTCTTGAAAAATCTAATCGCAACATTTTCCGTCTCTCGTCAAGTGGTGGTTTTTTCTTAAGTTTCATTCGTTTAAGATGGCTTGAGTTGTTGATTACTCTTAATACTGTTGAGCAACTTGCGTTTACGCCGACTTTTTGTTTTATTTTTGCCACAGAATCAGAAGAATTTGATGCATATCTTAAAATTCTTCGTCTCTCAGCTGCTGTTGTTGCTGTTTTCTTACCTCCCTTCATGTTTTTGCCGTATGCATCTTTATTTTTCAAGTAAGAATAAACTACATTAAAACTTCGGCCAACTTTATCAGCTATTGCACGTCCAGTTAGGCCTTGGTCTCTAAGTAAATCGATTTTAGCTTTTTCAACACTGTTAAGACACGTAGATCTACCCATTTTTCTTAAAATTTGAAATCAAGAATTAAATTTTACTGAAAACACTAAAATCGTTAATTTAAACTGTCAAGCACTCCAAAAAACTTATAAACAACGAAGAAAATGGCGTTGTACCTATTCAGTTGACTAAAAAAAAAAAACTCCTACTTTGCATATAAAACACTTTGCAAGTGGTTGAAGAAAAACTCACGGTTGTTTTTGGATAATTCTTTCGGAATTATCTGCTTAACATCTTAAGGGAATAGTTAGCATCAACAGATGGCATAATAACCATCACTGTTTGGAAAAAATGGATAAAGTATATTAAAAAATGTTTGTGCGTATTCAGTTGACGAGGAGTGTATGTACTCATTAAACTTTTAAATTGACGAATCATTTTACTATGAAATACAACTTCGTGTTTAAGTCAAATGTTCGTCGGGGCTTCGCTTGGTGGCACGATTTCTGAGGTTACATTTTCGGTGACTTTGTCACTCAGAGCCTTGTCATTCAGAGCTAAGTCGTTCAGAAATTTTGTTTTCACTATAACCTTCCCCACCAGAGCGATTGGCTATACCTTTCAAATAAAAAAGATATGATCATACGTTGCCATTAAGTAAGTTAAAAAGGGAGGTACCTATAAAAAAGTGTTTACGTATATATATATATGGATATGTATGTAGATTCTCAAATTAATTTATCGGAAATCCAGTTTTTATCTCCATTTCAGAAAATTTCGATAAGCCCACTACTTTATTAAAGAGGCAGACAAACAAATACCTGTTTAACATAAGGAAAGCTTTATCCAGGAGAATTAATTTTAAGTTTAAAATATTTATAAATGAAAGAGTTGAATATGCTATAGAAAAAATTAAATAACAATTGGTAGGTACCTACATAATTGGAAAAACTTTCGAAATATATTATTAGCCGCAAAACTTTAACTTTTTTTCAGCTGAAGTGGGGATATTGACCTCTTAAAGCTCGAAACTTTGGTGCGTGGAACATGCAAATACACCAATTGGGTTATCATACATACTTTTATACATATAAATATTCTAGATAAGTATGAAACAAAATTTCCTTTTAATATAAAGCCGTAAAAATATTTCAAATTTGCGTATGATGAAATAATATTTAAGTGTGCAGTTTTTCATTCAATGGAATCCATATCATAAGTAGTGTAGTAATAATATGACCATTGGTTCAAAATATGGAACGCAAGTATGTAGCTTAAATTGTAGGTATGGTTGCATTTTATTTATGATTTTTTCATTTCGGTGGCATTTTCACTAGCTCCATAATGTACGATATGAGTATAGAAACGTACTTGTTCTGTATATCATTATTTGCTTAAAGTATCCAATTCATTAAATTTGTGCAGCGGAAATACATTTGCAAATTCAATTTAAATGCATTCCTATATACTTAGGTACCGATATGAATTGAATCCATCAACAAATAAACATGAGATATGTTGTATATGTACGTCATTTAAATAAAAAATAAAATGTCGAGTGTTGTATTTTTAGAACCAAGCAAGTAGAGTCATATATTAGTGCTTGCAGGCTCGGATGCAGGGGGGCAATGGTTGCATGGGACGTTCGTCGCTGTAAACCCCGTTAAGCTCATTTTTAAATCTTTTCCATACTCCATCGATACAGACTGGACCGAAAATCACCCGAAGAATTTTCCTTTCAAACCACCCAAGCAGATTCTCATTTTGACAGGGTCCAGGCTTCTGCCCTATAGTATGACCGGGACGGGATGATTAGAGGCTTTAATAAAGTCTCCTTGGTTCTTTGAGAGAAGGCTTTACTACTCAAATGCCTTCTTAGCCCGAAGAAACAGCGGTTTGAGTAATTCTTCGTTTGGTCTCTGCACTGATGTTATTTTGCGATGTTGTAGTGGAGCCCAGGAAGACAAAGTCCTTGACGACTTCGAAGTTGTACCTATCCATCGTGACGTTTTGCCCGAGTCGACGATGTTGAGATTCCTTTCTCAATGATAGCATGTATTTCCTCCTATCCTCAATCCTCATTAACAGCCAAACCCATTTTCGCTGCCTCCGATTCAATATTGGCAAACGTGCCGGTAACAGCTCGCTTCGTTCTCCCAATGATGTCAATATGATCTGCACAAGCAAGTAGTTGAAAAATTGTACCTCTGTTGCTCTGTTATTGACTTGCGAGTTGCGTACAATGGCTTACTTAAAGAACGCTGTTAAACAGGTTGTATGATAACGCATCGCTTTGCTTCAAACCTTTCTCGATGTCAATGGGTTCGGTGGTGTTTTTTTTTTTATTTACATGGTATGAACATATAGATATTATGATTGAAAAAAAGTTGTTTTAAATTCACATGAAATATTTACATTTTGATCAAACAAATTAATATCAAAGGGCACGTTAGTGCCCAGCCAAGTTCGCGGCACTACACCCTTTTTACAGGAACAAACTCAGGCGATTTTCAATCCCCCTCTAACTTTAGTACCAATAAAGTCAGAAATTTCAAATTCGCAGTATTTGCTGAGCTGATCAAACACAGGTGGCTCACCAAATTTCAACTCTTTAGCATTAGTAAATCCCGAGATATAGGACCCGGCCATTCCAAAAATTTCGAAACCAAGCAACTTAATTTTAAATTAAGGAAAAAAATATATTTAAATATGCCAATATTTACAATATATATTAGAGCTAATGAAAAAATTGTAAATATAAAATTTTACTTGTTGTTGTAAAATATGCAAGTGATCAAAAAAGCTCATACTTTATCTTTCGTATCTGGTAATTTTTCGGCATTTTTGCCGCTATCAGTTCTCTATAAATTGTGATGCAAATGGTGATGTGCAGTTAGGTTTTTATAAGCGTTTTCAATACACTTCTTAAATTCAGAACTATTTTTCTGATAGGAGTGCTGTAAAAATAGTATTACGCCTCAAAATGACTGAACATTTCGTGTCTTCTCCGTTACCGAAAAATGACTAAAGTTGGTATAAATGGTGAACTATATTAGTGTTTGTAAAATTATTCCGCATACAAAGAAAGATTTGAAAAAGGATTATGGTGGATTTTTATAGATTTTTAAATCATGTCAAGCGCCCGTAAAAGTGTAAACGTTGATGGAAAAACTTTAAACTTGGCAAATATGTTAAATACCATAAGGAGAATACAAATAAAATAAATTGGGTGGCGCAACAGCTCATGGAGAACCAGGGCCTAGTGACTTACAACTCACAACCATTCCTGTGTGCGTGTTTGTTGGCAGGAATGGAGGGGACCTACAGTTTTTTGCCGAGTCCGAACGGCTAAATGAGAAGCACTTTTTCATGACAAGTATACTCTTGGAGGATTTGGCAGTTCCTCGCAAGAGGCAGTACCTCGAATAAAACATTTCTGTTTTTAGGTGGCACGGCTGCAGTGGCGTAGCTAGGATATTTGCCGCCCGGGGCAAAACAATAATTTGCCGCCCCTTCGGTCTAACAATACTTTATTAAGAAATTTTGTGATATATACCTTCATATCATCGGTTTTAAAGTTGCAGACAAAATTTGAAAATATTTTTTTATAAATGCAAGGAATTATATTCTACGAAATATTAACACACGCCACTTTGCCGCAATATCTGCTGAATTAATTTTTTTGTTTCTGACCTACTGAGATTTAACTTTAAACCGACTGTATATAAAATAGGCACATGAGACTTGAAATTTTTTAATGTTTCCTTTCGTCCAAAAATAGTCAAGCTCATAATTGTTCACTAGGCGTGTCTCACCAAATAAAATCTCTGAGAGCTCAGAGATTTTTAAAGTGGGACAAAAATCTCACCTGAGCCCTGAGATTTTCTTCAGAGATTACTGAGACGAAAATTTTTTTGATTTATTTCTCAATGTTCTCTCTCAGCTAAAACTGTTCATTTGACAGCCAAATTGCAATTTATCGGTGATGGGCAAATACAAAAATGATACCAATAATACAAAATAGTAGTTAAATGTTGATAAACAGGAAAAATAAATTGATCTTAGTATTTTTCATTCATTTTATAAAGTTTTGTGCTTTAACATTTAAATATTTAAAGCAAAGTTAAAATTTGTTTTCCATAATTTCAGTACGATTGAACAGGGAATCTTTATCCACCAAAACATTCCGCCTACGTCAACTTGATATTGAGCGCTCACTGGGTGAGACACGCCTATTGTTTCATCAGTACCCGACAGCAAAACTGAGAAATTGCATACTGTTCATATTTCTCAGATCTAATGATCATGAACCATGAGAGGGTCAAAGCCACGGCTAAGTCACTACTGAGTGTCTGACTACAGAGTTATTACTTCACTGAAATTGTAGTAGATTGTTGATCTAATGCATTTTTTCTCAAAATAAATCTGCTGCAAAATCTACATACTGCACTTCATTTTACGAAAATAAATTAATCTTCGCAAAAAAAACTCACATTTTTTTTTAATTCTTTGTGTTGAATTCAGCCATTATGTATTATTTAGAGCTTTTTTGTTTGCTGGTTCTATGTTTAAAAAAACTAATGTAATATTTTATTTATTTTTATTCATTTATCAGTTTTGTTTAAATAATATTTATTTTTTATTTAAAAAAAACAAAAATAAATTATTCCCGAAAATATTCAATCAACCTCTGATCTCTAAATTGAGGGAATTAACAGATATGTACCTATATGTAAGGCTACAAAAGAGAATGGTCATTACGAAAGCCATAATTTTGTTTCAAAATTTGAAAGAATTGTTAATTTAAAAATAAACTTTTGTGTTTATTACCTACTTCTATAATGAGCAATGGTCATGATTCTGTCGCCCCTAGTGATTTGAACTTAATGAAAAATTGTACGTTCATATACCTATTCAAATGTTATTGAATTTTTAACTTAAGAAATAATACTTTTATGTTTATTTCCAACTTCTGTAATAAACAACGATGATGATTTGCGCCCCTCTTGATTTCAATTTAATAAAAACTGATTGAATTATTTATTAAACAAAAATTAAACTTTTGTTTATTTCCAACTTCTCATGAACAACGAGGATGATTTTACCGCCCCTACAAATTTGAATACTATAAAAATTGTATGTTTTCTGATAAAAATTTAATAAAATTTTCACTAGAAAAAACTTTTGTAATTGGCTTACAACATCCCATGAACAACGAAGATGGTTTTCCGATTTGCCGCCCCTAACTCCTGGCGCCCGGGGCGACCGCCCCCTTCGCCCCCCCTAGCTACGCTAATGCACGGCTGGGAATCGAACCCACACCTTCGGCATGATAGTCCTACGCACTAACCATCAAGCCACGAGGTACTACAAATATATTTTGTTTTATTTTTGTAAACAACAGTTACTCCATTTAAAATAGCAACAAACGCACAAAAACAACGATTTTTAATTACATTTTTTGATGGGGTTAATATTATGCAAAACTATTGAAAATATTTTTTTTGATTCTCCTAACAGTAGTTAATTTATGTACCAAGTTTAAAGACTTTCCATCAACTTTTACAATTTTGCTGATATTTTGAGTAAAAACTGTGAAAGCCCCATGTGTTTTGAATGAAAAATTTCAAGTGCTCGCTAGCACGTGTTAACGTTAACCGATTTCAATGAAATTTTACACACATTTTTTCAATTGCCTGAATCACTTTTATCATTGATGAGAATAATTTAAAAATACGAATTTCAATATAACTGAACAAAAAAGAAATCTTTAATCGTACGTGTCTTCTCCGTTACCATAAGCTGTCTTCTCCGTTACCATCTTTCATATTTTGTCTGTTAGTAAAATGAAACTTGTCACTAAACGAATGAAGGTATTCCATCAGGTTCTGCTGGTACACAACTATCGTCTAGCTCTAGATTGTCAATGATGTCAATATCAATGTTGAAGTTTATATGAGTCAAGTAAGAGAGAGATTTCAAGAGCCCAAAGTTATGGGCTTTTTTGTCAAATTTATCACAGTTCAAAATATCACAGTTTAAGGTATCACAGCTATTAGTATCACAGTTGTGTTATAGCCCGAGGGTCATGACTAAAAATTCCATTTGACTTGAGAACAGACGGATAAGGACAGGATTTTCTTTTACTATTTATGTATCTCCAAACTCCAAAAGTATTTTGGATTCAATTTAAGATCTCTTTGAACCTTCTATAGATACATCAGATACTTTAAACTTAAAGTTCGATTAAAAATATATCTTGCTTCGCAGTAGACTTTAAAATTAGCTTCACTCCAAATAAAAAGCCTCAAAAATCCAAGGAATAAGTTATGGTCTTCAAATAAGCTATGTTATTTGAAGACCATAACTTATTCCTTGGATTTTTGAGGCTTTTTATTTCACTATCGTAAAAATCTGGAACTGAAGTTCCCACTCTCGGCAGGCTTCCGTTCTGGCCTTGTAATCCTGAGAAGATTGCCTCACCCTTCGGTAGCACTTTCGAATATCCCCCTACAATAGAATTCACCACACCTTCTTTTCTTTCTTCCTCCCTTCTTTTTTGCCAGTAGAGCTCCCGGGCTGTTCTCTAGGCAGCTATGGTTCTAGTTTGCAGCAGTGAAATCTTGCGTATGGTATACATTTTTTGCAAATTTCCCTTAAATGAGGAGTCAGGTGTGAGGAGCGAACTTGAGAAAGTTTAAGCCGTGATTACAATTTATCTAGGGCTGACCAATTTCTTGGCAGTCGACCTTTGCGGACCAATTACTGACCAATTAGATGGCATTATTTTTTATTAAATATCCCTTATATGAGGTGCCAAAGGTCCAGAGCCGGTGCTGAGGATATGGAAAAATCATTTCTCCATATTGTATAACGGCGATGACGAACCGAATTCCGCTACCATGCAGATTGAACAATTCAAACTGGATGACGTAGGCCAACAATTCTGTCCACCTGATCTCGACGAAGAAAATAGAGCTATATATCTGAACTTAAGTTAAATGAAGCTGCTAGAGCTGATGGTCTTGCGGCTGAGCTATTCAAAGCGGCTAGCGATGGAATTGGTTAGGGGTATGCACCAGCTTATCTGTAAAATATGGGCGAAGGAAAGCATGCCCGATGAATGGATCCTCAGCATTGTTTGCCCCATGCTCAAGAAAGGCGATCCTCTGGACTGCACCGGCTACAGAGGCATCAGTCTTCTTAATATTGCATACAAGATCTTCTCTGCCGTACTTTGTGAATGCCTGAAGCCATTCGTCAACATCCTGATAGGTCCATATCAGTGTGACTTTAGGCCAGGGAAGTCCACCATCGACCAAATATTCGCACTACGGCAGATCCTGGTAAAAACTCAGGAGTTTCAAATCGGTACCCACCACCTTTTCATCTTTTTTAAGGCCGCGTACAGTTGTATGTACAGTTTTGGCATCCCTCTCAAACTTGTCCGTTTGTGCAGGATGACAATGGAGAATGCACGCGTAAAAGGAGGAAGAGGAACTCAACCAACTTGGCGTGCGAAACTGCAGACAGTTAGTTAGAAACTGAGTCGGCTGGAAGAAGCTGTTGGTTGAGCCTGGTCCAGCTTGGAATGCAGTGCCACCTTAAGTTATTAAGCCACAAGCTGTATAACTTAATTTCAAGCAGTTCCAAAGCAACCGCTGTTCGAAAAACTGACAGTTTTGAAAGAGGTTAAACTGCTCTCTTCAAATTTCAAACTGATTCGGTCATATTGCTCTCTGTGACCAGGTAAGTACAGCGCTATGAAGTGTACTCCAATTTTCTCTCGACCTCATAAAGATTGTGGAAACTAAAGAAAATGACCCCCTATCCGCGCCTGTATTGGAAAGTTCTATCAACATGTCTAAAAACTCAAAAAATTCATATAATTCGTGTAAGCCGAACTAAGAAAATCAGAAGATTGAAAACCGGTTTTAAGAGATTTGGACTTCTTCAACAAACCAACCTTGAAAAAAGATGCTAACTCCCAAGATAAAACTTTTGCCTAGAAATTGGGTGTAAGAAAGTTAGCAGACCGACAAAAACTAGATACTAGCTTCAGTAATAAAATCGTTATGTTCTAGTTTGCTAGCGCTAGCAAGTTATTTTATTTAACAAAACACACCTGGAATTTTATTTAAAACACGAAACACTTTATTTCTTGCTTGTTTTATGCAGGCTAGTGGTTGTGATCTCTCACCTCCCTCCTCCCTCAATCGAAACAAATCGTGACAAAATGCTGTTTTCGAAAACACAGTATCTACAAACATTGTAAAAACAAAATTTAAAGAGCTGTCCCATGAATATTAAACCATAAAAATACTAATTATATTGAAGTGTATATCTATTATTACCAACGGTTATAGACAAATTAATATAAATTCCTCTATCGATTAAATAAATTAATTAAATAAACGAAATGAGAATTAAAACAAAAATACTTACAGATGTATGATGTATAATGTATGTACCGTAGTGATTAATAAATTAAAATTTTGTAAATTGTTTAATTTTATATTGCTAGGTAGTTTGATTTAAGAAAATTATATTAATTTGAAATTTTGTGTATAAAGTTATATAAAAAAAGAAAACAATAAATAAAACCAATGAAATAAAAAACAAACAGATTACCATAATTTTTTGCAGGTTTAGAGGAATAAAACACTCTAACGAGTTTTATGAAGATATTAAAAAAAAAATACGAGGTAGGTACATTTGAATGATATAAAAATAACTCAGCAGTGTGATGTGTTTATGTGGGTAGGTATGTATGATATATGATGGGAAACACCTTACTATTAAAAAATACCGCAATTTGTGAATAAATTCCAGGAATTTTTACGCTCCAAGACACCAAATTGCACTAGGATTCCAATTCAAACGAAGGCATGACAGCAGAAAGGCCAGAATCTCTTCTTGTTTTTGTTTAAGGAAACGTTTATGAAAGTGCTTAAAGAGTCTTTAAAGGTTTTGTATGAATGTATGTATGTATGTACCTAACGGTTATGATGGAAGTCAACGTTGTTATGGATGGAGGAGCTTTTGAGGGCACAGAAGTATTTACACGCATAGGTATTCCATTCGTAATTCCTAATGCCGTATGACTTTGATAGAAATGGAGTGAAATATAAATTTCGCTATTTACCCAACAGTAGATAAGGAATTCCATTTGGAAATACTGTATGTATATCACTTTTATTTATTTAAGAAAATTCAAGAGTCCCTCGTTTTTTTTTTTTTTTTTTTGGAATTATTACAAAGGAAATTCTCTAAGGTATAAATCGTTTTTGCTTTGATATTTGTATTACTTTGAGCATTTTGTGTACACGAAATGAAAAACAATTAGATAACTCTTGTAACTGAAGTATGGTATACCTGCATGGAAATTTGTAGAATAAAGACCTGGGTTAACATTTTGCTTTAAGGAGGCGTGAGAAGGTGACTTTCGTTAGTGGAATCTGTGCCGTGGTGCCCAAGGTAGATACGTTATTTATTATTATTTCGTAAAATAATGAATGTAGTTATCAATCAACTTAGGAGACTTATGGTTCACAATAAAATGCATCATGAATAAAATTCACGAAGTCGCTCTTAGAAAACCCTAATTTAAAATACAAAATCGTTTATTTAATGTATGTTTTGTTTAGACCTGATTTAAATGATATTTTTGTAATTGGTACTTGCATACTCAATGCAAGGTCAGTTTAAGTAGAAGTAACTAGGTATAGCCCGGGAGCCGCTGACATCAAAAGTCCCGTCATCGCGGAAATGGACATAGTATATATTATTGAAAGGGTAATTTTATGTACTTTCAGAAAAACTCGGTATAACATGCCCTAGCCTGCCGAAAGTATCTTTCATAGTGCCTTTCACACGAGGAAACTGAGTTGCCAGCAACTTTTAGTTCCTTGGTGAGAAGGGCAGGAGGAAAGAGGGGTGAACATCTTTCATAGTGCCTTTCACACGAGGAAACTGAGTTGCCAGCAACTTTTAGTTCCTTGGTGAGAAGGGCAGGAGGAAAGAGGGGTGAACAGAATCTTCCCGGTCGAGGATTTGAGGAGATTTTTTGACATTTCCTTTCACATCTAGGTTTAGGTGTGTTCAACCAATAGACTTTCAAAGGCAAATTCAAAAATTGCATGGAGATTTGTTTCCTCGTATGAAAGGTACAAGAGATTTTTAAGGAGATTAAAAGAAAACGTCAAAAAAATCTCCAGCAACTTGTTTCTTTGTGTGAAAGGGGACATACCTGTTTGAACGATGCGACCTCTGTTCTTTATTAAATTCATTGTGCCTGTGTATGTATATGCTGTTGATTTCAAAGCCACTGAATAGATTGAGTTCAAATTTGCAGGAAATATTATGTACCTATATACTTTTAACTATTTCTGCAAATTTTGGTTAAAATAAGTTCACTGGTTCTTTGAGGAGGGGCAGAAATGCACGCTGGGTACCCAATAAAAATGAAGCGTTTTTGAAATAAAACTTTGTTTTTAGTTTTATTATTGTTTATTGAACAGTGATTGCTAAAAAAGAAATTGCTTATTACAGCCTACGAACTTCCAAAAATAAGATCTGCCAAAAAAACCCGACCTGATCACAGTCAAACCCGCTTATTTTGAATTTTTAAAATCAT
Organism: Dasysyrphus tricinctus; assembly: GCA_963921185.1. Lineage (NCBI taxonomy): Eukaryota > Metazoa > Arthropoda > Insecta > Diptera > Syrphidae > Dasysyrphus > Dasysyrphus tricinctus. The sequence continues at coordinate 220,529,245 of OY992530.1, read as the reverse complement.
ATTTTTTTTATTTATTTTATAACTATTCATAAAAAAGTTCGATTATATAAACAGAAAATTTTGTGAGTGTGTTAGTATTTATGTACATAAGGTCTAATTAGGCGAGAAAAATATTCCTTTCATTCATTGAGCCTAGGGCCGAAGTGGATGACGTCCTACCACTTTCCAGTACTTTAGAAAGTATGATCTACTACCATAAATGGTGAAATTTTACACTTGGCTTTGAATTTTCCCATTATCAGTTAACGAATTTAGACTATTTTTTTCATATAGAGTAAGTTGGGGTAATGTGGTATATGCGGGTAATGTGGTATAGGCAGTTATTTTAAAAACGAAGCATGCTTCTGCAACGGTTCTTCATTCAACAGACGGTGATTATAATAAAAGTATTAATGCGTATTTAAAGGCTCTGGACCTTTGGAACCTTCTGAAAGATCTCTAGATCTATATAAAAGTTCAGCTTGTTTCAGTAATTGGTCAGGTATAGATTTTTTTAAAAAATTTTTAAAAATTTCAAGGTCATAGTGATTTTTGGCACCTCATTTATGGGAAATTTACAAAAATTGGATACCACCTGAAAGGCTCTTAGATCTTTATAAAAAGTCAGCTAGTTTCAGTAATTGGTCAGCTATAGATTCTTTTCTTCGATTTTTCTTAAGTTTTTTTTCAAGGTCATGAAAGATTCCTGACATTGAAAAAAAAAATACTTAAAAAAATCGTAAAAATGAATCTATAGCTGACCAATTACAGAAAATAGCTAACCTTTTACAATCGTGATGAAGCCTTTCAAATTGAATACTTTTTTTTTAATGACCCAAATGAGGTGCAGTTTTTTTTTTGTGACCTTCAAACGAATTTCAAAAATTCATAGAAAAAAATCTATGGCTGACCAATTACTGAAAATAGTCGACCTTTTATCAAGTTCTAGAAATCTTACGGATGGTATAAATTTTTGGCAAGTTTCCCTTAAATGAGGTGCCAAAAATCGCACGTGACCTTGAGAAAGTTTAAGCCTTGATTGAAAGTTATCTAGGGCTAACCAATTTCTGGGACCAGATGACCAATTACTGACCAATAATTAAAAAAAATAATAAAATATAGAGTTTCGGCTAATGTGGTTTATTAGCTGTGAGCCAAAGTGGTTTAGTCTTCACTGGACAACCGGGACTGAACAACCCAAGGACGACAAAGTCAAACCGACTTTTATATTAAGTTTTCACATATTATAAATCTTATTTGTATTCAAAATTTTACCAATGTATACCGTTAGGCCCCTTATGTGCCAACAAAATTTTATTATTTATCAATGTATCTAATAGTTATAAATTATTTTTAAGCCAATTGTAAATAGAAATGTTCAATAAAGCAAAATTGAAATTGAAACAAAGTGGTTAAGTATACCACATTACCCAACCTTAAAGTTTATACCTGCGTCAACTGACTTGTGTGCTTTTGTAATTATGTTTTTTTTTAAATACCCAAAAAGGTGAAATTAGAAAATGGGACCCGAAAGACTTGTACTAATGATGAATGATTAAATTTGCCTTCAAGACATTCGGAGGACCACTTGGTATAATAAACCACTTTAGACAGCAAGGTGTACCACATTACCCACTACTTTTCAAAAGTGACGATCTGGAGGTCTTATCATTACTGTGTCAAAATCTTTGTAAGTTACTATTACAATCCGACAAATACCGTAAACGTTGTAGCTTATATATCTTCGTGTAAAAATCTACCAAATTTGGGAGCATTCGTGTCATTCGTTAAGTCAAAAATACTAACATGTATACCGCAATACCCTAGGTTAGGTTAGGTTAAATGGGGTGATGATACGAGAAGATCGCATCACCTCACTCGGATCTCAATGGATCCATTGTGCTCCCCTGAGTGTAGGTCAAGGTAGGTATAAGGAGGGGGAAGGAAGTGGATTATTGGAAGTTTAGGTATGGGGGGCCGCCCTGAACCATCCTGAGTTCTGAGCGAATTTAAGGATGTTTCTTAGTGGCAAAAACGAGACGTCGCCCAGTTCGTCGAAAAAGTATTCTCCGAGGGCTGCCTTTCTAGTTCTGGCTAGGCTGGGGCATTCACAGAGGAAGTGAATTGAGCCCTCCTCTGCCTCTTCATCCTGACACCCTCTACATAAGTCAGATGAGCCGATGCCCATTCTGCTTAAGTGGGTTCCCATTGTGTTGTGACCTGTTAGGATTCCAACCAATAGGGATAGTTGAGGCCTGCTTAGCTTGAGTAAATACTCAGTTTTTTTCTTTGAAATATCCGGCCATAAGTTCCTCGAAATACGACAGGTATCAATTGTTGACCATCTGTCGTTGGCAACTTTGAGGAAATTCTGGCAAATTCTTCTTTTTTCTTGCTCTAGTGGCATAAGAACAGAGCAGTCAGTTTGGCTCGGATCAAGAGATGACCCGGTTTTGGCCAATTCATCTGCCATTTCGTTCCCGTATATGTCACGATGTCCTGGGACCCATCGAAGGGTGACTGTATTTGATTCGCTAAGTAATTTCAACTCATCGCGACAACGAGCAACCAGTTTTGACTTTGTCACAACTGAGGTAATGGCTTTGATTGCCGCCTGGCTATCAATAAAAATGTCAATATTTGTACTAACCCGCTCACACGTGTGAAGGCTCTTTGCAGCCTCACAAACTGCGAGCACTTCCGCTTGGAAGACACTGCAGAAATCTGGAAGCTTTATTGTTCTGTCTAAGGGTGGGTTAACTGAAAAGATGCCTGACCCTACCCCTTCGTTTGTTTTGGAGCCGTCCGTGAAGACCGAAACATGATTATTGTTTATGACCCGGTTTTCTGTCCAGAGTGTCCTTGTGGGAATATCTGTTAGGGCTACCGGATTAAAATCAATGTGCGGTAATGTGTAGTCTGTCTGAATATTTATGTCGGTATACCTTTTTTTTTTTTTTTTTATAAATTCATTTTTATTTTTCCATCATCTTAAAACTATCTTAAAGCTAGACAAAAATTCATAAAAACTAGCCTACTTATCAATATCTTACAACTAACTTACTGGCCCCATTCGGGCGCTCTAAGTTAAACTAATAACTTAATGGTAATGCCTTTCGGCCTAAGAACTATCTTAAAACTAGAATTCATGTTGGTTTTATTTTTCACCAAGAAGAATTGCAAAAAAACTTGGTATCTTTATCTTTATTTTTGGTTTTATATAAAACTTACAAACTAAATCGGTATACCTTATGATAGTTCTATGACCGTAAAGGCCCTTTCTCCAATTATTGCATTGTTGAAGTCGCAGAGCACTTTTGGCCGCCATCTCTTTCGTAAAAAGATCGAGTGGGGCTAGTGAGAGGAATGTTTCTAGGGCTGCAGTTGGTGTAGTTCTCATGGCACTGGTTGTGCCGATACATGCTAGTCTTTGAATTTTAGTCATGGTTCTAAGATTGGTTGCCTTATCCAAGGCTGGCCACCAAACCAAACATGCGTAAGTCAGGATTGGCCTTATTATGGCTGTGTACATCCACTGAATGGTTTTAGGGCTTGGACCCCATCTTTTACCGAAGATTCTACTGCAAGTATAGAATGCTATTGATGCTTTCTTTTCTCTTTCTTTTATGTTTTTTTTCCAGTTGAGTTTACGATCAATAATCAGACCAAGATATTTTGCCGTACCAGTTATATGGAGCGGTGTCCCATTTATAGTGGGGGGGTTTATATTTGGAATGTTGCGTTTTCTTGTAAACAAAACTAGTTCTGTCTTGAGTGGGTTGACATTAAGTCCACAGCTTTTGGCCCAGTGATTGAGCTTGTTAAGGGATGTTTGTAGGAGCTCACACAGTATGGGGACAAATTTCCCTGAGGCCATAATTACAATATCATCAGCATATGCCACGACTTTGACCCCGCTGAGATTGAGATTAACAAGGATCTGATTAACGACCAGAAGCCAGAGCAAGGGAGATAAAACCCCCCCCCCTGTGGAGTGCCCCTACACGTCCTTACTTTAAGCTTGCTTTGACCCATTTGTGCATTTACAAGTCTCGTCTGAAGCATGGAGTCAATCCAATTTGAGAGCCTTGGATCGATACCCATCGAGTCTAGGGCTTGTCGAATTGCAATCTTTTCAATATTATTGAAGGCCCCTTCTATGTCAAGGAATGCTCCCAATGTAAATTCCTTGAATTCTATTGATTTCTCAATTGTGCTAACCACCTCGTGAAGTGCTGTCTCAACAGATTTGCCCTTCATGTAAGCATGTTGGGCCTGCGAGAGAACACTGTCATTAAGCTTTAAGCGTATGTGAATTTCTATAAGTCTTTCTAAGGTTTTAAGAAGAAAAGAGGATAGGCTTATTGGCCTGAAATCTTTTGGTTCAGTGTGGGTAGGCTTGCCAGCTTTGGGAATGAATATGACATTGACTTCTCTCCAACTAGAGGGAATATAGGTGATGTTAAGACAACCCCTAAATATTTCCACTAGAATCGGAACAATTGTGTCTTTAGAGCTTTGGAGCATAAACGGAAGAATTCAATCAGGCCCTGCAGACTTGTATGCTGAGAAGGAGTCAATGGCCCATTCCACCTTCTTACTATCTACTATTTGATTACCAATGTTATTAGAGATTTCACAAATGTTAGGGCCTCTGTCCACAGGAAGAGTATCGACGACACACCCTGGGAAGTGAGTGCTCATAAGTGATTCTAAGGTCTCAGAGCAGGAGTCTGTCCAGGTATTATCCGGTCTTCTGAGAAAGCCCGGAGGAGCATGAACTTTAGACATAACTTTCCTAAGCCTAGCAGCATCATTTGTAGACTCTATGTCTGTACAAAATTTTTGCCAGGCTGCTCTTTTTGCATAAGTTGTTCGGTTTTTATATTCTCTTTTACTGATCTTGAACAAGTCCCAGTCAGTAGGTTCGTTACTATATTTAGCTCTATTGAAAAGCCTCCTTGAGTTTTTTCGAAGGATGGATAGTTCCTTAGACCACCATACGGGGTTGAGCTTTCCCTTTCCTTTGGTTATGGGGCAAGAACTTTCGTAAGCAGTGTGAATTGCTGACGTTAGTTCATTGACATTTTTTTCAATATCTGAGCTGCTTAGCAGGGCCCAAAGATAAGGCCATTCTTGTATTGAAGGCTTCCCAGTTTGTTTTCCTGGGGTTTCTATAGGGCTTTGGCTTTTCTAGGTTGTGTTCTAATTGGAATTTTATCATTCTATGGTCTGAGAATGTGACATTACTTGAGACTTTCCAGTTACTGATTGCAATGGAATCAGAGTTAGTGGAAAGTGTCACGTCGAGCACTTCTTTTCTACTTCTAGTAATGAATGTTGGTTCATTACCTCTATTTAATATCAAAAAATTGTTCTTAATTATAAATTCAAAAAGTGACTCACCTCTTGCATTGGTATCAGAACTACCCCACTGTAGATGATGGGCATTCGCGTCGCAGCATGCTATCAGGTCCCAGCCGTTCCTACCTGTTAATGCAGCGAGATCTTCGAAGGCATGTGATGGCGGTGGCGTCGGTTCGTCGCCTGGCATGTAAGTGGAGGCTAAGATCAGGGGCGGTGCCCCCTCCCTTTCGCACTTCACTGCTGTAATGTCTCTACTACAATGGGGAGATAAGAGAAAGAGATTTAAATTCTTTTTCGCTATTATGCAGGTGCGATAGTTACCTTCTAGAGGCCCTTTTTTGAAGTACAGGATATACTCTTTGGACCTAAGTGCGCATATTTGGCCACTGTTTATCCATGGCTCCTGTATCAGGGCAATGTCAATGTTTTCTTTCATTAGATAAGAGGTTAAGGTGGCAGAGGCCAACTTACTGTGCTGTAGATTTAGTTGTAGCACTTTCATTATTTTTGTCTTTGGTTTGTAAGTTGACAACCGTTACCGGTCTCACCTTTACCTCATTGATGCCGATACATAGCTTATACCCTCTAGATGGAAGCAGAGCCATCGTTTCATGGTTGAGCATGGAGCAGGTTGGGCATTCGGAAGGTCAGGGTTGAGTCTCCGTAGGAAGTTCAATAACCTTTCCTTCGTCATGCGTGGGCCCGGGATATTTATTCGGACTTTGGGTCTGGTGGGGAGGTCATTTTTAAAAGCTACTTTCAGGGTTGTCCCTTCAAGCAACTCTTTCATGTCATCAATCTTTGTTCTCAGCCAGTTAAGAGTATATTCATCACGGCACGTGAGAATCTTAAACCCTTTGAACGTCGACAAAGGCCCGAATTTTGGCAAAGTGTTGGTAGAGGAGAGCACTTCATCGCTTACGCGATCAAGCAACTTTTCCTCCACCTGAGCCCACTGCTCATCACTTAGCTTTCTATCCGAGCTCCCTTCATTGATAACGGCCACCTGAAGGCTCTCTTTTATCAAATCAGCTAGCGTGCCTGCATTATTTGCGGTCTTAGGCTTCTTATTTGCTGTGATCGGAGGGGGAGTCGAGTCATTGTGCCTGTTTCTCTTCCTTTGACTACTTGGATCAGCGTTATCGACCCTTGAGTGTTTCGGACCACTGAGAGTAAGTCTTCCAGAGATCGTTCGCACCTGTGGGTTGCTGTCTTTCGTCGTCGTGGAGGAGGAGGCACCCTGGTCTTTAATTTTGTTTTTTTCTTTAGTGCTGTCATCCGCTTTTCTAAAGAGTTGTTTTGAATAATTTAAATATCATATTTCATGCCCTTAAACATTTTTTTCTCATAATTTTCATGTGTTTATATACAATTTTCTTAAACCCTGCCTCTTGAACACAAGCAAGTAAGTACAACGTGCAGTAAATCACCATCATTGATTAATTTTACTTTTTTTATTTTTGTTTTTAGATTTAAAAAAAAGTTTAAAAAAAATGTCAAACTATGATCTCGCAGCATCAAATGAAAAACCTACTATCGTATTTGGCAGACGAAAATGCAAAAACTATTCACTCGATTGAATTTAATATTAAATTCTGCGAAAAATTTAATCACAAAAAATTAGCAAAAGCGTTGTTGTTCCATTTTTATTTTGTTGTCATAAAATCATTTATGTATGAAAGTATGGGCATATAAATTATATGAAATAAACAACACCTGGTTAAGCTTCAATAAAGTAAAAGCCGTTAAAAATAATAATCACACCATTATTAGGAACTGTTAATTGATTATCTGCGTGAACATTATTACCGAGATTTTAATTAAATTTAACAAAAATTCCATGCTAATCGAAAAAACCCAGTTTTAATTAATTTTGGTAATTATCGGCTGCGGCGTTTACTTTTGTTTTATTAGTTTCCCAATTACTATCATTCCATTTACAAAATCAAACACCAAATTATTTTCAAATTGTGAAGATAGCCCTTTCGCGTGGGAATTATACCAAACATTTTTATTTAATTTTAATTAGGTACCTATCTGGCTGAATTAATATAACTAAAATGTGAGAACAAATATTTGCGTTGGATTAGCAGGGTGTCATCGAAACATGGGCGAATTTAAATTCTTTTTTAATGATGTGCTTGAATTATGTTGTGGATGACGGTGTTAGTATTGCTAATATCATAAATGTGTGCCAATATACTCCAGTCCCTTTGGTTTTGGTTTTAAGATTGCTGTCTTCAAAGTTCGTGGGAATCGCTCTATCATGCCATTTGCCAGGGGATGATAAGGCGATGAACGTTTTGACAGATCATTAAAAAGAGAGGATCCAAATTACCTTCCTTGGTCTGTCACGATTTCTTTAGGGATTTCAAACCTGGAGATCTACCAGGAAAGGAATTTTGATGCAACTGTTTCGTCGCGTGGTGATATGTGGGATAGGAATTACTTCGTCCATCTTGTAAATCGATCAATACAGGTGAGGGCGTATGTGAATCCACCTGAATATGGCAATGGTCCAACTAGATCTAGATGCACATGATTAAATCTTTCTTTGAGAATCTTGTATGGTGTTGTATCTTAAGTTAGGGTTAGGTTAGGTTAGGAGGGGCGTGGACAGCACAGAGGCCGTTGCATACACGGGGGCTTAATGATCCATTGTGATCCCCTTACAAAAAAAAGCAGAAATGCTCCTTAACTATTGGTTCACATAGACTAGTTCGTTTGTGAACCAGCCTGTTCTTTCTATGAATTTCCTCATGTTTTCCATTGAGACCTGCGCTTGATCGTCCAGGTCTCCAACAAACCTGTTTCCAAAATAACGGAGACGATTTGTTTGGAGGTTTCGACAGTCACTGAGCAGGTGTTTCATGGTTTCAATTTCTTCGACATCTTGACAGCTTCTACAGGAATCTGATGCGAAAGCTCCCATTCTGGTGGCCGTTGCCGTTGTTCCAATGGCGCAATGACCAGTTAGTACCCCTATGAAGATTCAAATATTCTTTTTACTCAATGATAAAATATACTGAGTCTTTTCTTTTCAATAATTCTAGGCCAAAAGCTTCTAGAGATGACGCAGTCGTTCCTGGACATACAGGAGTTATTGATTTGCTCTTTCGTTATTAGGTCTATTTTCCTTTTAATCACGCCAATCGGGATGTTTGGTTCCATATCTAATGGGTAACTACTGTTCCTATTTGATGTTGACCCTTTCCTAACTAGTTCATCTACTATATCATTCCCTTCTATATTACTATGTCCAGGAACCCAGAAGAGTTTGACTTGGTTGGAGCTACAAATATTGTTCAGTATGCCTCGGCATTTTGCTGCTGCTTTGGATCTTATAGTCTCACTGGCTATGGCTTTGATAGCGGCTTGGCTGTCCACGGAAAATGTGATATCCGACGAGTTCAAGTTTTTCTTGTGTACCATTTCTGCCGCTTTTGCAATAGCGTAAATCTCAGCCTTAAAGACACTATACTCATCTTCACAGAACACCCTCGCACCTGTTCCTTCTTCCATTTTAGACCCGTCAGTGTAGAAGGGGATACCCTGTTCACTAATTAATGATTTGGGTTCCCATCCATGTCTTTCGGGTATTGAAATAGAGAAGTGTTTGTTAAAATCCATTAAAGGAGGAATATAATCAGTCTTCACATCAAGTCCAGCCACTGTGTCATACCTTTGTAGGATAGACCCATGACCATAGGTGCTGTAGTTCCAAGAGCTCAGTTCTTTGAGTCGAAATGCGCTTTTGGCTGCTGTGCATCTAGTGTACTCGTTTAGGGGTGGAAGATTTAAAATTATTTCCAAACCTGCCTCTGTGGCGTAGACCTCTGTGCCCCCGTTATTCCTATACAGGCTAGTCTCTGTACCTTATTCAGGTTTTTGAGATAGCTTACTTTTTCAACAGCTTTCCACCACACTATAGAACCATAGGTAAGTATGGGGCGAACTATCGTCGTGTACATCCACTGGAACATGAGCGAAATTGACTCCGGAACATTAGGAGATAGGCTTGGAACGTTAAGCAAATATTTTTTCAAACCATAGTGCCAGTACTGTTGGGGACCATCAGTTGTTTTATCTAAGGTTCTTGGTGTTCTTAAGAGCGTTCGTGGGTCGTTAGGCAAATTTGGTAAAGGCACATGATTGTTCCATATTTCTAAGAGGCCTTTTAGCCGATTATGGTTAACATTTGTTTTTATTGCCCAGCATGAAATTAGTTTTTGTATTTTCTGGATATCGAAATTGTCTTTGGTTTCGTGGCCATAATCATTACCAATAACTGTGTCCCATCCACCAATCTCAACATTGTTGCAGTCTGAAGAATCAAGGTTTTGGCCATTCTCCGAATCATTGCTAACAAATTAAATTTGTTGGTCCTTGACCATCTTGTTGAGATGTTGAAGTTTGAAGAGTACCAGACGGTCTTACTCCAATATCAAACTGATCAGAATTTTGTTTTGCTTTAATCTTTTAATTGCCTGAATTATTTTTTCAATTTCCACGTTTCCAAACAACTTTTCGATATGATATTTTTTTCATTTGGATTACACAAAAACACGAAAAGCGGGCCATTCACGTTAAAACAGTCGTATGGACGGTCCGACAGACTTCAGTCATATACGACAGGTTCTACCGTGAATGCCCTTGTTGTACATCGAACCTAGCGACTAACAACAGGTCGAAGTCCGTTGAAAGTTTCAACGAACCTTTCGACATGACTGAAATGTCGTATAGTGAATGGCAGTTTTTGAGTCAGTCCAGGCGACCGAACTACTTAGTCTATGAATAATCGTCAAACTATATGCCATTTTTAGCATTGTTTCTAGGAGACAAAATAAATAAAAAATAAAGACTTGCAGCTACTGAGAATCTTTCGGCATATCACCCGTTGAACCGGGTCGCAACGTGTGTGCGCAATTTCAACCGTAGTTGCGACTGTCAGAACGTGAATGGCTCGCTAAACAAACAAACGAACAATTCACAAAATGTCAAACAAAATAGTATTTTTTTCTCAACCAAAGTGGAAATCAATACAATTTAAAAATAGGGTTAGACTAAGAGCCCACAGCAGATTTTGGGTGTGAACGACAGCAAAAAAAGAAGTATAAAGTATATATATAAAACATGAATGCAACTTCTAGGATAATCGTGTTAGCCGAAATTGGTTTTCACTCCTCCCTTTAGAAGCTCCTCGGATCACATATCATGGAATCTGAGACCATTTGAGTGTATGGTTCGCTCTACCGGACCGTTTAAAAAATTCAAAATTCTAAGTGAAAAACGGTTTTTTTAAACAGTCTGGCAGGGCGAATTAAACACTCAATTGATCTCAAATTCCGTGATATGGGATCCGCGGAGCTTATCTAGGGAGGGGTGAAACCCAATTTCGGCTAACACGATTTTCCTCGAATTTGCATTCATATTTTTTTTTCGATGCACTGTTTCTCGCAAAGGCCCCAGTTGTGGACTGCAAGACTTTGATTTTTTTAATAGTCTTTAATGAAGCTATCGACGCCTATACTTCTTTTTTTGCTATCGTTCACACCCAAAATCTGCTGTGGGCTCTTAGTCTATAACCGTTTTCGAGATAGTTCAATCGGTAGAGTTACAGAAACAAAATTACCTGGGTGCATCCGGATGGTCAAACCGAAAACCAAATTGATCATATCATGATTCAGCAGCGATGGAGGAAGTCTATGTGTATTGTCCGGAGTCCGGAATCTGCTGTGGGCTCTCGGTTTAGGTGTTCAGGATTGAAGCGAACGAGATTCATAGTTTTATATAAATCGATATTTGTTTGATTCAAATAAAATAAATTTTTCTAATAGTGATTAGTAAAGACAGTAATTGAAATACAATATGTATAATGATTTATTAGCGAGATTAGAGATGATACAAGATTACCAGGAGAAGTGATGCTTACAGCTTGCCGGTTGAAATCCAGTAGAGCGACAAATATTGAATTTGAATGTCACCATTGTATATCCACTCTATAGTATTCTCATGAATGATCGCCTTACCGAGATCCCTTAACCAAAATTATGATTACATTTGGACGCATAGATTGCCACGAGTTTTTTTTTCTTCATGAGAATACTAAAGAATTTATATATTTACAATGATATCACAAAGCTATTGAGTGGTTTTTAACGAATATGATAACAAAGATAACAATGATAGCATGTTGAGTGAAATTGTAATCAGTTAGCATAAAATAAATCGTAAGGTAAATTAACATTTTGTTGACAAGTTGTAACAAATATAATTTTTATCGATAAAATATAAAGATTAAATTGAATAAATGCAATTTATAGCTTGAATGATAGTATAATTAAATAATGACGATTGATTCTTGAACAATAGGGTCTGGAGTTTCTTCTGTTCCGATTCTTGGAATGCTGACAGAAGTCAAGTCTTCAGGTCATTGTATTTTTCCGTGGCAGGAGGGCTGGTAACCACGTCTCGGACTTCGGTCAGCACATCAGCTTCTAAGTTTCCAACCATAGTGCGTGGTATCCGAAGTGATTCCACTGCTGTGGAACTGGGCCTCAGACTGGAGGAACCATAGGTCTGGGCTCCGCTTTCAGAATGGTGGCACTTTTATGAAAACATTGGCAATTACTCCATCTGCGACCTTTTCTTCTGAGCCAGGAATTACGTGGGTGTGAGATGTCTTTTGTGGGTCGTGGGTCGGGGGATACCTTCATAACTGCATGTGAATGTGAGTTGTAAAGCACATTACCGTGGGTCGGATGATACCTTGTAAATTGTGATAGTGTGATATCTTTTGATACCTGTTCAAGTGTTTTACCTCGGGGTCAGCAATGTGGTAGCTTCTAAATGAAGAGAAAAGTTACTTATTTGAATTCCAAAATAGAACTGGTTTTTATTTATTTTTCAAGCACTATTTATACTAAAAGTTTGTATACATTCGATAAACAAACTAAGTAAATTATTCTAAGAATGATTCATAAATTGTTCTTAAATTAAGTGAAATATTGTTATTTTTAAAACTAAGTGAAATATATATATTATTTAAAGTATATTAATGGATCGCCACAGCTTCGTTTAAATGTTCCTTTGTGTTTCGAAACAAACAAAACAATCTATTAGTCTATAAGAATGTCTTGTTATCAAGAATTAATTCCTTTCAACTGAATATTCAAAATTCAATCGAATCTATTTGCTTAGTTGTTCGCAATGTTCAATCAATTCGAAATGTTTTTCAAATCAAGACTACTTACCAGATAAGGTAAAATTTGGAAATGTGGTTTCAGATTTTAGGATCAATTGAATATCCTATACAGAAATGAATGAACACATCGCTTAATAAACCATCTGCATCGAATTGCATTCATTAACACGTATTTAACCTAATTCTCCACAAAAGGGATGTCTATACTACCTTAATCGAATATTATAGAACCAAAGTAGATTTCTTGCGCTTCAATTTGCAGGCAAAGTGCACTGACCAACTTCATGCATCAGAAATTCAAATCCGGGCATATTATTCCATAAAAGGATGTCACATTAGATGCGAGAAACATATCAATGAAGAGTGTAAGTGGATAACGAAATACTATTGCAATACCAATGGACATACCTACAGATTAGCATTCAGAAAATACCTTCTCTATATACTCTTCAATTCTGAGTAGGTATATCTTCGACATCATTGCATGAGCCAATTCTAATCATGGACAAAACAGAGATTCTGGTTCGAATATTCTGCAAGCAAAATTCAATTAATTTATGCTAATATTGACTCCCTATACTGATATTGCTTTCGCCAACGACGACCTGACCAAAGGAGTCGGCGTATAGGAATTTTCCTGATTATTGAAGTTAGAGACACAACATTGTTCTATGCATATAGAGTTGGGTTGAGTTAGGTATATAAAATGTTTCTTTCAGAAAAACACTTAATAATTAACTGATGCCAAACAATAGTTAAGCATTAGAACTAAGGCATTAAATATACATTTGCCCAAATGCATGTCTCCAAATATTCAAGCCATGCGGCCATAGCAATTGCAAAGTGGAATAGCATTATTGATAACATAAGTGATTTGAAACTCTTCGTCTAAATATATTAACATTAGGGTTGTCGTTAAACAAAAGATCATCTTGGGTGCGCCTAAATCGGCTGTACATGCAGAAGAAAAGAGGCTGGGTGTGACCCACACTACGAGCTTCCCATTGGTGCCCCGGAAGTTAGAGGCCCAATGTTATTTGTTTTTATGTAAAAGAAACTGGCTATTGAATATTTTTACGAATTTTATCAATTATTTGTTATAATGTGGTGGTTGGATGCTGTAGGAACTGGGGGCCTCGAGCTGTATCTTTTCCTACACATCAAGTGCTTATATTACCTCCAAGTTGGTAGCCGTTGGATACTGGCTTTTTGTCATGACTTGCTCAACTTGTAAGTGTGAATGTTCACCAAGGAAAGAATTGCATTTCAGGTACCTGACCACAGAGTTAATTATGGACTTAATGAGCCACTCTCGCGATGCTTAAGACAGGCAAACTCAGTCTCTCAAAATTAAATTATTGTTTTCTTATAGTAGAGATGTTTTTAAATCACATTTATTGATAGTATTGAACTTTGGAGGTTGATTATTGATTATGTTTAACTAAAATACATTTTTTTATTAATAATTGTTATTTTTTGTTTATTTTAAGTAGTCTGAAGGAGCTTTTTTACTCTGTTTGACGAAATAAATAAATAAATTAATAGAATCTTGAAAAGATGGAGAGATATGAAACAGGCCCCGTTCATCTTTTCGAATTGTTCATATTTCCAAGTATTAAACGTTATTTTAAGAAAAATATATAGCTATACATAAAAGCATTGCATCTAACAAAATAAAAATTCATTTTATTTTTAAAAAACAAAACATAACAAAAATAAAAAAGTTGTTCATAGGAGTTAAACAAAACGGACTTATTTAGAACTTTTTCTTATAAAACTGCTCTATAGTAGACTGTCGCCTGGAAGAAAAAAGTCTCGCTATTGCTTTTTCTCGTAAATTTCTTAAGCTTAAAAGTGTCGATAAATCGGCCTCACATTGCTCTGCCAACTTCAGGCTAGTGTTGATAGCTGAAATGACCTCTGCTGGTTTAATTGCGTCTATAATATCGACTACACTTTCTTCTGAGGAAAGTTCTTCTTCATCAGAAGGCAGCTGAACTACATTTTCATTCTATTCTCTTATTTCGTTAGAGGAACATGGAACCTTTAAGTAAATTTAAATGTTGACAAATGTTTCAATAAATAAAAATTAGATATTGACCTAGGTACCTCAGGAAAAATTTCTTGTAGCATATTCAGTGCTGTGGTTGAAACCTGGCTTATTTCCTCCAGTTGCATTTTTTGTTGTAGTACAGCAAGAGGGACATCTTCCTCCTCGTCCCTAGAAACCACTTTATATGCCAACAGTTTTCAATAATTTCCGGTATAAGTTATTCCCAAGCTCCTTGAAGACATGAGTGCTGTTCGTGCACTGGTGGTTTTCTTCCGGAAGCTGATCTTTCACCAGAGTGGACAAATGTTTTGCTTGGGATCATTCGCCAAAATAGTCCACTTTCATCAGCATTATACGGTTCTGCCGGCTGATACCGAAGTCACCCATAGTCTTCTTTAATTTCTGTTTAAAGGGCAGGACAGCGTTTTTATTAGAGCCCAGTTTTCCTCCACTGATTGCTAAGAGCCGCACTTCAAATCTTACCTTGAAATTGTTAATCAATCCATTACCCGCGTTAAATGAATTGGTCTCCTTGAAAAATGCGTGAAATTTTTTGGCCTTGGTTTTTATCACTATCCCTGACACGGGAATATGTCGGTCTCGTAGTTTCAGGAACCATCTATATAATGCCGCTTTCATTTTCGGCATTTCTGATTTATGCAATATTTTGCATTTTTTGCTCCAGAAATTGATGATTTACACACTCTCGAAGTGATTGCCTTACCTTTTTTTTTATTTTTTTTTATTCCAACAATCGTGGATATAGCGATTCCATATTTTGTTGCAATGCTTCGTTAAGATATTCCATTTTGTATGCCATCCACCACAGCACACTTTTGTTTAAGGTTTAGAAAATTTAACTCTACCTTTCACGAGAGGCATATTCCCTCTCCAAAATTCACTTTTAATTGAAGAATTTACACAAACTGTGAGTAAACCACAACCAAAAGAACCATTACCAAAATTTAATATAGTTATTAAACATCTTAAAGACAAAGTAAAGGGGGAGGAGTAGAAACTACATAATTATATAAGAAATAAAGCGTTAATCTTTTCGAACTGTTTATGTTATAGAACCGTTCATGTTTTCAAGATTCTACTGTCTTTTGCAATTTTTATTCGCTTTAATTGTTGTTAGTAAATCACCCATTAAATTTATTTCGGTGTCGTCTTTTAAATATAGTGTACATTTTTTAGTAATGCAACTCACAACATGCAACATGCAACATGCAACATGCAACATTCAACATGCAACATGCAACATGCAACAACTGCGTTTTACGGCTCGGATTAGTATGGAAATTAGAATCACCGCGGACCCAATTGCGCATGCGTTGTGAAATACAAAATTCACCATACTTAGCAAGTACCGAAACCAAGAGGTATGAAGAGAAAATTCCCTTGTTCTAAATTTCCTACAAGCAACAACCACAATAAACACAGAACAAGAAGAATGTTTTTTCTTCCAAGGCACATTTATTTGGAATTTATACAAATATTTACAAAAACACACTTATTTTCACTAGCAAAAGATTAAACAAATTACCATTGTATTAAGTTTGTATTTTTGACCGAAAATTTGTTTAAGTTTTCACAACAAAACGAATTAAAACGAGAAATGATCTCCACTGCACGACTTACAACAATAAACTAAGAAAATAAGTGGGGAAAAAATAAAATCCCCGTGCGAGTTCATTTTTTAAGGATCCAAGCAGTACCGACAAAGTTGGGTCAGTGAATTTGCTTGAAGGGTAATTGTGATGATCTGTCAGTGAGTCAGTCAGATTTTTGAAGTGCTACATCTCGGGAATTACTAGTTTTAAGGAGTTGAAATTTTGTGAGCCACCTGTGTTTGATCAGTTCAGCAAATACTGCGAGTTCTAAGTTTTTGACTTTAATGCTTAATGGTACTGAAGTTAGAGGGGGGCTGAAAATCGCCTGAACAGCTCTGTAAAAAGGGTGTAGTGCCGCGAACTTGGCTGGGCACTACCGTGCCCTTTGATAAAAAAAAAAACTTTTTTTCGTAGAATATACCCAAATTAAAGAACACCCTGTATAAATTAGTGAATAGTTAAAAAATCTTCTAGAAAACTTACATAAACTATTTATACCGCCACAAAAATTCGCAAAGTTATTTGACATTCAACTCTTGTCAACAGAGTACAGTAAAATTAGAATTGTAAGTGGAAAACAATAGAGGCAGGCTGAAATTTTGCAGGTCATTTTGAGGGTAGGTATACAACTCAAATCTAAGTTGGCGACCTCCTACCCCTTGCAGGGGCGATGACACGCCCACTTTTCTTAAATCCTGGTTTCTGAAGAAATGGCTGCACCGATACGGATGAAATTTTCATAATTTATTAATATGGTCACAGACAAAATAAAAAAAAATTGTTTAAGTAAAATCCGCCCACTGCCACGCACACTTGCCTTCTTTCTTTGTTTCTCGGAAATGGCTCCAACGATTTGCATGAAATTTGCTGAGTTTATTCTTATGAACGAGAAAAAATTTAATTTGAGTCCGCCCACTACCACACCTACTTTTTGTATCATGATTTCTCAGAACATGATTTGCATAAAATTTTGAGAGTTTTTTCATACTAACGATATAAAGATTTACGCACTTTTGGTTTTGTGAAACTCACAGGTAGTCACGCTCCTCTTTCATGTACATTTATTAATTTCTTGGAACTGTCGCGTCGTAGGGAGTAGAGATTTAGTTTTCATATTGAAAATAAAAGCCCAAATCAGGCCTCAAAGTCTTATACATATCAGATTGATGAAAACATTTATTTGAGTTCTTTCATACCGCAAGGATTTGTTTTTAATTTAGCTGCTAAATGGACAATCACTGTACATATTATATCGTAGTCGTTCAGTGAAAACTCCCTAAGTCCATTTCTATTTATTTTGAGATATCGTTACATATGATGGATTTGTACTAACCACAATTTGAAAATGTTTGATTTTAGGAATTTTTTAATTTATAAATAGACCAACATATGATGGATTTGTACTAACCACAATTTGAAAATGTTTGATTTAAGGAATCTTTTAATTTATAAATAGACCAACATAAGATTTAGAGACCTTTTACAGAACTAAAATGTTTACATTTTAATAAATATATCATATTCAAGAGTGGTTTCTCGTTTTCGAGAGAAATGGACTTAGGGAGTTTTGATAGAATGACGACGATATATTAAAAAAGCACTTTTAGTAAGATCCGCCCACTGGTACTCTGACTTGTCTTCAATATTGTCTCTATAAGACGGCTATTTTGGAATGTATTAAATTTCCAAATCTTGTTTTTGCGAGCGAGACTTAGTATAATTCATCAGGGGGGTGTGAAATCCAATTGTGTTGATTGAGCACATCACTCGTTTCCAAACCACCCTGTAGGTAGAGTTCACGGCACAGTGGTGTCCATTGTAGACCTTATCAACATAATATCTTATTAATAATTTTAAATTTTTTTTCGATTTTGAGATGGACCTTGTAGTTCATTCTCATTCTCTATCAGAGACCCAGCGTCATGTTTTTCAATTAAAATTCCATCGCCAAAACAATCGTCGTTTTTGTTTCGTAAAGAAATCTGACGACTATTGTCGCAGGTTTCCCCACTGAAGTTCTTAAAATTTTTTTTTAATTTTTCTCGTAGGTACATAAGAATAAACTCTCGGAATTTTAAACAAATCGTAGGAGGCGTTTCCAAGAAATACAGAAATAAAAACAAGTGGGCGTGACAGAGGGCGGATTTTAATAAAACCAATTTGCGAATTTTTTCTCATCTTTAAGAAAAACTCTTAAAATTTCAGGGAAATCCTTGGAGAAGTTTCTGAGAAACACAGAAATAAGAAAGAGGGCGTGGCAGTGGGCGGATTTTACTTTAAAATTTGTTTTCAATTTTTTCTTTGAAAATTCCATCCGTGTCGGTCCAGCCGTTTCTTCATAAACCATGATTGCAGAAAAGTGGTTGTGGCACCGCTCTGCAAGTGGTAGGAGGTCGCCAACTTAGATTTAAGTTGTATACCTACCTTCAAAACGACCTGCAAAATTTCAGCCTGCCGCTATTTTTTTCCATTTGGTCACTAGTAAAAATTCTCTATTTACTGGACTAACAGGTGATTTCAATGTTGCAACTCTTATTTCTTCCCCTGAGAAAAAACCTCGTTTGCTTGAAAGCAAATTCAGTGCACACCCCTAAGCCAGAATGCACGTCGAACACAGTCCAAATAAATTGGGATGAAAAAAGTGTCATATAAAACACCATACAAAATACTACAATCTCGTTAAAAAATGGGAGGTGGGGGTAGGAGGATGAAAAAACTTTACGACATATGGGTGATTCTCTGCCAACTGTGATTCTTTTTTTGAAAAAATTTAAAAAACTAAAACTTATTGGAAACTATTTTTGTTTCGTTTTTGTGGCTTCATTTAGTCAGAGTATCAAACCTGTAAAAGCATTTTCCTACAACTTTTAAAGAACAAAGAATATCTTGAAATGCACTAAAACTGGAATAGACGATAATGAAGCTCTTTTACCTTTTTTTATTTTTATTTTGTTTTCTCTCTTTTTGACTATACTTTTGTTTAGATTCTAGATCAACTGTTATGTGTTGACCTCTCGACATTTCTACTTCCCTTATTTTCTTAAAATATGTATTACTTTTTCGTTTTTGTAGTCTATTCTTCTGAATGGCAACCCTTTTCATTGTGCTGGGTTATTACGTTGTTTTTATTGCACGGAATAATTATTGTTTGGTGCTTTCGAGGTATTGTTACCGTTTTAATAAAGAAAATTGGTAGAAAGTAAATATTATTGCAAGAAATAATTTAAACAAAGTTCACGGTGCCACGGTACTGACATCCACGGTACTGACATCCACGGTACTGACATCTAGACAGTTTATGTGACCTAACTTCTCTATGCTAATGAGGAAAATAATTTCAAGGACAATTTTAACATATAACATGCTTAAAAAATACTACCACGGTACTGACAAATTAATTTGTGGCACGCTTGCTTCGAATGAAAACATATCACTCTTAAAGTACAACAACGTTAAAAAATTAAGACGACTGTTGTTATATACAGGGTGTCCCGGACCTGAGTGGAAGTATTTCAGGGGGTGGTTCTTTGGGTTATTCTAAGAAAAAAATTGTACAGGGGGAAAGTTGTATCTCCCCTCCCTGAGGCAGGGAGGGGCAGTTTCTGAAACATTGACTTCAAATGCAATAACAATGTTGCTATATGTGCTATAATTTTTTTGAAAGCTAATACTTCACTCTTGTATTTGGTTTTTAAAGTTGTTTAAGCGAACAGTTTTTGAGAAATTAAATTTCAAAGTCAAAATTTAGAAAAAAAATTTGCAATTTTTTTTTCTTAAGTCGATATTTTTCAAAATTTTACGTAATTTAGGGCATTTTTTGTGTTCAATATTCAATGCCCTCATTATTTTTTAGTCCATTTCCGAAAACCAAATGTAAAAATCTCTCTTAGTTTTTGAGAAATTAAGAAAAAACAAAAGGTACTTTTACCAAAAAAGCCCGCAAAAGGGTTAAATTATGGATAATTCATGAATAAATTCATTTTTTCGGGCTTATTCGGGAAAAGTACCTTTTGTTTTTTCTTAATTTCTCAAAAACTACGAAGATTTTTACATTTGAATTTCGGTAATGGACTAAAAAATAATAAGGGCATTGAATATTGAACACAAAAAAAGCCCTTAATTACGTAAAATTTTGAGAAATATCGACTTAAGAAAAAAAAATCACAATTTTTTTTTAATTTTGACTTTGAAATTTAATTTCTCAAAAACTATTCGCTTAAACAACTTGATTTAAAAACCAAATACAAGAGTGGAGTATTAGCTTTCAAAAAAATTATAGTACGTTACTAAATGTGTTTCCGTTGATTTTTAATGTTTTTTTGAAGTCAATGTTTCAGAAACTGCCCTTCCCTGCCTCAGGGAGGGGAGATACAACTTTCCCCCTATACAATTTTTTTCTTAGAATAACCCAAAGAACCACCCCCTGAAATACTTCCACTCAGGTCCGGGACACCCTGTATACATAAATAGTGCCTCTTTTAGAAAACCACCATATAAACGTCTTAAAACTAAAACATAATGACGGTTCAGCGCGTAATCTTTTGAATTAAAAAATAAAAGTAAATCCTAGGACAACATTCATTCATGATTATTTTAATCAGCAATAAGTATTTTGACTTAATTTTTGCATAATTTTGTCGAGCAAGTATTGCACTCAAACCTTCTAAGGACAAGATTTCTATTCAATGAAGTATTTCTTTCGAAAAAAGTAGATTTAATCGGAAAACAAGGAACGGACACGCCACGGTACTGACATTTTTACTACACTTTTCCAAGCCATGTCGAAGAAGTAGCAAAATTGGTCATGCTATTGAATGTAGATTGTAGTTAATAGCCATTTACACAATCCAAACAGAAAATATATACGAACAATTTACATAAAACAACAAAAAAAGCACTGGATGCAAAAAATCACAGTTGGGACGGAATCACCCATATATTTATTGTCTCATACCAAACAAAAAATCATAAAAATCGATCTAGCCGTTTTGGAGGAGTTTAACCACAAACACAATGACTCCCAAGCAAAATTACATACTTCTTATCATGTCAAAAATAAATAATAAATATAAAAATAAGGTCCCAATACAAAAAGTGCAGAGATTTCGGTGTCCTGACTGGACAATATGTAGATTGGGCACCATTTTCCAAAATAGCGTCCAAGCGACAGGATTACAAAAATGACTCCCAAGCTAATGGACTGAGAGCCAACGATATAAAAAGTCAAGTCATTTGCGTAAAGTTGTAAGTCACATCAATAATAGCCTTTGAGGTGTGAAACCATTAACCGTTTGTCTGCCTACATAAACACGTGTCGAACAGGTGAAAAATTTGACGTAAATTTTGTACATCGATTTATTTCAATTCCTATTGGTCAGAGGGAAATAGTGTGCAAAAAAAAACATTTTAGCTAGCAATTTTGAACAATTTTTGTCATAGGTCCATCTCTCTGTAGTGAATTACTAAGAAGATAGAGAGCCACGAAGTCTCTTACGTCAAATTTTACACCTCGTCCCCTCAGAAGCAAAGTGGCTTATCTCAAAATCTGCAGTTTTTCAGAAAATCGATTTGAAATATTTGTATTCCTAAAAAATGAATTTTCATCTTGATCTTATGCGAGAAGCTCAAACTCGTAGAACAAAAAATATTTACTTTTTTTTCCTGTATCGAATGGTATTATTAGTTTTTTTAAATCACTTAAAAAAGAAAAAAAAAGAAAGACTTATGTCATTTTGCATACAAATAATTATTACTTTTGTGTTTTTTTTTCTGAAATGCTTGAGAATGTGTCGTTTTGTATTCAAATAAAACCAATATTTTTTTTTTGCTAATAAATATTTATATTTTTTATTAAAACACTGATTTTCATTAAACAAACAAAATAAAGAAACCGATTATTCTCTTCGGGATTTTTTGTTAACAAAATCATAAATCTAAATTAATTAAAGAAGCGAAAAAGAAAAACTTAGTTATTAGGTAAATTAACATTAATTGAACAAAAAAATACTGTTCTTCAGTCTTTAAGTAGCTATATTTCACAGTAAAAATAAACTAAATGCTAGTGTTAATAACACGAAAATAGGAACTTCACAGAACTAGCTATAATAAAAATAAAATGCACGACTGAGTCACACGTACTTGCTCTTATGTTCAAGACACTGCGAGCTTAAGAAAATTATATATACAAACATGGAAATTATGAGAGAAAAATGTAGAAAGCATGAAATACAACATTTAAATTAGCTAAAACAGCTCTTTTGACAGTTTGAGGTGAAAAAAAAGTATGCCTTCTTAATTCATGATAGAATATGATTGTATGGGAACAAAATTTTAAAATCGTTGGAGCGGTTTTTTTTTTAATTAATTTTTTATATATAAAATTCTTAAAACATTTTTAAGAACAAATTTCGGTATGCAGATTTAAACTATATATTTATGTGTATATAAAAACAAAATTTGAAAAAAAATTGTCAACCCGTTTTTGAGATATCAAATTTTCAAAAAAAAAGTTTGAAACTTTTTTTAAAAATCCAAAAACTTTTTTTTTGAAAATGTTGATATGCAATATTATTAAATCTTATCTGAAATTTGTATATAAAAAAAATCATTTAAATCCGTTTAGCTGATAACGAGAAAACTCAAAATAAAAAAATTCGTTCTATGACAGGTACTACTAATAGTTGCTATGTGTAAAATTTTATAATTTTTTATGGTAGATCGTACTAATTTTAGTATATGAAAAAGTTTAATCAAAATCGTAGGAGTCGTTTTCAAGCAAAAAAATATTTTCCTTTGCGGTTTTCTCACTTTTGTATGGAAGGTACCGTTATTTTTTCATAAATGTAAAATTTTTTCTAAAAATATTTTAGAAAGTAGTATAAAAGTCTTAAATATCGAGTTTCAAAAAAAATCTATGATGCCGTTTTCGAAATATTTGATTTTCCAAAAAAAGTTTTGAAATATTTTTTATAAATCCAAAAAATATTTTTCAAAAATATTGGTACACAAAACTATTAACATTTTTTGGAAGCTTCTGTATAAAAAAAATAATTGAAATCGGTCATACCATTTTGAAGAAAATCAAAAATTAAAAAAATGGTTCCTTGGGAGGTACCATTAATAACCATTTTTGAAAAATGGTTTTCCACCCAAAGAAAGCCTTTACTAAAATAAATTTATAGAATTTTTTTTAAGAAAAGTTGGCAAGCCGTTTTGGAGAAAAATACGATTATGTAAATTTGCCAAAAAAAAATGTATGACAGGTACCGTTATTTTTGGTTCTAAAAAAAAATGAAAAAAACGTGTCGGCAGAATCACCAAAAACCACTAAGTACCAAGTTTGAAGAAAATCGATCGAGCCGTTTAGGCTGTAGACGAGCAGACAGACAGACAGAATTATTGTGCCACCCACTTTTTTGGTGTTCTCTATCATCGTAATATCATGTTTGATTGTTATCTCAAAATTTTTTTTTTTTGCACGAATCCAAAACTTGCCTTATAGTACCTACATATAATCGCAAGTAAAAAATTATAAAAAAATTAAGATTTCGATTTTTGTTTTATCACAAAATTTCTTTAGACGCTTTTGATTTTTGAATAAAAGCCTTTATAGAAGGATGGAATTTGATTTTTATCGAACAGTTTCAATAAGCCTTCTTTCTTTTTTAAAGATACACCGCTGTCCGAGTTTCCTAAGATATCAAGACAAAGATTAGATATTCCCTCGAATGATCTAGTGTTGTTCGATGACAATTTTACATAAAGAACGTCAGGATCATCTTTTTGAAACTTCATTATGCTAATATCCGTCATTTTAATTTGTCTTTTTTGGTCATCCATGTTGTAACTTGATCCCATTTGAGCAGATAACATTTTGACATCATAGAACTTTGTCTCATCTAGATCATGAACATGAAAAGTTTTTCCTGTTTTTTAGCTATGCGAATAATCGTTACGTATTGGTCAGGAGTATAGATAGGTCCTGATTTCAGCGCACTTTTAATACTACGCTCGATTACAGAATGAACCGAGTCTTCCTCGTTTTACGTATGACCTTTAACAAGGTACTTGTGAGTTATGCTGTTCAAATTAGGGAGTATTTGTACCGCATAAGCATATAAAGCAATGATAAAATTGTTTTTCTGTTGTCCACAGCAATTGTCGGAATAAAAAATGACATTAAACAATCCAGTTGAGTTTTCTTCAAGCTTTTTCAAATACATAAAAACACAGGAACCAATTTCGTTGGCCCCCCTTCCGGCTAGACCCTCGTGCCAAACAAAGCAATCCACATCCTTATTCTTCAGTTCACAGATTGTAAAATTGAACACAATAATCTTGGACACGTAGTAAAAAACACTTGAGTCTCCTCCGGACATTGCAGAACAGCTTGAAGGTCATATACAGCTACTATATTTGTTTCATTCGCTGATTGTTTATCTCTTTCTTTTTCTAATCTCGAAAGTTCTTTTTCTGCCAAATGTGTGTCATTCTTTTCTTTCAGGCTTTCTTTATTGATGCTGTTTTGGAAAGCGATGCAGTCTTCACACTGATCTTTTTTGGGTCGGTGAAAACTTATGTTAAAGTTATTCACAAACACTCTTTGGAAAACATTATATTTAGCAAAAGGAATTTGTTTTTCCTTGCATTGCTCAACATAGTTTCTATGAATTTCTGTGACTGTCAGTCAAACCACCATTAATGTTTTCCATATTAGACTTTGACCTACAGTAATGGCTAGGAATACGTGGTATTGATTCAATGTGATCCGTTATTCCTTTCAAAATAAACTCGTCAGTTTTATTTTTTGGGGGGCGCTAACCTCTCAAGTCCATTTGAACAATATTGGTGACTGATTGATCTCTTTTAGCCAGGACAGTTCGTATGAGTCTATCGTTGATTCCCAGGGTCGATGTGAAAAATTTTTTGCAAACTCTAATTCTCGAGTTCTCGATCGTAAAATAAAATGCGTTGTTTTCGTTGCTTTCTGGAAATGGAATTGGGAGGGAGCTCGTTTTCAAGCCGAATGTATCGATATTTCGGTTTTATGTCGATCATGGGAGACGCAATAAAACTTCGTTGCTTTTCGATTCATCCTTAGTTCCAGTAATTGGTGAAAATTTTAGTACGACTCTCTTCATCTATTTTTGATGAACACCCAAGCAAACACTTACAAACGGGACCCATCTTTCTTGCTTCAATGATTTTTCTAGTTTTTGAACTGGAAATATAGGCTTTTCCGAACCTCCTTCCATCAAAAGCAGTAGTTCTTGTCCATTTATCTTTTGAAATTTGTCTCTTTTTTTATTTCCGCTTTTCTTTTTCATTGGATTGTGTAACTTGTGATACTATCACACTTGAAGCTGGACTAGCAACCAATGATTCCGAAGAACTGCTTGACGCATGAAAATTCGGATCTTTACCGTCGTCATCTGAGGAAAAATCTTCGTCTGTTTCATCTGATGATGAAGCTGACAAAGTTGGTTTATTTGCTGGGCTACGTTGATCAGCTACCAGATTAGAGATACTGACACCACTACATCCAGGCTTCGAAGTGATTTGGTCGCAACTTCGTGTATCTGAAACTGTCCATTCAGGTTTATTGGTATTGTTCGTATTTCTCGCCAGTTTAACGAGCAATTGAGATCGGTTCAATCTACATTATAACACAAAAAATTTGGTCGCATTACAATAATTGCCTAGGTTTTTGAAAAAAAACAAAAAGCATTTACAAAGTGACACTTCTTATTCTGCAAAAAAAGTTTTTTTAAGTCTTTAGCTTGTATTTTCTCAAACAAAACGACATATTCCGGAAAATGACATTTAACATTAGGATAAGTAAGGATAATTTTGACATAAAATACATTATGCCCGTTTAGTTTTAAAAAAATTAAGACAGTCTGTTTTTTTTTCAAGCAAAGTGACATAACGTGAATAAGCACTAAAATAATTGTAAAAAAGTTTGTGAGAAATAATGCAAAATGAAAAGTGTCACTTTTCCTAAAATCAAATTTCATACTTCAATAATATTTTTTGAAGCAAAGTGTCACAAATAAAAAAGTGTCGAAAATAAGAAAAAGAAACTTACCTCTTGGCTTCAGTGTAGTCCGACATTTTAAGATTAAAACTTGTTCTGCAACAAACAACACAACCACTCACACTGACGACTGACATGAAACTGAAAATGTCATTTTGCTAATGAATAGTTCAGGCTTCAGGGATGATATCTAAAATGCAAAATGACACTATCGCCCTCACGCCTCCAGTTTAAGAAGTATTTATGTATATGACAGTTTGACTGAAAAATAGATTTTTTTTTTGTGATTTTTTCTTTACTTAACTCAAAATCGCCAAATTTTGAGATAAGCCACTTTGCTTCTGAGGGGACGACCTGTTCTATACGTGTTTAGGTAGGCAGACAAACGGCTAATGGTTCAACAAACACCTCAAATTCTTTTATTGATATGACTTAGAACTTTACGCAAATGACTTGACTTTTTATGTCGTTGGTTCTTATGTTCGTCCTTAATGTAAGGAATGAATTCCAGTCATAAAGAAAGATCTCCCAAAAAACGCATGGGATTCGGTTTCCGGACCTTAGTAACGGCTGGTTTATCTTTGCACACATTTTTCAAATTGCTGGAAAATTAAATTAAATGGAAAAGATGAGAACGGATATAATGCCTGTATTTGCAGTTTTGTTGCTTGCTGATATTTGACAGTGGAAATTCCTGGCAGCTGCTATGAAACTATGAAATTCCCACCGCCACCAACTACATATGTAAGTAGAATGGTCACCGTAAGCGCCAAGTGGCAGTGACAATGGTGTTGATGATGATAATGATGATGATGATGATGACGATGGTGATTAAACAAATACGCAATTGTGTTCTGTGTAAGCACTTGCAATATATTGAATACACATTAAATATTCTGCGCGATATAGTGAACTCCGGCCTAAAAATAGCAAGCTTATGCGGATGTGGGTGATGTGTGTTTGCTTGTAACATCAATTTCGGTTCCAGGATATCACAACAGTTGACCTATATTTGCCATAATACAATGATTACACTGTTGAATGTTTAATGAAAACTGTCGCGTCTGATGAATGTTCACATGTTGTATGTTTGCTATAAGCACAGGCAAAATTTCAGCTTAAAAATAATTTTCAACTCTAAATGATATGTAAGTTTTTCTTTTTTTCATTTGAATATTTTAGGAGGAATTACATAGGAGACGCATGAACTTCTATACTCACATAGAAAGGATTTGTTAACTTTTTCAACCACTAATTAGTAATTTAAGCTTGTTTCGCTAATAAGGGTAGTTTGATTTACAGTGGTGGCCATAGAATTAGAAACAAGAATTTTATTACAATGTTAAATTGCATAACTTTTTTTTACTTTGTATACTTTTTTTTAGGAAATTTGTTGAGGTTGGTTAGTGGTTCTTTTAATAGACCATGACACTTCTGAATATTTTATAAAAAATAAAAGCTTGACACTAACAGTAGAAAATTAATATTATTTATTTAACCCAAATCGCACCTGGCCATACAATTAGAAACGCTAAGAAAAAAATGGTATTTCTTAAAAAATTGTAGATGAAAAATTAATATTTTGTAGGGAATCCCTTATTTTTGTCACTGCAGCTAATCTTGCCTGCATACTTTCTACCAAGGCGCGGCATCTTGATGGGGGTATACTCTCCTAGACCTCCTTTATGTTTTCAAAAAGTTCCTCAGAATTTTTTGGGTTCTTGGACTTTAGCCTTCTCTCCACGTCTGCCCACAAGTTCTCGATAGGATTCAAGTCTGGACTTTGGGATTTTGTATCAAAAAACCTTTGCTTAACAATCCCTGCTGTATGCTTTGGTTATCGTGCTGGAAAACATAACTAATGGGCATGTGTGCAAATTAATAAGGCTCCATGACATTTTCCAAGATGCCTTTATAAATATGTTGGTCCATTCGACCATTTATTCTTACTATTGGGCAAACTCCATGCCACGAGAACGCACCCCAAACCATTATGTTTCCTGCTCCATGCTTAACAGTCCTTAAAGTATATTTAGGATCCAATTCCTTCTTCTGAGGGGGTCTAAAATACACTTTATTTTCGTGAAGCTAAGCAAACATCAAACGCCTCTTCAAATTCTTTTTGGAAACATGTGGTTTTTTCCTGGCAATGCATCCACGTGGCCCATGTTCTAGAAGTCGGCGCCTTATGCTTCTAGCTGATGTTCTTGCCCCAATTGGGGCGAAACAACCTCTTTTATTTTTGCAGAAGTCAAAAAGGATCAGCTTTGCTAATTCGGCATATCAATCTGTCCTCTTTTGGCGTGGATTTTCGATCTTTTGGTTTTCTTTTTGGGTTTTAAAAGCTGCCAGTCCTTTTATTGACTTGAATAGCATCAAATACCATCTTTTTCGAGCAACTAAATCTTTTTGCTATGGAATAAATTGACTCGTTTTCGTTTTGATAGCACTGCACTATGAGCTTCCGGAGTTCTGGACTACAAGACTTATTTTTTCCCATTTTCGTCGTTGTATTTTTAATTAATTAATATTAATATTATAAAAATAATCAAAACAAAACTGAAAACAATCAACTCACATTGATAATAATTTTCTTTATTTTTAAATTTACCAATTCTTTTGTCGTTTCTAATTTCGTGTCCAGCAAAAATGTCGACTATAAATGAATTTTCTAAAATAACGGTGTTTTATAAACTGTTCGCGCTCAAGGAAACTCATATTTAGAACAAACATGTCACCTGTCAAAGACCAACGACACAAGCCACCCTCGCTGGTGCTTACAAAAAATATTATGGTTGATAAAGTGCGTTTAGAATTGTTGTTTCTAATTCTATGGCCACCACTGTAGTTTACCCTTTGACATGACATAGTAGGTATACCTATCTAAAGAATATAATCTGTATGGCCGTAATTATAAATAAATAAAGCTCGTGCTGCCTTCGGTACTCTGTCCCCAATTTGGAAATCCAGTCAAATCTCCTTTCGCACTAAGTTGAGATTCTTCGAATCCAATGTCAAATCCATGCTGTTATATGCTTGTGAAACCTGGAAAGTCACGTCTACCATTTCGAAGAAATTGCAGGCTTTTGTGAATCGCTGTCTTCGCCACATCCTAAAGATTCGCTGGCCACAAATAATATCAAATGAGGAATTGTGGCGCAGGACAAGCCAAGAGCGGCTGGACGTCGACATAAGAAAGCGTAAATGGCGTTGGATTGGTCACACACTGAGGAAACCAAACGATGAAATTGCAAAGCAGTCCTTTGAATGGAATCCTCAGGGTGCACGGCGGGTTGGAAGACCAAGAACAACATGGAAATCAACTGTCTTAGCGGAAGCAGAATCCCAGAGAAAGACGTGGCCACAGCTTAAGTACCTTGCAGCAGACCGTGAAGGATGGAGACGTTTTGTTGACGCCCTATGCCCCAGCCGGGGTTACAGGACACGATGATGATGATGGCCGTAATTATAATTTTCATTGCATGTTTTACTTGATTGGGTCTTGATATAGGCTTATTTATTTAGGGGTTTTCACTATGGAATATTTTGAAAATTGAAATAATGCCCAAAAGAAGTACATAGATAAACCAAATTAATTGATGTTAGGTGGGAAACACAGGGAAGGCGGATGAATGTAGGTGCATACCTACATTAAGAAACTCAAATAACTTTTTAGTATTTTATATGGTTGTTAAAAACTAATCGCTTGTTGATACAGCAGCGACATCTGAAAAATTTGTACCATATCGATACAATGACTCGTGCATCGTGCTGGGTGCCATGACATTTCGAACATCTTCGGGTTAAAGAACTCCGTGTTCGACAATTTTGCTTATAAACACTACCAAATTTTATTAGCTTTTAACTTAATTTAATTAATTTCGTTAACTTTAAAATTGGATGCCCATTGGAACTAGTTGATACCATTTTTTGTGCTGATTTTTGGCCAAAGGGTGTGAACATAAGAATTTTCGATTTTAAACCAAAAAACGAATAGATTCCAGCGAATATATCGCTGGTTCCTTATTCGATAATAGATGTTTTTCTGATGTTGTTGCTTTTGATGATCTTGCCATAAATACTATTTATATTGATGATAATAATAGAGCTGCTGTTGCTGTTAATGATACTGTTTTAATTGAAAATATCACTCTTGCCGATGTCTGCCGAAGATGCTGCTCAGGCTGGTGTTGCTGCTAATGATCCCACTGTTGATGCTGGTGTTTGTAATTTGCCGTTAAATAGTGTTGTTGGTCCTATTAACTTTAATGTATATTACCAAAATGTTGGTGGAATAAGGACAAAATTAAATAGTTTATATGTATATTTTGCTTCTCAAGATTACCAGCTTATAATATTAACTGAAACCTGGCTAAATGAAAATCACTTAACTTCAGAATTATTCAAGTGTAAACAATTTACAGTTTTTAAAAAAGATAGATGTCCTATAACTACTGGCTTTGACAGAGGTGGTGGTATAATTATTGCTGCAAGGAGTACTTACGTTGTTAATCAGTTAGAACTTATTTTTGACAATAATCCGTTTAATTTAGATGTTGATCAAATAATTATTAAGATATCTATTCAAAGAAATTATAATTTATTTATTAGCGCAACCTATATTCGCCCAGGTAGCTCACTAGATATGTATAACTTGCACTTGGAAAACTGTTATTCGTTTTTAAATAACTGTAGTAGTTCTGATCATGTCATGATCTTAGGCGATTTCAATCTCGGAGATATAAGCTGGAAACTAGATCTTGATGATAAAAATTTAGTGCCCTTCAATGTCATCACTGAAATTGAATCCGAGGTTATTGACTTTTATAGTCAATTCAATCTTGTACAAATAAACGGTTTGCATAGTAGTCTTAATCGAATATTAGATTTAGTTTTTGTTGATAAGGAATATGAAGCTTATATCGAAAAGAATGAATTCCCAGTTGTACAAAATTCAATTCATCACATATGTCTTTCCATTGATTGCAAATTTTTAACTTATATATTAGAATCTGTAAATTCACACGATTTCTTTTTTGATAATAAACGTGCAAATTACACCGAAATGAATAACTTTTTACTACCCATTCCATAGAACACGATTTTGAATTATTTAAACTTAGATCAAGCGTTTAAACTTTTCTCCAGTTTTTTATATGCGTCATTCGACTTGTTTGTTCCTAAAAAATTATCCCGTTCCAACTCAAAGGTTCCATGGTCGAATAAAAGGCTTTCTAATCTTAAAAACAGAAAAAACAAAGCTTATAAGCTATATAAACTCGATACAAATAATTTAGTCGTTCGAGAAAAATATATTAAATGTCATCAAGAATGTAATATCCTTAATGACTTCCTATATGGGTCAATATTTCAAAATATTAATATTTCAGTCTCCTTCATTTTTGAACCGAAGAACAAAATTATATTATAAGTTTGTTAATTGGATGGCTTGAAACAAACGGGTTCTGGGTTCTAATATTCACTCTAGAAAAAATAAAGTTAAAATAAATATCATACCCGCTATCTCCATTTAAACACCCAAAATGTCATTCCCCTGACGTGGCCCAGGCCTACTTACCACACTGTCTGAATTTTAGCAACGAAACTAACAACGATACAAAAAATCTAATGATGCAGTCTTTTTAATAGTATATGCATCCTAACTAAAAAATAGTTAAATGATTTTTAGCTGCTTTATTTTTTTTAAATAGGAGCTATTAAGTAAGTGTCCCCCATTAATTGATCATTTCTATCCCACCAATGGAAATTAAATAAAAATATATACATACATATAGGCTCAAAATAGAAAACTGATTTTTTTGTTGTTTAACGGTACAGATTTGCTCTTTATGAAAATTGAAGTAAGGGTTTCAAAAAAACTTTATTGTCTTTTTTATTTCAAGTTAAGGCAATGATTTTGTTTTTCGTCAAGCGAAATTGTCATTCCTCTAACGCGTGTTTTTTACTAATACGTTTGGTATAAAAATTAATAAGTTTTATTCGTCTCTGTCTTTTACAAGGGCCTACGTGAAAAATTATAAAAAACATCTAATTTTCTAATAACCTCCATTTAATTCTTATAAAACACCCTTCGGAGTCATTCCCCTAACATCATTTTTTGTGTCATTCCCTTGACTTTCAAGTTTTCATTATAATGATTGATTGCGTTTTGGTAACTCTAGAAGAATCAATAATATTACATTTAAACATATTTACAATATTTTTAGTAGTTTTGAATTTGTTCACATTTTCTCGGTCAAAATATCATAAAAAAATACTATAAAACTATAAAATGTTTAGTGTCGCAAAATCCTTGAATCATGAGAGCAAGTTCGTGCAACATAGTCGTGGATGCTATTTTTCATGTTAGTATTTGTTCTCTTTTTTCTTTACATTCCTGAAACCATTCGCAAAATTAAATACCCATATAATCAACGGAGTAAATATAAATTTTTGTCATTCCCCTGATACAAGTATCATTTCCCTGACTTAAAAAACCGTTAGATTTGATCAAATGTTATGACTCCTTGCTTTAAAGTGGTTATTATAGAGTTATTAAGAGATATAATTGTTCGTCTACCAAAATAGGTTCTTTTGAGCGAGGGTCCACTTTGGAGTGAAAAATATTAATGTTTTGAAATATTGACCCATATAATAATTATATTTTATCAGTAGAATCCAAAATTAAAAAGGATAGCAAGAATTTTTGGAAATTTATAAATACTAAGAGAAAATCTACCGGACTTCCAAATTGAATGCAATATTCTGGCAGCATTTCACGTGATTTAAATGTGATTTGTGATTTTTTGGCTGATTATTTCAAGTCTGTTTATTCCCTTACGACTTCTTGCGTACCTGATTTCTTACCAGTCGAGGAAATAGATATATATATATAGGAAATATAAATTTTGACGTAATAGATGTTTTTGAAGCTTTGAATAACCTCGATATTAATAAAAGCACTGGGCCAGACGGAATTGCCCCAGTTGCTTTAAAAAGTTGTGCTTTCTCGCTATCTCTACCTCTTTGCTTGATTTTAAATAAATCTTTTAACATCGGAACATTTTTGGATAGTTGGAAAGTTTCTTACATTACACCTATATACATAAATCTGGTCCAAAACAGAATGTTATAAATTATAGGCCGATATGTAAACTGTCAGTTATTACCAAAATGTTTGAATTGCTCATTTGAAACAAATTAAATTCTATTGATAAAAACATCATATCTGAATCACAACATGGTTTTATTGCTGGTAGATGTACCATTTTAAATCTTGCAATATTATGTGAATCAGTTACAAATGGGTTCGAAAATGGTTTGCAAACAGATATAATCCTTACAGATTTTGCTAAGGCTTTTGATAGGGTGAACCATGACATTTAGATTTTCAAGCTTTCAAAACTCGGTTTCCTATTTGAAAAACCGTTTGCAATTTGTTAAAATTGGAACTCATATATCGAAACAAATTAAAGTTACTTCAGGTGTTCCTCAAGGAAGCCATATTAGTCCTTTACTTTTTATGCTTTTTATCAACGATATTCCCTCCAATTTTAAATTTTCAAAAAATCTCATGTATGCCTATGACGTCAAAATTTTCCGGTCTATAGAATCTTTATATGACTGTCTTCTTCTTCAGGAAGATCTTCAAAAATTGGCTAAATGGTGTGATGATAAAAAATTATTCCTAAATGTGGGTAAATGTCAAAGTTTTACTTGCCACAGAAAAGTTTCTCCCATAATTTTCGACTATACCATAAACAATATAATTCTTGAAAGGGTAGTTGTTAAAAAGATCTAGGTGTGATGTTAGATGTGCGTCTCTCGTTCTCAAATCACATTGACTATATTGTGAACAAAGCTAATCGAATGATTGGGTTCATCCGAAGAAACTCAAATGATTTTAATGATCCTTTCACTTTGAAAATATTATACATTTCACTTGTAAGGTCAGTTTTAGAAAACTGTTGCATAATTTGGAATCCTTACTACGCAACTCACACTACAAGGATTGAAAGTGTTCAAAGAAGATTTACAAAATTCTTATTTTTCAAATTAAATTGGTTAATTGAAGCTCCTTCATATGCAAGTAGGTGTTTACTTTTTGGTATTCAAACGCTTGATCTAAGAAGAAGATACTTTAGTGTCATGTTTATAAAAGACCTAATTAATAACCACATCAATTGTCCTCAATTGTTGGAACGAATGAATTTCTACTCTCCTAGTAGAACTCTTCGGGTTAATTTTCATTTTCGAGAAAATTTTTGTAGAAGAAATTACAGTATGAACGAACCTTTTGCACGTTGTATAAAAGAAACAAATTCTGTGATTGATCGTATCGATATTTTTACAAATGTGTCCAGAGATGTTTTCAAAAAAGATTTAATAATCGCTCTACAAATGTATCCTTAAATTTTTTGTTTTTTATTTAAATTAGCATTTTATATCCATCAATGTTATTCTGTTTAAATTATTCTTACAAGATTTGCATGTTATTTATCATATATGCTTTTCAATATATGTATATAATTTATTTTGTTTATTTATTTTACTTATTTATCTATTTTTAAACGCTTTTGTAATAGTCTGTAAGAGTTCACTCTGATTGATGAATAAACAATAAACAAATTCTGAACTTTTTTATTTTTGGTTCTATGACTAAAAGTAACTTAACAAAAGTTTTAGATAATCTTATTTTCAACAAAAAATGCAAAATATTTTTTTTGTGAGACCTTTAGCCCGTCAGATAAACCATAAAAACCATTTTCCCACAAACTTGGATTCAACTTTAAACTGACCCCCCCTTTATATCTAAACAAATAAAAATGCGTCCTCTAACAAATGCAACCCCAAATGTAACTTTTCAATGGACTAAATTAATTTGTATTGGGACAACAAAATTCAGGCCGTTAATTCTGGTGACTCAAAAACTATGTATGTATGTTTCCCCAAATTAATAAGATATTCAGAGGGAATGATCAAAACGAAACGTCTTACTGGCTGAACAGAATGCAAGACGCAACTGGAATAGATGTCAAAAAAGCTGCAGTAGATGTCAAAAATGCTGCAGTAAAAGTTAAAAATTGTTCAACTCTTGCAGCTCCGGCTGCAGCATTTTTGACATCTATTCCAGCTCCGTTTTGCATTCTGTTCAGCCAGTTAAGCTTCAGAGAATTATATAGACGTTTTTCTGACAGCAGGAATTGATCCAGAAGACGCCGCCGTCTTGGACGATGAAAAATTTACCTTCGAAGATCCCGGAGAATGGCGCATCTAAACTCGTTTCTGATATCCAATGGAACAAATCAAAAATCCAGTGAACGGGTGCCTGTCTGGATGATTTAGAGAAGGTCTTAGAAACCGTATGGTTGGAGGGCCTTTATCCAAAGTTGACCAGAATTGGCATTAGTAAACTACTATTATGTTTTTCTTCATGATAAGCTGAACGGTAGAAATTTTGTTGTGAAAAGTGGTAATTTTACTTCTACCACAACCTTTAACATTAAAAATAGTATTCAGCAGGGAGCGGTCACCTCGCCGATTCTATTCAGCTGGATGATCGTAGGGCCAAATGGAAATCTACTGTGTAGTAAAGTACCTTGGCATCTGGGTGAATCAGTATTTGTATTTCAACAGAAATATAAATGCTGCTCCCAGCTCTCACCAGGGCTAGGGTAGCTTTTGTTTTATAGCAGCCGACTTAATAGCAGGGTGAAGGTGATCTGCTACACGGCCCTCATCCGACCGATGATTGCGCGGTTTGGTTCAAAGTTGCCCCATCCTAAATGAAAAAGATTCGGGTGATTGAGAAGAAGTGTCTAAGATTCTTCCTTGAGTTACAGAACACCAGAGTCGGAGTAAAAACATTATTATTCCAAACTGGTTCTATACAATGGCGCCAAATTAAAGAGGATTGATAATTTCTTGTCGAACTTAATGCGGGGTCATATCCTCGAACAACAGCTTAATTTATGGGGCTTATATCCATAACAACGCATACTACGAGAGTGTGCGAATTAGTCCGCCTGATGCATCCCTCTATTTAGTTTTATATAGTTGAGGGCAGATTCATCGGCGATTCTGCTAATCTACCACATAGCCATATAGAACTATAGATAGACTGCTCCCTTGCAGTCAAGACGCTCCGGGCCATGGCTCTTACGGCCCTAGGGTAAATACGCCACTGTGTATCATAGCAAGTGCAAGTCTTGCATTTCCATAATGCTTCGAGATAGTGTTTTAATCATTTCGTTAAAAAGGATCACTGAAATATATTTTTTGGGACCCGTAACTCGCTAAAGCCGCCCCCCCCCCCCCCCCCTCTGGATGCATACCTATTGGCACAGTGCTTTGAGAAAAAGGTGTTTATTATGTCATTAATCCCATGGGTGGGAGGCTAGTTGAACATGTATAGCAGCAGTCAAGCACCATATTCACTGTAGGTACCTACAATTTCCATCCAATTTAATTTAAATTAAACTCTATATCCTTTCCATTTAAGTATATTATAGGTACTGCCTTTTGTTACTCTCGCGAGATTGTCTATTAGTTATAAAATATCGTTCAACATTCATCTCTTTCTGTCGATTCAATTAACGCGAAGCAATTTATTCAACGGAAAAGGAAAAGTTTGGCACATTACTCTTTCCTTGAATGAAAATTAATGACACCTTTGGAATTTATAACAAATCTATCTTATAAAAATCGAATTTGCGGGTAGGTACGAGACGAAGAGGATGACATCGACAATTGTCTCCTTACCATAAAAATACAATGCCGCACGAAATATATAGGGCAGGCAACTATATGTACGTTTATTGTTGCTCATTTCTACAATAGTATGTTCCTATAGCTGATGATGCTGCCAGGTTTATCCTTCATAAACAAAATACCAGATCATTTTTCATAGTCAACAGGAATAAAGTAGTAGGTGGAGTACAATGTACTGAAAAATAAAATAAATATCGATCAATCTATAAACATTAAACAACCCCTCAATACCTTTACTTATGGCCTCCCATACCCAATTCCTATATTCCCAACCCATTCTTCCGTAAACAGTTTTGAACTATGTTCCAAACAGACACGTCTCTATATAACCAACTCCAAACTGTTATAGAAAAGCAACGACTGTAGTAACATTGATCGGCAAATAAATCGACGCGACGGTTAGTACCTACATATATATGTTGCAATGCAGCCCCAACCTCTTTGTCTGCTCAACCAGTAGATGGATATAAATTGAATCCAATATACAACAGAAATAATTTTACAGTCAACATAGCAAGATATGTTTCTATTTTAGCAAAAATAACTTTTATTTTTTTTTATTTTAATGCCGTACCTATATAGACGACATAAAATGCACGACTTGGTCGCACGTACTTCCTCTTACTCAAGAGGCTTAGAATTTCGTACTTTTGTATGCTCACTGAAAATTATTGATTAAAATCGTAGGAGTCGTTTTTGAGAAAATTGAGAGCTTCTCAATCGATGTTTAACATTTTTGTGGAAAAGACAGTTGTTTTTGTATAAAAGTATTTATTTTCTTAAAATATTCTTAACAAAACATCAATGAATGAAGTCGCAGTCTCAAATTGAAGTCAGTGAATGAAATCTTTTGATTGAACTCAATTAATAATTGCATTTTGAATTAATAAAAGACTGCATTCTTTTACAATTCTGCTTCATAGGTCTTACTTACTTACTTATAAGGTGGCGCCACAGTCTGGGGTGGACTAGGGAATCAACCAACAAGTTTCTTCCAGCCAGCTCGATTTTAGCCAACAACTGCTTCCAGTTTCGCACCCCAAGTTGGTTGAGATGCTCTTTCACTTGCATATATCACCTGTTACACTGTCGACCTCTACTACGCCGCCGCGCCGTCCCACGGGGTTGGATTAAAAGTCTTTCCGGGCCGGAACATTGATGTCCTTTCGCTCCAGGTGACCCAGCCATCTCAGTCGTCTCGTCAGCGTAAGCGAGTACATAATTGGACGGACTTTTGAAAGATTGTGCCTCTAGTGTTGACGTGAGAGTTTTGCACTACTCTTTCAAGAACGATGTTGAAGAAGCCACATGACAGCGCGTCGCGACGCCACAGATTTTTGTCCGCTCTCCCATACAAACCAAACCACTGTGCGTCGTCACCTCTCGCCTTGCCTAAAGCCTTTTTTGACATCAAAGGTATCGGTGAGGTATTTGCCGACTTTGGTGGAGCAGCGTGCATTCTCAATCGTCATCCGGCATAAACGGACAAGTTTGGGAGGGATGATAAACCTAGACATTGCTCTATATGGCTCGTCTCTATTGATTCAGTCATACACGGCTTTGAAATTAATTGAAAAGGTGGTGGGTATCGATTTGAAACTCCTGGGTTTTTTCCAAGATCTGCCGTAGTATGAATATTTGATCGATGGTGGACTTCCCTGGCCTACAGCCACACTCATATGGACCTATCAGGTTGTTGACGAATTGCTTCAGCTTCAGGCGTTCACATAGTACGGCAGAGAAGATCTCGTAGGCGATATTAAGAAGACTGATGCCTATGTATTTGGTGTTGTCCAGAGGATAGCCTTTTTTGACGATCTGGCAAACAATGCTTACGTTTAATTTATCGGGCATATGCTTTCCTCAGACCATATTTTGCATGAGATGAGCTGGCGCATAAATAAATAAATTGGTGCGCAACAGCTCATGGAGAATCAGGGCCTAGTGATTTAAAACTCTCAACCATTCCTGTGTGCGTTTTTGGCAGGAATGGAGGGGACCTACAATTTTATGCCGAGTCCGAACGGCTAGATGAGAAGCACTTCTTCATGACAAGTATGCTCTTGGATGATTTGTCAGTTCCTTGCGTCGATCGCAATTTGGTCAATCTGGTTGGCAATTGATTGACCAGGAATTTGCCATGACCCCTTGTGTATATCGATATGCAGAAACTCCGTTCTAGCTACCACAACGTTTCGCCCCGCAGCAAGGTCGATTAACCTGAGTCAGTTATCGGAGGTGGTGTCGTGCGGGTCTTCTCTTCCTAGTTTGACATTAAAATCACCCAAGACAATTTTAATATCATAACAGTATATACAAATGTACAAAAGTCGGAAAAAGTATTTTGACAAACAAAATTGCAAGTTTCTTCTTTTTATTGATGAAAAAATCTGAAAAAAATATAATGGTATTAAGATGAGCTTCCAAAAAAACGTACAAAGTTTAGTTTCATAATAAAAGTTTTGAAAATAAAAACTGTATACCAAAAACGTATAGGGAAAAATGTATTTTGACAAAATAAAAGGGCTCTTATCCAGGAGCTCTTAAAACTTGCTACATAAGTACATACATAGGTCTATCCTTGATAGAAACGAGAAAATTTGCACAAAAGTTGTATGGGGAACCTCGAAAACAATTTATTCATGATAAACTAAAATTGGTATCGACGTAGAATTGCGCCCTCTGTAAGATATCCGAAGTCCCCTCAAAACCCATGCCCGCATTGTGTGTTTGTGTGGGTGCATTTGAAGAGGAGAGAGAGGAGGGAAGTTTTATATCTATCAAACTGTAGATAATATGTATTTGTTTTATTACAACTTAATCATAATGATGTAAATGTATGTTTGCGAGTACCTTTTATGGCTGAATCTAATGAGATCTTATCCGAAATGATACGACCACCCAAAAAATATTCAGTACTTTTAATGTAATGATGACTATTTCGTATGTTTGTACAATAGGTACAATATTTCCGAACCCTGAGGAAATTATTTTTCAAATATTCTATAGTTATAAGATGGCAAGGTAACTGAATTTTCTTTGAATTGAGCCAAAACTTGTTGAATATCCAAAATACGGCTTTTCAAAAATTAACAAAAATTAACTTATAATTTACAAGAATTGTAAGTTAATTTCGTTATTTTCCGTTTTTTCAACAATTATAAGGCATTCAGTACTTGACTCGAAACTACAGATAAGAGCATAGAATATTAAAAACAAAAACAATATTAAGTAATTTCAAAAGGTTGAATATGAAAATATTTTTTTCCAAAATTATAAATCAACACAACTTTATTCAAAACGAAAATTAAATAAAATGCGCGAAACAAATCTTGGAATGCAAATCTAAAGTATATATTTATGTGCAGATAAAAATATTTAAAAAATTGTCAATCGGCTTTTGAGATATCGAATTTTCAAAAAAAAAAAAAAATTTAAACTTAAAAAAAAAAAACTTTTTTTTTTTGAAAATTTTGATATGCAATAGCTATATCTATATATAATGAGAAAAAAATAAAAAAACGTTCTATGACATGTGCTATTAATAGTTGCTTAGTATATGGAAAAAATATTAGATTTTCAAAAAAAAAATTGAAGCATTTTTTTAAAAACCCAAACAATATTTTTTTTATTTTTTGTACACAAAACTATTTGTATTTTTTGGAAACTTCTGTAAAAAAAAAATTTTGAAAGTTTTACCGTTCTGAAGAAAATGGGAAATTAAAAAAAAAAGGTTCTTTGGGAGGTACCATTAATAACTATTTTTTGAAAAATGGTTTCCCACCAAAAGGAAGCCTTTACTAAAATTAATTTCAATTTTTTTTTAAAGAAAAGTCGTGAAGCCGTTTTTGAGAAAAATACGTTTATGTAAAATTGCTAAGACAATTGTATGGCAGGTAGCAAGTTTGAAGGAAAACGATAGAGTCCTGTAGACAAACAGACAGACAGAATTTTGCCATCCACTTTTTTGTTCTCTATCATCGTAAAGTCATGTTTGATATTTGATTGTTATCTCAATGTTTTTTAGCACGAATCCAAAACTTGCCTTATAGACCGAGAGCCCACAGCAGATTTTAGGTGTGAACGATAGCAAAAAAAGAAGTATAGGCGTCGAAAGCTTCATTAAAGACTATTAAAAAAATCAAAGTCTTGCAGTCCACAACTGGGGCCTTTGCGAGAAACAGTACATCGAAAAAAAAATATTAATGCAATTTCGAGGAAAATCGTGTTAGCCGAGATTGGGTTTCACCCCTCCCTAGATAAGCTCCGCGGATCCCATATCACGGAATTTGAGATCAATTGAGTGTTTAATTCGCCCTGCCAGACTGTTTAAAAAAACCGTTTTTCACTTAGAATTTTGAATTTTTTAAACGGTCCGGTAGAGCGAACTATACACTCAAATGGTCTCAGATTCCATGATATGTGATCCGAGGAGCTTCTCAAGGGAGGAGTGAAAACCAATTTCGGCTAACAAGATTATCCTCGAAGTTGCATTCATTTTTTTTTTCGATGCACTGTTTCTCGCAAAGGCCCCAGTTCTTTTTTCTTCTTTCTACTTCTTTTTTTGCTATCGTTCACACCCAAAATCTGCTGTGGGCTCTTAGTCTATTATAGTACCTAACCTATATCTCAAGTAAAAATGGATTTCTGACTTTGAAATTTAATTTCTCAAAAACTATTCGCTTGAACAACTTGATTTAAAAACCAAATGCAATAATGGAGTATTATCTTTCAAAAAAACTATAGCACATTATTAGATGAGCTTTCGTTGATTTGTAATGTGTTTTTAAATTTAAAGTCAATGTTTCAAAAACTGCCCCCTTCTGCCTCAGGGAGGGGAGATACAACTTTCCCCAATACAATTTTTTTCTTAGAATAACCCCAAGAACCACACCCTAAAATACTTTCTCTCAGGTCCGGGACACCCTGCATACCACTTTCATATACCCACAATTTATTTCTTCTTTTGACCCAAAGTACATGTGAGCAACTTTCACCTACGCAACTGGAACGTTAATAGGAATTTTCATTTATTTTGCATTTCTATTCCCGATTTCGAGGTTCACGAAATAAATGGTGGAATCGAGTAACCTTAAAACTTCACAGTGAAAGCTAGTAACTTGCAATACACTGATAAAAAAATCCTTTCCATAAGAAAGAAACTGTTTGCCATAAGAGTTAAAAGGCGCCAAGCATTTAAGCTGTTTGTAGTGAATGTTTTACTTTTTCAATGACAGCTTTCAATCCTTTTCTTGCAAAATCCAAAACTTCGAACTGCAACTAAAAAGTTCTTGTTACAAACAATATTCACTATCACAACTCATTTTATTACTTTTACCTCCAAGCAAATGAGCCTTGAAGTTAAGCGGTCTAATATCTACTTACACGTATTTTCTAAATTTTGGCGTAGGAATATACCTGATTGACACAAAAAGTTTAAGAACTTAAAGTAAAAATTAAACCCATTACAGAAAGATATAATATTGTTTGGCTCAAGAAACTTAATCTTCAAACTGATAAACACTATTCCTATTACCAACAAGAAACAAACCTTTAAACCTTAAACGAATAGTAGTCCAGTAAATAGAGGTAAAATAAGGGGGGTTACCCTACAAAAGGTCGGGTAGTTCTAAATTTTTGATATGTTATATGGTATGGTTAGTAGATGAAAATTCCAAAATTCCACAACCACGCCCCCTCCGCCCCCTTCAAAATCCTGGAAAAACTACAAAAAATCGGCACTTTTCTCAGTATTTTGCTTATAACTTCTTTCCGGTACATTGTTGCGGAAAAAAATATATCGAAACTTTGTAGACAATAAAATTTCCTACAAATATGACCTAGAAAGTATTTTTGTACAACCACTACAATCAGCGCTATGGAGCTCCCAAAAAAGGCTAAAATTTCGTACTTTGTAAGATTTTCAGTTTATTCTCTCTTTACAGCACAATAACTCCTTAACCGTCAAGCTTAGGGCAAAACTTGTTATAATCAATCTTGTAGATAATTTAATTGGCTACCAATTTGATGTAACTACAGT
The DNA here is from genome assembly GCA_963921185.1 of Dasysyrphus tricinctus. Classification (NCBI taxonomy): domain Eukaryota; kingdom Metazoa; phylum Arthropoda; class Insecta; order Diptera; family Syrphidae; genus Dasysyrphus; species Dasysyrphus tricinctus. Next base: position 220,486,183 of record OY992530.1, on the reverse strand, counting down.
CGACGTCCTCTAAGTCAGACTCCCCCTAAGTCGAATTTCCCTCTAACAAGAATTTTTTCACCATGTTTGTTGTATACTCCTGTCAAATTTCCAAACTTATTTATTTTTCTCTGAATCGAATTTTTGCAAAACTCTCTCGAAGATTTCGACTTAGAGAGAGTCGACTGTATTTTCATTTTGTGACCAATACAATCTGGAATACTGTGAGTTTTGAGAAAGTGTTTTTATTCAAACGTTTTTACGAACTCACTTTCTTTTCTGTCTGTTTTATACTGTACTGTAGTGTACTGGAATCCCGTAGAAATTTTATTACCGATTTGTCTAACCACCTTAATCGATTGAAGTATACATAGGAGAATCAGAAAACTTGGATAGACATCACGATATTCTGAACCCGGTGTTTTAGTCGCTATTTTTTGGAGGTAATGCCCAAAATTCCATTAAAAACTAAACCACATAGGTACTGGTTTTGATGAAATTTGTAGACATGCTAATTGACGAGATGAAAAACCAATACAATACTGCCGCTTCCACTTTTTTAAAACATAATATTTTCGGAAAAAATTATAAAAATTCGGGTGTTGTTCAGATCACCCATGAAGGGCCGAAACCACAAGTGCTCTGGTGATGGCTTACCCTCTGATCCAGAGGTTTGATCGTCCTTATTGCCTTCAACTTGGGATTCAGAAACTCAAATTGCTGGAGCATTGTTACCCATTCGCACAATCTAGTTTAGCCAAGTCGACGTATTTTGATTTTTTGGACTACATTGTCTTTGAACAGCTCATTGAGCTCACGTTTGTGCCTTCTTCTCCAAAAATCCGTCAAATAATACGAGTATTACTTGCGAAAGAGCCCAGTATCAGTTTTCATTACTGATTTTCATCTTACCGAGAGTAGGAGTGTCTTGAGCGTGAAGCCTGATTCACAATGCGGCGGGAAAACGAGACGAGAGCGTGACGTGATTCGCTGTCATCTTTTTCTAGTTATAAAATCGTTTCCCAATTCACAATGCGGCGAGAGTCTTTACAACGAAAACTCTTTTGTTAAAAATAAAAAATAATAAAAATTGTCCAAAAAAGCTTTAAAGACAACAGATTAGGAATTACTTGATCTTTTAATTTCAAGTTATCGTATTTTTTCTTTAAAAAAATACTTCCATTATGTAAATAACTTTGTCAAAAAATAAAATCATCGTCTCGTCACGTCTTTTTTTCAATTTTTCGAATTCTTGGGGTGACGTGACGACGAGAAACGCTTCATTGTGTATATCTCCATATACTTTCATTGTTTGAAATTCAATTGACAGCAACGACGGGATCTCGCCACGCTCACGTCTCGTTTCCTCGTCGCATTGTGAATCAGGCTTGAGAAGAGTGTTGAACCTTTTTTGACAAACATAGATTAGAAGCAGTGGTTTCCAAAAGCATTTTTTGGTCTCGACTTGAAGTTCATTGGTCATTTTCAGAATTTTTGATCTTTTACTGGCATTCCTTTTAATGTCCTTTATCATAACTACCTACAATTTGTATTCCAATGAGTAGGATGGAAGACAAGACTTGCTCCGTATACAAACAACGTGGACAAAATTTGCATAAATTAACTAATTGTATTAGGTTAGGTTAGATTAGGTTAGGTAGAGCTGGATGTGATGTCAGTGATCAATACTGACACTTAGACCAAAGTTGGCCTGTTGTGATACCACATGTATCGTGAAACCATTTAGAGCTCCTGACGAAGCGTGCAAGACTGTAAATGTCTTTGCTTGCCAGATCACTGGGATCGTTTTAGTAGTAACCTCCTAAGTGGAGCCTACGTCTGTGTGAAAGAGCAGGGCAATTACAGAGAAGGTGAGGAATCGATTCATCCTTCTCCTCGTCCATACAGCTTCTGTAAAAATCATTTAAAAGTACGCCAAGCCACGTTGCGTACCTGCCTTTTAAAAAGTGCCCCGTTATGACACCTACAATATAGCTTGTGTGCACTCTGCTTAGAGATTTTAAGCACTTGGAGCGCTTTAAGTCAAGGCTTGGCTAAATTTGTTTTGTCGCCAAACAAGTAGTGATGTTGGCCCACCCAATGTTTGTTCTCTCCAAGGCTTCTTGCTTCAGCAAAAGTTTACACGTAGCGATGGGCATACCAATATTTAGCTTTTCAGGTAAAATGGGTAGTAATGTTCCACTTCTAGCGAGCTTATCAGCTTTACATTTACATGGAATGTCACTATGACCCGGCACCCAACAGAGGTGAATATTAAACTGTTGCGCCATCTCCAACAGAAATGATCGACAGTTAAGGGCTGTTAGAGTTTGAAGAAACAGAGTTCAGGGATTTAATAGCAGCTTGGCTATCAGAGGAGGTTGATATCACGTTTTCTTTGTACCAAGATAGTTCTTTTATTGCTAGAAGTTCGGCCTGGAATACGCTACAGTGATTAGAAGACGGAATGAGAGACTTAAATCAGAGTACACATCATCAACCCCATTGTCGGTCTTCGATCCGTCGGTGTAGAAATGAATTGATTGATCTAAAAATTCCACATCCTCCCAGGTGGATCTGGAAAGTTATGGTTACTTCAAAGTTTTTATCGAAATTCAGCAGTGGGATTGTGTAGTCCAGTGTAAACCAATTGTTTTGGTCACAAAATGAAAATACAGTCGACTCCCTCTAAACTGAATTCTCACGGGATATCTAAATTATTTCAAGTTAAAGAGTTTTGCAAAAATTCGATTCAGAGAAAAATAAATAAGTTTGGAAATTTGACAGGAGTATACAACAAACATGGTGAAAAAATTCTTGTTAGAGGGAAATTCGACTCAGGGGGAGTTCGACTTAGAGGACGTCGACTGTAGTTACATCAAATTGGTAGCCAATTAAATTATCTACAAGATTGATTATAACAAGTTTTGCCCTAAGCTTGACGGTTAAGGAGTTATTGTGCTGTAAAGAGAGAATAAACTGAAAATCTTACAAAGTACGAAATCTTAGCCTTTTTTGGGAGCTCCATAGCGCTGATTGTAGTGGTTGTACAAAAATACTTTTTAGGTCATATTTGTAGGAAATTTTATTGTCTACAAAGTTTCTTTATACTTTTTTCCGTAACAATGTACCGGAAAGAAGTTATAAGCAAAATACTGAGAAAAGTGCCGATTTTTTGTAGTTTTTCCAGGATTTTGAAGAGGGCGGAGGGGGCGTGGTTGTGGAATTTTGGAATTTTCATCTACTAACCATACCATATAACATATCAAAAATTTAGAACTACCCGACCTTTTGTAGGGTAAAACCTCTCTATTTACTGGACTATAGTGTTTATTACAAACAATATACATATTTCTCAAATTTTTTTTTTCTGCCTTATTTGGGAAGCACGGCACTTGCATTTGTAGTTCGTTTGCTTCCCAATTAAATTATGGTGCAACTATTATTATAATTTTAAAATGGTATATTTTTGTATTTTAAGTTAAAAAAACTTTCAAAATTTCAGAGTCAATCTGGGGCCTACACCATTAGACATGAAGTCTTGTTTGGTATATTACCAAAAATTTCAAAAATAAAGCCTAATCTTATAAACTTTACTGATATAAGACAGTGCGAACTGAAAGATGATAAAATACAAAGACGTGATTTTATAAATTCTGATTATTTACACCGACTTCGCAAATTATTCAACCTCAAATACATTGTCAATTGCAGCATGATCTATATCGTTTGCTACAAACAGTTAAAGAACTACCAACTAATGCGATTAACGTTTCTGTTAATTTCTTTTGCATTTTGTGAAGAAAACTTTTTCTTTGTTGAATACAGTGAAAAACGAAATTCACAAATAATTTTTTCCGAAAACATGTTTTAAAGCTTAAAATTCTTGAGTGACCTAGTTAAACGCTATTCCCCATAAATATATATTTGTAGTGAATAATTTCTACTTGAAGTTAACAGTATTAAATACGTAATGCTTGTAACAAGGATATTTTTCTAAGAGTGTAAGGCTCCATATTTTTAGTTTGTTTGCATTTCAAGAATATGCTTGATTTTAAAAATTTCACAAAATTGACTTTGAATGAAGTGAGCTCGTAACATCGCGTATATCTCAAGAACCAGAGATGCCAGCAGCTTGCAGGAAGGTTTTGAATTGAAGCGTTGAGAATGAGAAGGGATCAAGTGACATTTTTCGATTTTTCGTTTTTTTTAAACCAATGATGGTATTAAGCGGCAACTTAAATTTTGGTCTAATTCTTGTGTCTCTATTGTTATTACTTACAAAGTTAGCTTCAGAAAAAGGGGTTAACTACACGTTTGTTTTGAAGTTGTTTTAGGCAAGAAGGGGTTAAAATCACATAACACCCACTTAACCCCTTAATTCAATAGAAGCCGAAAGATAAAATACCAAGTAATATATTTTTTTTTTTGCATAAAGGTGGTAAGTGCACAATTGTTGTCTGTTCGTAAACTTCCCAAAACTACGAATTTCTTCGAATTTTATTTTTTTTATACGAGTTTTGACAGAACTTTGGGCGGAATTCGTAGTTTTGCGAGCTATGCGAACAGACATGTTCACTTTATGCAATACAAGAATAATACCCACCTTTCACTTGACCCCTTTTTCATAAAAAAATAAATTAAACTCATTTTCGCTTAAAGGGGTCAAGTGCTGAATTGTTTGTAAAACACCAACTTCTAATGAATTTAAATAAAATTGGGTGATTTACTAAAATTGTACATTTTTTTTTCTTTTTTTATGGCTCTTTTATAAGCTTCTCTTGATTTCAGAAAAAAAGTTATAAACGTAAAACTTTAAACGCTTATAACTCAAAACACCAAAAATGTCACTTAACCCCTTCTCATTCTCAACGCTTCAATTAAGAAATTCTTAATTTGATGAAAAAAATCGTTCTGACCTACTAACTGAGTGTCATATCTATTTCCATCGCACTTACTAAATTTTTAAAGTTAAAAAAAAACTGCAATGTCCTGTCAAGGTCCCATTTGCGTAGGGGAAAGTCACCCTGCCAGCTTCAAAGACGTAGTATTCTGATGCTTAAAGTAAAAAGATGGAGTTACTGCGGTATTTCACGGAGGGCATCCTGATCATCGGGCTTTTTTAGTTATGCTTGATAAGTCTTGTAGGATTTCCATTTTTAATTAAAGGTAGGTACTGTTAACTTACTGGGAGCGAATCCAAAGTACCAAAGGCGTCGCGTCGGTTGTCACTTCGTAAAACATTCCGTCAATGCTGAATTTTGGTGCATTGTTTGCATCAAAATTAGTTTCAGCGCCCTTAAGAACTTTAAATCCGATCTAAATTCGGGGTACTTTTTAAGATACTAAAAACGTCAAACAAAAGTTCTTCACAAAAAAATCATTTTTTTCGAATTTTTTGGAAGTTTGAAGTTTGCTAAATTTTCTTGGTTGCTGGTTAAGACACTACGTTCATTCGGCAAAATTTTCATTTCAGGTTCTTTTATCTACTTAATTTTTGTGTTGACAAATCTTTGGGGGTTGGTTTGGCGGTCTTAGCTTACTTTAAGGGTCTTTGCTCTGGTGATGGTGACTATCTTGACAGGGATCAGTGTAATAAAACACTATAACTGATTTGATTTCTCTAAAAATTACATATCGAAGAAAAATACATATAAACAAGTTTACTATGAAATATTTGGAATAAACTAGCCGTTTTTTTAAGTTCATTTTTATCTTCGCTTACCCGTGGTCCGTGGGCCTTATTTCCCAAAATAAAAGGAAAAAACACCCACTTTCCATTTTTAAATGAAAACAAAAGCTGGGGGTTTTGTTACCTTTTTCTTGTTGGTTTTAATTCCAATTATGAATGGAAAGAAGGCCCATTCAACAAATTGGATATACATATATGATATAAATTCAAAGTTTCTTTAAATCCTGAAAGGTAATTCAGGATTTATAAATAAATAAGGAAATAAATACAAATAATTCCATATTGTTGTTGTATTTAACATGCTACTTTTTACTATGTACTAAAAACAAGGCAATTGACCAAAACACCTATGTCATTTGTCACTTGGCGTCACAAGCTTTCAATTTTTACGTACAATTTCTGGCTACCCATATAAAATGTTAAAATACAATGTATTTGTTTTTGTTCAGTATTTTAAAGTTTAAACCTATTTCAGTCTTCTGGTATAGTTTGCTATGTTTACTTTGAATTTATTTACTAAGAACTAACACCAAGCTTAAAATGCTGACTGGACTGTGACAAGTTGATATCTTCCATAGTACGTTCATACCTATCGAAACTTCGGAAAATCAAAAGAGAAAAAATAATGTGTGTTTTAAAACAGTAGGTGGGTAGGGGTTCCTACCTACTGTTAGCTTAAAAAAATGTTTACTTTATTTTATATGATGCAGCGTTTGTTGAGGTGATTGCAAAAACATTTATTTAGTTTGTTTTGTGTATTTTGTGGAGTATACCAACCCACACATAAAAAAAAACTGTTGATAGACCCAAAACAAGCTGTTATGTTTATAATGCAAATTAGACTAGGAACTGTTTGTCTTGAATAAGGTGATTTAATGGAAATACTTCGGGAATAGTATGTCCTGCAAGACATACTACGTTACATCACCAAATGTATATCTTCTAGAAGTAGTATCCCGTGGCATAATGGTTCGCTTCCCAGCCGCTACCACCTAAAATCAAATAATGTTTGTTTCCTAGGTATACTGCCTCCTGCGAGGAACTGACAAATCCCCCAATAGTCAATAGTTTGTTGTCATGAATAAGTGCTTCTCATCAAGCCGTTCGGATTCGGCAAAAAAAACTGTTGGTCCCTTCCACTCCTGCCAACAACATGCGAATAGAAATGTTTGAGAGTGGTAAGTCACAAGGACCTGGTTCTCTACAAGCAAGGCAAGGTCAAATAGTCCTAGAAATTTGTCAGGCTTAGATAACTTGTAATCAAAGCTTAAAGTTTAACAAGGTCATGCCTGATTTTTGGCACCTCATTTGTGGGCAAAGAGAATGGGCATAATTGTATGAGATGCGTCCTGTCGTTATTACACAATGACTTATATCAGTCGAAAGGTCTTAATTAGTGGTATTATATATTTTGCAAGAGCTGAGCATAAGTCTCTATCTCGTGCAGGGAAAGTGTTATAGCCCAATAACTGTTGAACTGCACTAGAACTCTTTCACTGCACAGGTTGCGTTTAAGGTGTTGTACCACCTTCTGACGTATATCATTGGAAAGGTCTTGATGGGTGTTATTATTTATTTTATGGGCAAAGGTCTCTATCTCATGCAGGGAAAGTGTTATAGCCCAATAACTGTTGCACTACACTATAAATCCTTTCCTGCACAAATTGCGTGTCAAGTGTTGTAACTCTTTCTGGCTTATATCAATGGAAAGTTCTCAATGAGTGCTACTTTGTGTTGTATGGACATAAGTCTGTATCTCATGCAGGGAAAGTGTAAAAGCCCATAATAATTGTTGCATTGCACCATAACTCTTTCTTTGCAGTGCAACAGTATTGTATTATAACACTTTCCCTACGGAGCCTGTCCGGAGTACGATGTCAAAGTAGTGCTCGAAGACTTCAACGTAAAGTCCGAAAGGAAAACATCTTTGGCGGATTATTTGGAAGGCACATCCTCCACGAATCGACAACAGATAACGGCTTCCGACTAATCGACTTTGCTGCAGCTCGTAAAAGGGTGATAAGTAGCAATAGGTTCCCGAGTCGAAGGATACACACAGCAACCTGGCAATCTCCAGATGGTCGAACCGCCAACCAAATCGATCACGTGCTAATTGGCGAGGTGCAAACGTGGACTTTGACCATTTTCTTGTTGTGACAAAGTTCAGAGCCCGACTGTCCAACGAAAAGAAAACCAAGACCGCCCAAAGGAAGAAATTCAACATTGCATGTTGTTCGAGCTCGAGTGGACTGTAAACTTAAATGAAAGAAAAGATCGACTTGTGTAGGTATAAAGAGAATATAAGTTTATTTACTAAACAAGAGCGCTTATAATTATGACCGTCACGGTAAGAGGTAAACTGAAGACTGAATGCAATTTATGGTAATATGTTACGTTATGTAAATATATGATGTGATATGAAATGTAATATATAAAGTAGTATGTGTTATATATAGTATGTACATTGCGGCGGCAACATCCTGCCCACCTTGAGAGAATATGAAATATAATTCGATCAAAATTTAAAAGTTAGATGAATCTTAAGTCTGCTGAACATCATCGATAATGGATATTAATGGTGATATCTTGACGACTGGTCGCATAAGTACTCCATCGACGGTCTTGATGGTGACGACTCTCACGCGTTCGTCAGCTCCTGGGTGTAATTGAGTGATCCTTCCTAGTTTCCACTTGGCTGGAGGCAGTTTTTCATCGCGAATCAGTACCAAATCCCCAATATTAAAGTTAGGGCTCGTACGGTTCCATTTAGAACGTTGTTGGAGTTGAACTATATATTCAGAGCTCCACCTCTTCCAAAAGTGTTGTCTTAATTTCGATATAAGATGCCATCTACTCACCAAATTTCCCCTGAACTCATTTACATCGGGCTCAGGTATTACTTTCAGCGGCTCCCCGATGAGAAAATGCCCCGGTGTTAGAGCGGATAAGTCATCGACATCAGAAGAGGTGGCGCAAAGTGGCCTTGAATTAACGCAGGCCTCGATTTCTGCTAGTAGAGTTGAAAATTCTTCATAGGTCAACAGAGTGTCTCCCAAAGTACGACGCAGGTGGAATTTTACTCGTTTCACCGCGGTCTCCCAATAGCCTTCCATGTGAGGCGAAGCAGGAGGGTTAAAGTGCCAGATAGTTCCGTCGTCAGCAAGATGTTTGGCAAGATTTTCGTCTTTCATGGCAAGTGTGAGGAGCATCTTGAGCTCCTTTTCGGCACCAACGAAATTTGTGCCATTATCGCTGAACAGCTCCTTGCAATGACCTCGACGTGAGACAAATCGTTTGAAGACAGCGATGAAGGTAGCAGATGAGAGGTCACTCGCTAATTCCAAATGCATGGCACCTGTAGACATACATATAAAGATGGAGATATACCCTTTAACAGCTCTGGCACCGCGTCCCTTTGAAAAGCGTAGTTGCACTGGTCCGGCAAAATCTACACCACTGCGTAGGAACGGTCGACAAGCTTGAACACGAGACCACGGCAGGTCACCCATCAGTTGTTGCTGGATAACAGGAGAGTACCTTCGGCATTTGAGACATGCCCTGAAAACTTTGCGCACAAGTTTGCGTGAACTGATGACCCAATAACGTCTTTGGAGTGTGGCAAGCATAGATTGTGGACCTGCGTGTAGAGTGAACCGGTGGATGTCGTCGCAAAGGAGAGATGCTAGTTTTGATCGTGCCGGAAGAACAAATGGATATTTTCTGTCTGTTTGCAGAGACGAATTACACAGCCTTCCACCAACTCTAATGAGGCCATTCTTATCGAGAATAGGATGCAACTTCACAAGTTTGCTACACCTACCAACAGGCTTGTTGGACTGAAGTCGTTGAATGTCTTCTGGGAAGAAATGCTTCTGGGTCAATCGTATCCACAGGTTAAGGGCATCGTTCAGCTCACAAAGTTGAAGATGTTGACTTGACAAAGGAGGAATCGTATACGTTAATTTGGTGATCAACTTCAGTTTCAGCTTGCGGACCTCAACAGCATAACGTGTCTTGTGTACAAATCTTAAAATGTAGCCAGTGATACGTTTCAGCTTTCTAACTGACGAATACTGCTCGATGAGCTCCCAGATTGGATAACTTTCAGTGCTGATTACTAAGTTGGCTGACTCTGCTCGTTGGTCTAAGTTGGTTGTGAAAATATGTTGCAAAGGCCATTCGGATTCATCCTTTTGGAGCCATGGTGGGCCATTCCACCAGAGTGTATGCTCCTTTAAGTGCTGTGGCAGTACTCCTCGCGTAGCACAGTCAGCTGGGTTCTGCGATGATTGCACGTGTAACCAGTTATCAGGAGGAACTGTTTGCTGTATCTCTGAGACACGGTTTGCAACGAAAGTTGACCATTTACCAGGTTCTTGACGGATCCAGGCCAGTGCGACACTCGAATCAGTCCATCCGTAAACATTGCGTATGTGCATGTGGGTCATCAGAGAAGTTTGTACATGCTTCATCAACCGTGCCAAAAGTGCTGCGCCGCATAGCTCTAAGCGTGGAAGTGACAAAATTGTGGTCTTCAATGGGGCAACCCTCGTTTTGGCAGTAAGGAGGAACACCGATATACTTCCGTTGGGAGCTACTGTGCGCACGTAAACGGCTGCGGCATATGCTGACTGCGATGCATCTGCGAAGCCGTGTAAGTCAGTTGTAGCATTAGGGATTCCTGTACCAACCCACCTCGGCACTTTGATTGCTGCGAGGCAGGTGATATGGTCCCTGTAAAGCAACCATTGGCGTTTGACATCATGTGGCACAGTCTCATCCCAGTCCACCTTAGGTCTCCAAAGACTTTGGAAGAGCATCTTCGGAATTATGGTTGATGGAGCTAGTAAACCCAAAGGATCAAACAACTTGGCAGTATCTGAAAGAAGCAAGCGTTTAGTTAGGTTTGTAACTGATATTTCATTGACCTGAACAGTAAATGCAAGATGATCGAATGAAGGGTCCCACTGTAGACCTAGTGTACGAACGCCATCTGTTTCTCCGAAGTTAAACGGTTGCATAACCTCGAGTTGATCAACTGGAATGGCATTGATGACGGCTTTTGAATTAGATGACCACTTGCGGAGATGAAAGCCACTTTGACTTAGTATGTTAGAAATCTCAACTTGCAGCCGATGGAGATCAGCTTCATCAAAGCAACCAGTAAGGAGATCATCCATATAAAAATCACGTAAGATGACTTGAGTCGCAATAGAATTTGGGCTTGTGACAGTTGCAGCTTTCTGAAGAGATTTAACAGCCAGATGTGAAGCGGATGCAACTCCATAAGTAACTGTCAAAAGTCTGTAGTCCTTGATGTCTTCAGTGGGGGAATCTCTCCAGACGATTCTCTGAAAGTCAACGTGCTTTTGGTCTACTCTTACTTGGCGGTACATTTTCGCTACGTCAGCGCTCATAGCAAAACGGTGTGTACGAAGCCGAAGAAGAGTTGTAAACAGGTCCGGTTGCAGTTGCGGTCCAATCATCTGAGCATCGTTAAGAGAGAATCCGGAACTGGTGCGACAAGACGCATTGAAAACCACCCTCAGTTTAGTAGTGGTGCTTGTCTCTTTAACGACTGCTCTGTGCGGCATATAAAAATGGTTTCCTGGAAGTGGTGCTTGACTTACCTCTTCCATATGGCCAAGTTTGATAAACTCATGTATAAATTGCTTATACTGGACGTAGAGCTCTTTGTCCTTGGCAAATAGTCTTTCCATTCGGAGCAATGCGCGAACGGCAGAGTTGCGAGAGTTCCCCAAAGGACAGTCAGGCTTAAATGGAAGCTGCACAACGAAGCGGCCATCCATTTGACGGTAATGGGTATCCTCGTAGAACTGCTCGCATAACTTCTCCTCAACAGTCAGATGTTTTACTTCAGGCAATGATTCTATCTCCCAGAATTTAGAGACTGCTTTTGTTAAGGCAGCATTTGTATACAAGCACAACGATGAAGAGACATATGCAGGTACAGTGGCCGTGTCAGTCACTTTGCCCATGAGAACCCACCCAAGTGTGGATTTCTGAGCGATCGGAGTGCCGACGGGACCTTTGATCAATCCAGTGCAGAGGAACTGACCCAGCTCGTCAGATCCAATCAGTATATCGATGGCTGCAGGTATGTGAAAGCAGGGATCTGCTAATGAAAGCCCATTGATATGAGGCCAATTGTAGTTTTGAACTCGAACCGAAGGCAGATCGCTCGTTATTTTGCTTAAAATTTGAGCGTGAATCGATGCGGAGAATGTTCGGTCAAATGAGGTTATGGTTAGTTCTACTTCGCCTTTCGAGGAGCCAACTGATGTGGCCCCGATTCCTTCAATTGCTGTAGTGACTGGTGTACGCCTGAGATGAAGTCGCTGTACACAGCTTTCGCTAATGAAAGAGGCATGTGATCCATTGTCGAAGAGAAGTCTAGCTGGCTGGAGCTTATGAGAACTATCCACAACTTGTACCATTGCGGTACCGAGAAGCACATAATGCTTTGAATGAGAAGCATACGATGGCGTAAAATTGGGTATACTTGATGTTGCGTTAACTGAAGCATCCAATGAAGTGGTTTCAGGTGGCAACTCGCTATGTAGCAGCGTATGGTGACGAACGTTGCAGACTCGACACGTAAATGTGCTTGGACAATCTGTTATGGAATGGCCAGAAGCCAAGCAGTTTAAACACAAGTTGTTGTCACGAGCAAATGAAATTCGCTTTGCTATTGCTGTGGAACGAAACTTGTCACAAGTAAAAATAAAGTGCTTACCTGAGCAATATGGGCATACTTGGTTTCGATGCCGGCGAACACGACGTTTATCTACTTGATTGCTCGGCAGCGCTGTGTGAAGCGCGTTGGATTTTCTGCCTTTTACTTGTTGACTTGTCTGAACTTTATTGCCGGTGCTGGATGTTGTGGTTTGTTGATGACAAGAAATGGCGTCTAGTGAGCGGCACCTGCTCTCCAGAAAAATAACAAGTGAATCGAAATTTGCTACTTTGTCATCCGTCTGAGTCAGTTCCCATTGCCTGTGTGTTTCGGTGTCAAGCTTGCTCGTTGTAAGATGAACTAACCAATCATCCCAGTTGAAGACAGGTCTCCCTAATGCCTTAAGGGATCGAAAATGTTCTTGGGTTTCATCAACAAGAGATCTGATGGCAGCAGATGATTCAGTTTTTATCTTCTTCAGTGAAAAAAGAGCTTGAAAATGCGAATCGACAATGACACGTGTTGAGTCGTAGCGCCTTTTCAAAAGTTGCCATACCTCGTCGTAGTTGTTACTCGTTACACGAAAACCTTTAACAACTTGTAACGCAGGTCCCTGAAGACTACACAGTAAGAAATGTAGTTTTTTCACGTTCGATATCGATGAATCACCATGGATGAGAGCAGTAAATGCATCTTCAAAGGGCTTCCAATCTTTCGAGTCTCCGTCAAAGCTGGGTAGTTTCATTGGAGGAAGGCGAACGTCTGTGTGACAATGGTTTGGCAAGTAATCGACTTTGGCTTTTTCTGAAGAGACGCTTTCCGATTCGATTTTAGATAGGGCGCGTTTGAAATTTGTCAGCGCTTCCCTATACCACGTTTCACCTTGTTCTCGTTCTGACTCTTGGGCTTCCAAAGTGTCTGCTCCACACGAGATCTCAACCGCTTCCTGAAATTCTTGGAATTTATTCCACTGTTCACTGAGGAGAGAAAGAAAACTTTGGATCTCAGTTGCATCAAACGTTTCGGCTTTTTTGCTGCTTGCCAAATATCGCTTGATAGAATTGCGAGCTGTATCTCGCTTTGTTACTTTGTTCTTATTGTCTGTGCTCATCTTGGATGCAATTTGTAAAAGCAAAAAATAAATTTTAATTAAATTGAAAGTTATTGAAAAAACTTATTATCACGATGCAGGTTGCGTGCTGTACTAAGCCAAAGCAAAAATTATACCGTAACCGTATGAACTGTACAACGTGCGCAGTGGGACTGTACAAGAGGTATATAGGTATATAAGCACCGTTGGCTTTTCGCGGCACGCGCAAGATGTGAACTCTTTATATACACAAGTGGGCTAGTTTATGCAATTAATATTTAATAATTGAAATTGTTTTTTATATTTGGCGAAAAAGGACCATGTTCGAGCTCGAGTGGACTGTAAACTTAAATGAAAGAAAAGATCGACTTGTGTAGGTATAAAGAGAATATAAGTTTATTTACTAAACAAGAGCGCTTATAATAATGACCGTCACGGTAAGAGGTAAACTGAAGACTGAATGCAATTTATGGTAATATGTTACGTTATGTAAATATATGATGTGATATGAAATGTAATATATAAAGTAGTATGTGTTATATATAGTATGTACATTGCGGCGGCAACACATGTCTTAGCCCGTCTGAGAAAGCCAGAGACTACAGTGAGCAATTGACCGGGAAACTCTCTGCCGTACACCCAGCCACAAGCGCCAACAACCAGTGGCACCAGTATCGTGACATGAATAAGGAGACAGCCGAGACCACCATAGGCTATCAACCACCCAGAAAAAAGAACCCGTGGTATGACAATGAATGCGCGGTATTGAAGCAGGAGACGGAAAATGCACGAATGCAAATGTGCAACGTAATACAAGAGCAGCAAGTGAGGAGTACCGTGAAAAGAGAAGGAAAGAGAAAAAACCCTGCACAGAAAGAAAAGAGCATCCGCAGCCTCTCAGCTCAAGTTTTTCGAAGAGTCCAGCACCGCCACCAACACCCGCTGGTTCTACAAAACAGCCAAGCAACTGGCATCTGGCTATAGGTCCGGCACGCAAGCTCTTAAAAACAGCGATGGGAACCTAGTCGCCGAACACCGAAGCACAGGGATTTGTGTAAGCAGAATTTCCAGCAACCGCTTAGTGGACATTATGTAAAGGAGGTGACAGGGGAACAAAGAAGCATGAGACCACTCAATGAAGATCCAGTCCCATCGCCCAGTACTGACGAGGTTAAGAAAGCCAGCCACAATCTTAAGAGCAACAACAAAAGGTGATCCTTCCTATGTCCTGCAATAACGACAGAGGCATATCCCTGCTCAATGTTGCCTACAAGATCCTATCCAACGTACCATGTGAGCCTCTTAAGCATTACTGCAACACTATGATCGGCACGTACCAGTGTGGCTTCAGGCTAGGCAGATCAACGATAGACAGATCTTCACATTGAGGCAAATCCTGGAAAAGACCAACGAATTTCAAGTCGAGACCCACCACCTATTCATCGACTTCAAAGCCGCGTATCATAAGTCACCAAGAGCTCCTTTTGGCGATGTCAGAACTCGGGATCCCGAAAAAACTGATCCAGCTATGCCGTATGACGTTACAAAATACCCAGTGCAACGTGGAAATGGGTAACAGCTCATCCGAGTTATTCCAGACGTGTACAGGGTTCAGACAAGGAGATGCGCTATCATCTGATTTCTTCAACTTAGTCCTGGAACAGGTTTTCTCAACTGCTTGGCTATGCGGCCGACATCGACCGGCCCAAGAGAGCTGTACTTGAAGCATTCACAGCTATTGATAAACAGGCGCAACGCGTTGGTATTGAAGTGAATGAGGACAAAACAAAGTATATGCTATCAACACACAAAGCCTCATCTGTCCATCACCTAGAAAAAAACGTCACTGTTGGTGGCAGTAAATTTAAGGTAGTCAAGGAGCTCACCTACCTCGGAACAAACATCAACTCCACGAAAGACACCTAAGTGAAAACCCGGCGAAGAATTACCCTAGCGAACCGCTGCTACTTCGGTTTGGCCAAACAAATGGGTTCAAAACTCCTTTCTCGAAAGACAAAGTGCACGCTATATAAAACGCTAATTTAACCAGTTCTACTTACGGCGCCGAGTGCTGGACGATTAGTTCAAAAGGGGAATTGATACTGGGCACTTTCAAGAGAAAAATTCTTCGGCGGATATTTGGTCCTATATGCGAAGTGGGCGATTGGAGTTGAAGATTCAATCGTGAATTGTACGAGCTGTACTAAGATGTGGATGTAGTCTAAAGAGCCAAAACACGTCTCGGCTCATCAAGCGAATGGACAACAATGCTCCAGCCAAGAAAATCTTCAAATCCCAGCCCCCAGGTTCGAAACGACCAGGAAGACCGAACCTCCGCTGTAGGGACCAGGTGGCCAGAGACGCAAGAGCAATAGGTCTCGACGAGTGGAAGGAGCATGCGAGGGACGGCAACCGATGGAAGACCGCAATATCTCAGACAGAGACCCTTCATGGATCGGGAGCGAGATAAGTAAGTAAGTGAACTCGCTTAGATCTACGTATATGAAAGGTCAGCTAGTTACAGAAATTGATTAGGTATTGATTTTAATTAATTAATTTTTCAAAATCAGCAAGGTCATAAATTTTTTTGGTGTCTATATGTTTATTTATGCATGTTTGTACTATAATTTAAGGGTGGTATTCATCAAGCACTTATAAACGGTTCTGAATTTTATGAGATTCATAAATCATTCAAATAAAATCTGTGCTATTCACCAACCACTCATAACTCTCTCTCGAATACTGAAAATCGAAATAACTCCCTCTTCACCAGGCACCCCTAAACTGGGAAATCAAACTGGTTTCGAAAATGACCCTTCAAGTAAATTTATTGGCACTTCTTGGATCCTTAAGAAAATTGTGTTGCACGCACACGTACACAAATTCTTTCCACTTATCTTTTTTTTTTTAATTTAGTTTTGTTAGTTCCGGAGTGAAGATCAATGCGTGTTTTAGATTGTTTTATATAGGGAAATTTATAATTTTCGTACTCTACTTTTTGTTTCGCTAAGTATTTCGTTCATACGTTGTTTACTACGTTTGCGGATCCAAAACGGACTCGATTGCTTGAAGGGGAGATACACGTCAAACGTTGGTTTATTTAACAAACCAAACTTTTTTCACAACAAAACAAAAATTAACTTAAAAAAATTAAAAATCCCTAAAGACAAAAGGAATTATAGTGTGCTTGCGACATTCATTTTTGTAAGGATCCAAGAAGTGCCGACAAAATGGGTCAATCAATTTGCTTGAAGGGTTACTTCGAAGGTTTTTGAATAAGTTTTCGTAGAGAGCACTAATAACTTTAACGAGGGCTCATAAATATATACTCCTATTGCTTGGTGAATAGCTGAAGCTGTTAATTTATAAGCGTTCGGTGAATATCGCCCTAAATGTTGAAAACTCAAAATTTTAAAGTATTCCAAAATGTTTTCTGAATATTCTTGCTTGTAACACTGTCCATACTTCTGTTGTAGTAGACCAAGTATTATTTTTCAATCATGTTGAATCATATTCGCGGTAGCTGAGAAAGGTATAGCTACAAAACAATGCGTCTTATTTCACCCATTGCAAAACCATTACGTAGGTAAGTTCAACTAGATATTCTGCCACTTGATCAGCCAGTTGCAAAAATTCAGGTAGAACATTCTATACTGCAGCCAAAGCCATCATCTCCACCAGTATTGATTTATGTTCCCAGAAATATTTTTTGTGTTGAAATTATTTTAAAATTGGTAGGTAACGGTAGGTATGTACAATATGCAAATATGTATCAAAAAGGACGAATATACTAGTTCGTACAGAGTAGGTTCCTGCAGGTGGTACATATATATATGATGAGGTGCACATCTGACAAAATACTTTTTAAACAACTAATGTTTCGCGACACTGCACTGCGCTGGGATGAAGCTGTAGGTAATATTGAAATCCTTCCAGCCGAATAAAATTAATACTTGGCTTCTCAACAAAAAACAAAATAAAAAAAGCTTCAGAAATACTCGATACTGGATTCTGATATGTACCCGTAGTTCGTGATTTCATTTCATGCATGAGTGCTTTATCCCTTTTGGTTTTTTTTTTCTTACAAAAAGAATCAAATATACCATGTGCTATGTTGTCATCGTCACCAACCTCAAATCCGATCCGTAAAATGATAAAAAGTATGTAGGTACTCTTATATGGAAATTTATTTTTAAAAAATGGCTCACAAGATCAATCACAGCGTAATTATATAAATTTTTTGTAGTTACGAATTTTTAACCAAAAAGTGAATTCAAAGTAAGAGCATGGAATGGGGGTTGTCAATTAAATGGGAAACAATATGAAAACCAACATAGCGTATGGGTAGGGTAATGCAATAGTTCACACACTTTTGACCCACTCGGGCAGATCAAAAGAACAAAATATTTTATATTGCAGAGCAAAATATTTGTCATCGTCATGCCATGCCTCATGTGTAGGCAAAGGTTAAATCCCCACCGAAGGAATGCGTTTCCTTTATGTATTAAATTTATTGGAAAGTTGTGAAAGAAAGACCAATGTCCAATTTTGTTAAAGCGGTAAAACGTGAGAGCTGAGAGGTTTAGCATCGAAATTTAAAAAAAAAATTATTCAGGCATTTCAAATTAAGATATGGCTTGTAACGAAAATTCGCATACATATACCATAACTTTTAAACTAAAAATAATATCCAAAATAGCTTTTAATGGCCTTTAGTCCTACAAATTGGCGTTTCGTTCGGCTTACTCACTTGAACTCATCAGTGACATTGAATAATTTTGAATGAACAACAACAACTTGTGTGTGTTACCACCAAGTTTTATAGGCTGGAGTTATAGCTATTTCACGAGAGCCACCTCGATCATCAGACTCCTTTAATGGTGCTTAGTCTGGTTATGCTCGTATTAATTGAAAAACTCTTTGCCGTCATATGGGAGCGAACCATGAACCTTGCGAAGAGTGACATAGTGAGGGCTTTGTCAGACGCAATTTGTTTTAAGTTCAGTTCAACTTACATGAATTTTTCAACGAAAATCCACTGTAAACTATATCCAACAAGATTAGATTTCCTAATCATTAAGCTGGAAGTTTTTTTGCCCGGGGCCAGGCATAGTTTCTATATAAGAAGGTTTTATTATACAAATTCTATATACTACTGAAATAAATCAGCCAAGTAGTAATCAGTAAGTAATATCTATTAGCAGTTACGAGTAGAAGAAGGGATGGCAAAAATGGTGTACTTAGCTTCGGGTTTAAGAAAGATATTGATTGCATCTTCCGAATTAAGGCTTTAATATGTGAAATAACTTGTTAAGACTTAGAAATGTTTCAGAATATATTTCGAGTGTTTAAACTTATCTATATATCGATACCTTCCCGTAAGAATGTATTAAGCGAAATTTTCAAAATTTTAAATTAATTTCTTAAAATACCTCTTATTCAGTTATTTATTTGGGAATTTTGTTGTAATAAACAGATTTTTAGAGGCATTTTGAGTTGAAAATCCCGTTCCAAATTTTTTATTTTTTTAAATACATAAATAAATAATTGGACCAGAGGTTTGTTTCGATGCCTTTAAAATTTTTGAAATGTCGCTTAATACATTCTTACGGGAAGGTATCGATATGTACAGGGCCGGACAAGCTATACTTGCAAGCGGTGCAAATGTGCAGGGAGCGGAACCTAATGCGCACCTTGAACAAATATTAAAAAACTTGGTATATAGCGGTTTTTGATGACTACGCCCACCCGTTCTTTCATTTTTTTTAGAACCAAAAATAACGGTACCTGCCATACAATTTTTTTAGCAATTTAACATAATCGTTTCTTACGCATAAACGGCTCCACAACTTTTCTTAAAAATAAATTAATAAATTAATTTTAGTCAATGCCTACCTCGAGTTTGAAACCATTTTTCAAAAAATGGTTATTAATGGTACCTCCAAAAGAACCATTTAATTTTCGATTTTCTTCAAAACGGTAAAACTGATTTCAATATTTTTTTTACACAGAAGCTTCCAAGAAATATAAATAGTTTCATGTGCCAAAATTTTGAAAAAAATATTTTTTGGATTTTTAAGAAATATTTCCAATTTTTTTTTGTAAATCAAATATTTCGAAAACGAGTTTTTTGATGAAAAATAACGGTACCTTCCATAAAAAAGTTAAAAAACCGCAAAGGAAAATATTTGTTCTCGCAAAAACGACTCCTACGGTTTTGATTAAACTTTTTCCATATTCTAAAATTAGTACGATCTACAACCAAAAATTATAAAATTTTACACTTAGCAACTGTTATACCTGCCATAGAACGTTTTTTTTTATTTTGAATTTTCTCATTACCTACCGACTAAACGGATTTAGATAATTATTTTTTAATACAAACTTCAGATAAGATAATTTCCTTCAAATTAAAAGAAATTATGCCGAGAAAGATCACAACTTTTAACAAAAAATAATAAAAAAAAACAAAGTAATTTGCTTCGTCAAATTGATTTTAATTAATTTGGATGCATTTCGAGTCAAATTCGACTCATCCTCGGCAATACACTATTTAGTTTAAATAAAAAAACATAATCAAAACAAAATAAGAATTTAATATAAAAAATGTCAAAAAACAAAATTGGTACAAAAGAGAAAACATTAAGTTTGTCACGGTAAAATTTACCGCGACAAAAACTGTTCTTTTCAAATCCCAGAACCCTTATTCCAGTCGTTCTATCCCTTCTTTTCTACAGGTGTTCTCTTCAATATACTGGGAGAGAGTAGGAAAACAATGGTCCATCAGCCATTAGTACCCTATCCCAGTATCTTGAAGAAACAAGATAATCGATATACATTACTGGCTCTTAAAGTGGAAGAGCAAACCACTATCCGAAAATAAAACAGATGGGCGGTCTGTGTTAAAATGTAAAGTACCCAGACAGACAGGTGGTCAGTGCGAATCCAAATTACACAAAAGAAGCACGGTTGACATTTGGTCCCCGTCCGCTAGATGTTCCTCTTGTTGAGAAGGGCATAGTACCCAACCTAATTGTAACTTCATTATAATAATAATCTTAACTTCACTATGTAAAAGATGAAACGTTATCAACTACTCCCTATTTCCCCAAAATCTAACAAAAACTCACCGAAGTAGGTTATTTTTTTTTATCGCGAGTAGAACATTTGTTTTCCAATTTACCTTTCCGCAATTTGAGTTATTAGTTAATGGTCTTCTCTTTTTTTTCGTCGCTTGAGCTCTCTTTTAACTTTTGGGTTCTGTTTTTAGAAAATTGGAGGGGACAAATGGTTCTACAATTTCGAAATTGGTTTGTTCGATTTTTGGTGCTTTCGTCTGGTTTTCTCTTTAAAAGTTAGAAAATATGGGGAAAATAGCTGAATGCGTTCACCGTGTTCGCGCGCTTCTGGAAGTGACACCAGCGCAGCGATCGGCGAATTCCACGATGACTTGCAAAAAGCTAGGGATTGTATGTGCGAGTAAGTAGGACCGCTGGATTTCGTCAACTGTTGCGCCGTTCAGCAACATAGCTGACAGTTGCTTACAAATGACGTGATAGAAGTCCGCGGGCTCCGATTGGCTGAAAGCACAGGGGAGAACAGTTAAAGAAGGTTCAAATAGACATTGAAAAATCTGCAAGGACACTTCTTGACTGAAGAGCAAACGATTAAGATCACTTAAGAGAGTATTTCGGTTTGACCATCCGGATGCACCCAGGTAATTTTGTTGCACGTCTTATGCTTAAATACAGTCCCACCTATCACAAGACGATTCGCGTTACAAAAGTCGACAAGCAAGTCACCATTTTCATTCCGTGACCCCAAGCCATTTCTTCCCATCACGCGTTCCAGTCCGTAATTGTCTGAACCGACTTGGGCATTGAGGTCTCCCATAACGACTATGATGTCGGCTCTCGGAACACTACTGTAAACCGAGTTAAGATGAGTGTAGAACGCGGTTTTGTCTTCCTCGGTCGCTTCATTTGTGGGGGCGTAGCACTGAATAATTGTGACGTTACGAATTTTTGAACGAAACCTTGCTGTCATTAATCTCGCAGAAATGGGCGCCCAGGAGATCAAACTACGCCTCGCTTCTTCGTTCAACATAATTCCGACACCATGCAGTCTTTGGCCACCCTCTCTTTCATCTTCCCCGGAATACAGCATTCTCGTCTGTCCAGTGTCTGATCTGTATTCAGCTCTTCCTCTCCACTTAGTTTCGCTTATGCCCAGGATACTGATGTTTAGACGAAGCATTTCACGCTCAACCTGCTCGTATCTACCATCACTGTACAAGGATCGAACGTTCCATGCTCCGATTTTCGTACGTATGCGGTAGCCAAAAGTAACATTTGCGCTTCTTGAAAGACTTCTTCTATTTGTCAACGATTCACTTATTATTATGGCGTCTTGATTGACGCTCGTACATGAAAGATGCCGCACCCCCAAATCCGATGTGCGGTTTACTGCAACCGAAGCTACAGAAGGATTTTCTATAAAAAGATTACCTCTTGGGGACTCATTTCCATTTGTTGTCATAATTCATGTATTTGCTTATATCCTTCCACCATGGTGTTTTCCGAGATATGATTAATAACATACATAAGCTCAGATTTGACAGGCACACCCGCCTTTTGTATGGTCAAACACATAACTGCTCGAGGCCGCCCACTGTGGGAAAACAGACGCCTTTTGTAGCCGCCCAATATGGGTTACAGACGCTACCTGCTGCTGCCGTTGGCCTTTTACCAAAAAAAGCTCCTCCGCCACCAGACTATCATGCCGTTGACCGCCACCTGCAGTTCATCCGTCTTAAGGGGGCTTTTAACCATCCCAAGGACAAGTTTGTGCCCTGACCAGCAACGCTGGGTTGTCTGCTTATCCCGGCATCCATTCGGTCCCCCTGCACGTTAGCGTTACCCGCCCTCTACCACGCGGAGGTGTGCATAGGGATTTTCCTATCATTGAGCCTAGGGCCATATGGCGTCCTAGCACTCTCAAGTACTTTTAGAGGGTTGACGCCCTATGCCCCAGCCGGGGTTACAGGACACGATGATAAGAGAGTATTAGAGGAAAGTGTTAGAAATCGAAGAAACTAATTTTGGTGTAAAAGTAAGAATAGTAAAGTGCGAAAAATCGAAAACTGGGAAAATATATTTTGGCGAATGTAGAAGGAGAGCTTGAGGAGGAAAACTAGAGGAAGATATAGGAAGGAAAATTTTACATAGGAGAGGAAATTGGAAAACAAAAAAGATAAGTAGTTTTTAATTCATTTATTTTTTTTTTCTCAGGTTTTTTGTTATTACATATTCTTTGTTTGGTGGCAAAATTGTGCGATATTCAAAAAATTCGGTTAGTTTTTGTTCCGTTGATTCTCTCCTGGTATTACAGGACTCGCGACCCGTTACGAAAAATCCGCTTTGGTCCTTTCGGAACAGAGTGATAGCGATTCATCTTTCATTTTTTTATCTTACCTTTTGTAAATTTGAATGAAAAGATCTTGGGTTTTAGCCCTCCGTTTTGCAAGGTTTCCCAAGCAAAATAAGTAATAAATAATTTTAATTCGAGATAACAATTTCACTCTTTTCATTTCAAAATCTTTTCACCGTCGGTTCTGCTTCAGAGGTTTGTGATTTCCTTTTACTAGAAAAAATCACTGGCGCCCATTATTCTTCTTTTCAGGTTGGAAAAAGAAGCGAAGAAATTAATCAACCGATTAAATTAAACAAGGTAATCAAATTAGTATTATTAGTATTCTTTACTGAACCCACCCTTGCTGAGCAGTCGGAGGTGGCAGCATCAAACGTGCTGAACGCGTTCCTTTTTATTCCGCCAAGAAACACATTCCGAAAGTTCGGACTAAACGTTCGTATCATCTTTCATCGTGGTCGCGCAGCTAGGTCTCGTTTCGTTTTCGTCTTCGTTGTTCTTGTTCGTGCGGTAGAAAAATAAGGTAGTAAGTCATTAAATTAAATTAGGTTAAACAAATGTGACACTATATTTCCACTATCCCCGTTCATCAGCTGGTCGTTTATATGGATGTAAACACTTTCATAAACATCAAGTCTTCTTGCATTTGTTACACCTTTTAGCAACTTGACATTCGCGAAAGTGATGTTGAAGTGGTTGCGGCTCAAAGCGTGGGCAGCAATCGAAGATTTTCCAGCTCGATTGAATCGAACGAACACTAAGACTTCGTTTGGTCTGCCTTATATATTTTTCGTCGCAATCACTACACTTCACCTCGTATATCCCGGATTTGTCTTTTAGTTCGGTTTTGTCCTTTGTTGTGCCCAGAAGATTTTTGATTTTCCCATTACTGGAGAAAACACAATCTATGTTTTTCTGTCGAAGTTTCGGTCTAATTTGTTTGTTACTTGTGGAATGTACGAGTACGTCATGACAGCTCGATCGGAATTGTTGTTGTTTTCATTGTATTTTTGTTGTCTAAATAAAGTTGATAATGATGATTTTTTAATTTAATGTGTATGTTTTTTAATTAAATAGTATACCATGGATTCTTTATAACTATTCAAAGTATAGCAACTTTTTTGATATGATTATACTCGTTCAAGTTATTTTACACGGATAGGGGTAATTTACACAATCGATGGATCATGGAGTGGAATGCGGCTGATTTGTGTTGTATAGGGCAATATGAATCGTTGTGATGTACCTGTCGATTGAAGTTCATTTTTGATAGATGGAAAATTCGAATTTGTTTTGGACTTTTGTGACGAGAAGGTCTAAGAAGGGTAGTTTATTGCTTTCTTCACACTCGTACGTGAAGTTGATGCTATCGAATTGAGAATTTATAACGCCCAAAATTTCGTTTATTTGATTTGCTTTTATGACAGCAAACACGTCATCAACATAACGAAACCAAATGCGTGGAATGTGGAAGTAAACCTTTATGTTTGAGGTTGATTTCAAAGTTGGCCATGATCCTTATGTGGAACGATATCACCACTTGTTTAGCAACAAAACAAATCTGGCCAGTAATGGATTTAAAGCGATCTAAGTGTTTGACATCTCTAAGTAGATTGCACATTAGCTCCATGATTGGTGTTATAACCGGACACTGTCTTATAGGAAAGCACGCAACGTGTCTTGGCGTGTTCTTCAATGATCTTTGCAGAAGCTGTATAGATGAGGAAGAGATAGAATCAAGCCCTCACCTTCTATGCACGTGCCCTGCTCTATCTCATAGACGAAAACTTCACCTTTGTGATTTTAACTTCAATGATTCCAGTGATCTAACAAACTTAGACATAGGCAGTCTACTACGCTTCATGAGAAGCTCCAAATGGTTCACCGAGTGAGGAAAAGGGTTTCCTAGATCCTTGTGGTATCACGATGGACCAAATCTTGGTGTAAGTGTGTCAGTTTCCACGACTGGCAGCCACTTCAACCTAACCTAACCTAACCTCAGATAAGATTAATTAATAATGCATATCAAAACTTTCAAACTAAAATGTTTTTGAATTTAAACATTTTTTTTTTTTTTTGAAAATTCGATATCTCAAAAACGGGTTGAATTTTTTTTTTACTTTGTTTTTGTCTTCACATTAATATTTACTTTAAATTTTTATTTCAAAATTTGTTCTCAAAAATGTTTGAAGAATTTTATATATAAAAAATATATTAAAAACCGCTCCAAGGATTTTTAACTTTTTTTCCATACCATAATATTCCATCAAGAATTAAGATGGCATTCTTTTTTCACCTCAAACTGTAAAAAGAGTTGTTTTAAATGGCTCTGGACCTTTGGCACCTCATATGAGGGAAATTTGATAAAAAAGATGCAATATAATTGGTCAGTAATTGGTCAGAAAAGGTCAAGTGGTCCCAGAAATTGGTCAGCCCTTGATAACTTTTAATCAAGGCTTAAGCTTTCTCAAGGTCAAGCAGTAATTTGGGTCATTAAAAAAAAAAGTATGCAATTTGAAAGGCCTCTTCACGGTTGTAAAAGGTCAACTATTTTCAGTAATTGGTCAGCCATAGTATTTTTTAATGAATTTTTAAATTATTGTTCAAGGCCACGTGCGATTTTTGGCACCTCATTTATGGGAAATTTATAAAAATTTAATACCACCTGAAAGGCCCTAAGATCTTTATTAAAGGTCAGCTAGTTTCAGCAATTGGTCAGCTATAGATTCCAAAAGTAAGTCGCAAGTGACTTTGAAAAATCATTAAAAAAATACTATGGCTGACCAATTACTAAAACTAGCTGACCTTTTATATAGTTCACACCAGGCGCGGATACAAGGGGGGGCAATGGGTGCAATTGCCCCCCCCCCCCTGGGCAAGAACGAACGAAGCATAAAATATTGCTTTAATAAAATTTAATCAAAAAGAAAGGTTTCTTCGTTATACGTTTATAAAAGTAATAAGTGGTTGTTCGTTGGCCACTGGCTGACCAGGTTAAGTTAAGAAAAGTTGCGCTATTCACAAATAGCACCTTCAAATGGACTGAGTGGAAAGCTTATAACTTCGGCTTTAAATCTCGATCTTAAAAGTTAAGGTCTTTAATTAAAAGATCAATGTCAGGCTACATTACTGTAAAGCATTTTGTGAGAAAAGTCAATTTATTTCATACTAGGGAGCAGGTTGAATCCCAAATCAATTTCACTTTTCAATATGCTTTGAACGAAAAATTTCACAATTTGGAAAATAGTGTTTTAAAGGTATTGCTCAACCTCAAACTCTACTCTGCAAATTAGTAAGTGGTTTTTTTATACTTAAATGTAACGTGGGAGGCGACAGGGGCACTGATTTTTGATTTTAATTTTTAAAAAAATTAAATCTTTAAAATACGTCGACTTACGAGTAATTACCTTCAAAAAATTCTAATTCTGCTTCAAATGCTCGGATCTACAGGAAAAAGATATCTCATTAAAGTTAAAATAATAAACTACATTTATGTTGAATAATTTTGAATGAACAACAACAACATGCGTGTGTTACCACCAAGTATATAGGCTGGATTTATTGCTATTTCACGAGATCCACCTCAATCATCAGACTCCTTTAGTGGTGTTTAGTCTGGTTATGCTCGTATTAATTGAAAAACTTTTGCCGTCATCTGGGAGCGAACCATGAACCTTGCAATTCAGACGCCGATGCACTTCACAACGTGCCATTGAAGCCACATGTTCTGCTCAATCCCAATGCAGGTTTCGTTGTTTATCAATTGCAACAGCGACTAGCATTTTTATTAACACACACAAGCTTGCTATTGTTCAGTCGGTTTCTTACTTTTTTCCCCATGCACCGATTCGTATGCCAACAATTCGTTGGTCATACAAGGGGGGGGGGGGGGGGGGTCGAGTTGTATAAAAGTTATTGAGAAATACCAACAAATTTCATACTAAATGGGTGATAGAGTTCTTTTTGTGATAAATATTAAAATGTGTGTTTCCATTGAAGGAGTACTTTCACTAGAAAACTCTCGAGAGCGACTTTCGGATATCTGTCTTCCCCTCTGGTGAGCTTATTTCATGACTATGTCTGTGTCAACTTTCGAGTTTTACTCTCGAGAACTTCTTCAGAGCTGCTCACCGCCTTTTTACTCTAAAATGGATACGCACCTCAAGAGTATGCGCATGTGTTTTGAGTTCGGTGCTGTACGCAGCGATGCGTGCAGACGTGCTGCATATCTGTTTTAGCTATACGATACGTTTTTGATGTGAGAATTTTGTCACTTTTATGGATGGGTTTGGGAACTTCCGTGTTCCATATTATTAAACTACCGAAGAGTGCGAATCCAACGAATAAGATTGGAGAGAAACCAGGAAACGACTACAGCAGTCAGTAGCTGACCTTTTATATAGATCAAGAGATCTTTCAGATGGTACACATTTTTTGCAAATTTCTTTTTTCGTGTTCACGAGAGTTTTCTCGGCTTTGAAAGAAATGGACTTAAAGAGTTTTGATAGAACGACGACGATATGGGGATGGGAGAGTCAAACCGAATTTTATTTATGTATCAAATTTGATACATGGACGTAGGAGACTCGGGACGATACAAAATCTATGTATCAAAAGTGAAAAAGTGATACATCGGACGTATAGGTTTTCAAACAATTTGTATGGGGACGCAGTGAAGTTGTTAAAACACTTGCTTCGTTCATTATTTACTGTAAGAAACTTCCAAGTTTTAAGCACTTCACTATCTCTGTCAAATTGCTCTTGCCAATCCTACTAATATTATAAATGTGAAAGTGAGTATGTTTGTTTGTTTGTTACGCTTTCACGCCTAAACCGCTGAATCAAATAAGATAAATTTTGATATAGAGATAGGTGGGACTCTGGAAGCGTCAATAGGATACTTTTTTTTAGCATATGAGACAAAAAAAGAAAAAAAGATTTGGTTCCAAAACAACTTCATTTTATATGTGAACAAAAATAAATCAATAAAGTTTGAAAAAAAAGTCAATCAATTTTGATATTTCGTTTGAGCGATAGTTTGTTTTTTATTATGTTGAGGTTTTTTCCATACCATTTGCTTCACAAACGTTCGTTGGTTTAAATTAAACAGGAGCTCATCGCAAACCCTGCAGTAAAATTTCCTTGATTTAAAAGAGATACATTCATGTCGAATAAAGGAGGCTGTCTTGAGAACTGATGATGATGATGAGACACTTTCTGAAAGAAAGTTTTTGAGTTTGATTCGCGTGTACCCTTATGCCCAGTGTCCAGAATTTGCATGTTAACGCCAAATGTAAGGACATACATTATGTAAGTAGTATAAAACACCATCCTCACATAATAGCATAAGATCCGGCAGAAAATTCTGGGGGTGAATGCATAGCCAAAATATGAGTAGGTACATATGAGGGTTTGTAGGTTCATAAATCTTGATATCGAATGCAATATTCTGGCAGGATTTTTTTTGACGCCGGTGTTCGTGACGAGGGGTTGAAAATAGCGCTTTTCAAATATTTTAGTCAGAGGTACAGCCACTTCAATTCATTTATTTAAAATGGGAAATTGTGGTCTGTGATTTTTTCTAAGTCCGCACACTTTAATTTTGTGATCTGCGTAATAGAATTAAGATATGAGTCTCTAAAGCAAAGCTTATGGGAGTTATTTTTTAAATCTCCAAATATTTCTCGATATGGTGACTTAAAATAATTGTATGTATCTCAAGTTCTATTAATCATATCGTCAAAATTAAAGTCAATAGACTTAATAACGGAAGATCTTTTCCTCTTTTTTGAAAGTGAATTGATGTGTTTGTAACCCTGTCTCAAAAATTGGAAAATAGCTATTTTCCCCCGTCCCAACTCTCAACACGGGTGTCGAAAAAATCCTGCCCCACTTTTGTATTCGATATAAAGATGCATGCACCTGCAGATTCTCAGACTCATATTTTGGTTATGCGTCCACCCAACAAATTTGATGCCAGCTATTGGACTAATCGTGGGATATTCAGCTCGCAGCGAGGCAGAACCTATGACTTTGCAGTAAATATTTCTCTTTTGGTAATAAATGTATCTCTATCCGTTTATGTATTAACCAATAGATACAAAAAAAAAAAAAAAAACAATAAATACAAAAAAAGTTTTTCGTAAATGATTTGATGATTGACAACCAGAATCGGTTGACAAAATAAACACTAGAGCGAGCGAAGCCGCGGGTAAAGGCTAGTATAGAATAATTCTCACAAGAAGAAGAATACAAAATAAGCACTCCCGCTATCGAGGATAGTATTCATAATTTCTTACTTGCAATGTCCCGCTGAATGATTTGAACAGGTTAAAAATTAGAATTTGTTGCTTATACTCTAATATTATTATTGGAAGTACCTCCCTAATTTTCATTAATTTACGTTATTGCCCAGAACGTTTTCTTGGTCGCAGGAGATATGTTGGTCGATTTGATATGTATGCTCTGGGTTGTCAATGTACATATATACAGTCACGCCCGATTTGTTGCATATACTTTCTGTGCTAAATATTAAATGAACAGAGTATTTGATCTACCAAAATATTATTATTAGCATAAGTAGTAACTTTCCATTTTTCAATACCAATCAACCGAGAAAAGAAATAAATGGTGAGCAATTAAGCAGGTTTTACTGTATGTGCTTCATGTATTGTTAAAATTTATGCATGATATAGAAATAAAGCTGTGTATTTCTTAAAATATTTGGTTTACTCGTTTTTCATTTTTTTTTTCTAGAACACCTTTTTTTTAGACCAGTTCCACGGGAAAAAAGTATGTGCCCCTTTTCGACCCCATAGACTAAAAATATTGCTTAAAATTAATTATTTGACCCCGAAAACCCTGGATTAGATACAAGAATCATTTTTGTATGGCAAAAATTATCTTCATTGGAGGAAAATACTCGCTGTATCGACCAACCAGCAATGGAAGTAGATACACCGGGTACTTCCAACGCGAGGATATGCTCTCCTAACCCGCCTCCTGAGGCTTCCAATGTTGACAGCTTCTCTGACATGGAGACTGATCTGCTCAGTGAGGATGATCTCCTACGGTCACCTTCTGAGTCAGAATCCGAAGAGGATTTGGACAAAACCGTGGTGGGGGCTGATCTGAGGAATCGTAGCGATGATGCTGCAATTACTTCAGATTAACCTCCAGCACTCAAAACAAGATTCGGCCTCCCTTCTTCTCCGCATCAACAGAAACGGGGAAGATGTCGTCCTGATCCAGGAACCCTGGATTTACGAATCCACAATTCAGGGACTCAGGACTTCTGGATACGACTTGCTACATGTATCGGATAAAGGTGACCCTAGATCCTGCATATTGGTAAGAAGTAACACTAACGTATATTTACTCCCTGATTACAGCGATAGAGACGTAACCGCAGTCAGACTCCAGACAGATAGAGGTATCTACTGGATTGTGTCTGCATACCTCAGCCACGACCACCTTGGCCCTCTCCCTGGCGACACGCTAAAGAGGATAATCGCTGATTCTGAACGGCAAAAAGTCTGCCTCATTATTGGATGTGATGCTAACGCCCACCATACAGTTTGGGGTAGCTCCGACATAAACGATCGAGGTGAGTCACTTTTTGATTTTATTCTAAGTACTAACCTCATTGTAAGCAACATCGGTAATGAACCAACATTCATAACCAGAAACCGGCAGGAAGTATAAGACATTACTCTTGTCTCCGACTCGATTCATCAAAAGATCACGAATTGGAAAGTATCAGAAGAGCACTCCTTTTCTGATCACAGGTATATAAAATTCAATCTAAACGATGAAACTACAAAAAAGATAGCTTTCCGGAATCATCGGAAAACTAACTGGGTAAAATATAGAGATACTCTTAGCAGATTAATTAAACCTGACCTTCTAAGTATCCCCGTAAGCAGAAAAGATCTTGACAATAAAGTCAATGATCTTACCTTAGCTCTCAACAAATCAATGGACATATCCTGTCCTCTTATTCAAATAAGAGGAAAAAAGAAGCCTCACTGGTGGAACCCAGTGCTGGAACCGCTCAGAAAAGAATGTAGGAAACTTTTCAACCGAGCTAAATATTCAAAAGAAATTTCCGACTGGGACTTATACAAAGAATCCCTTAAGATATATAAAAAACAATTGAGGAAAAATAAAAGAACCTCCTGGAGAACCTTCTGTAACAAAATAGAAGATTCCTCAGAGGCTTCAAGATAAAGAAAAATCCTCTCGTCAAACCCCATAATGCCAAGTGCCCTGAAAACCATCAACGGCTCTTGGACTAACTCTTGTGAGGAATCACTCGACTTGCTATTAGATACTCACTTCCCAGGTAGCTCCCAAAATATACGCAGTTCTGACTCAATAGAGTCTAACAATATAACAATAAATAAACTTGGTCTGATTACTAGAGAGAAACTCAAATGGGCAATCGAGCTTCGATCCATATAAATCAGCTGGACCTGACGGTATAATACCAGCTGAACTGCAAATGGCTTCAGACATCATCATCCCCATCCTTGAGATAATTCTGAAAGCATGTATGAACTTAGCATACGTACCATCTTTATGGAGAGAAGTTAAAGTTGTATTCATACCCAAAGCGGGTAAAAGCTCTCATGTAAATCCGAAGGATTACAGACCTATCAGCCTATCATCATTCCTTCTCAAAACTTTAGAACGACTGATTGATATCCATCTGCGTAGTGCCATAGAACCTAATCTTTTTTCTCCGGCACAACACGCTTACCGCTAGGGGAAATGGGTAGAAACGGCCCTGCATAATTTGGTACGTACTATTGAATATTCCCTTCATCATAGAGAGTATAACCTAGTTACTTTCTTAGATATTGAAGCTGCTTTCAACAACGTCAGCAATGCTGCAATCTTAACCGCGCTTGAGAACTTGAACGTTGATAGCTCACTTAGGGAGTTAATCAGCCTCATGTTAAGAAGTAGAATAATCAACTCAACATTAGGTGACTTCTCTGTTAGAAGATCTGTCAGCAGAGGCACACCGCAAGGTGGAGTCCTATCCCCACTCTTATGGAACATCGTAATTAACGAACTATTAGTTAATTTAGAAGCGGATGGTTTCAAAGTAATTGCATATGCTGATGACGTTGCCATTGCAATATCAGGAAAGCATCTTCAAATCATTATAGAATTAATGCAAACCGCTCTCAACAAACTACTTAAATGGACAGACAAATGTGGACTAGGTGTAAATCCCCACAAAACTGAACTTGTCCTCTTTACAAGGAAATATAAAATTCCGAATATAGACCCTCCATCAATAAATGGTATCCCACTTAACTTCTCAGATGAAGCTAAATATCTAGGTCTGATTTTAGACAAAAAGTTGAGTTGGAAACCAAATATACAAGAAAGAGTCAGAAAGGCCACAGTGGCACTTTTCTCCTGTAAAAAAGCTATTGGAACCAAATGGGGCTTGTCCCCATATATCACCCACTGGCTATACACAGCGGTCATCAGACCGATACTCACTTATGGAGTGGCAGTATGGTGGACTGCTTTAGATAAAATAACTTATCGTGATAAGTTAAGCAAGGTGCAGAGATCGGCTTGCATGTGTATCAGCGGAGCTCTCCGTTCGACACCTTCCGCTGCCTTAGATATACTGCTTAACATTACACCCCTCTATGTATACACTAAACAAGTGGCAGCGAGCACAGCTATTCGTCTCAGAGCCATCTCTCAATGGTCCAATAACTCCATTGGCCATACTATCATTCTGAACAAATTCGAATCAATCCCTAAACACTCCGACTACACCATCCCTCAGCCGATTTTTGGCAAAAATTTCCAAGTCACAATTCCAACAAGATCCACTTGGGATGATGAGGAATTCTTGAGAGATGAAGCAATTCATTTCTATACGGATGGCTCAAAAACTGAAGAGGGGGTGGGTGGTGGCGTGTACTCAGAACGACTAAACATTAGTCTCTCTTTCCGTCTCCCTGATCATTGTAGCGTGTTCCAAGCGGAAATCCTGGCGATAAAAGAAGTTTTATCTTGGCTCAAAGAAAACGTAATATCTACTTTAAATATCCGTATCTTCTCAGATAGCCAAGCGGCCCTTAAATCACTAGGCTCTGTTTCTACAAACTCCGTAACTGCCCGAAACTGTCGATCGTCTCTAATGGAGATGGCGGAACAGTTCAACATTCACCTTTTCTGGGTGCCGGGACACAGAGATATTCCCGGAAACTGTAAAGCCGATGAACTCGCCAGGAAGGGAACTACTACACCAATATTACCTGACAGGGTGAATATTGGAATACCAATCGCTACTTGTAAACTTATGCTTGAGCAAGATTCCATGTTGATGACAAACAGCAGATGGACAGGTATCACTACTTGTCTGGCGACAAAACGGATCTGGCCAACACTGGATCCGAAGCGATCGAAATGTTTGTTATCTCTTAGTAGATTGCATATTAGCTCCACAATTGGTGTCATAACTGGACACTGCCTCATAGGCAAAAACGCCAATAGACTAGGCGTTCTTTCAAATGACTTCTGCAGAAGCTGCATGGACGAGGAGGAGGAAGAAATTATCCCACACCTTCTTTGTTCATGCCCTGCTCTTTCTCAAAGACGTAAGATATACTTAGGAAATTTTTTCTTTGACGATCCCAGTGATTTAAATAAAATCGACATTCACAGTCTCCATCGCTTTATTAAAAGCTCCAATTGGTTTAACTAGCGAGGGTCATCTCGCAGTCTTTATGTGGTATCACAATGGGCCTATTCTGGCCTAAGTGTGCCAGTAGTTTTCTTGGCAGCCACCTTAACCTAACCTAACCTAACCTATAATTTTTCACAATTTTGACCCGAAAGCCTCTTTTTTGGTACAATATGGGAAGTTTAACATTCGAAAAAATATTCGACATCAAGATTCTGATAAAATATGACATTAAGACTATAAAGAATATTAAAAAAGTATGTTAGTTCGCAATTTTGTTTTTCGGCTGTTTTTAAATGCTTTCAGACCTTCAGACTGAACGGCTGGTCCAATTAATATAAGATTTGCTACACTAGGAAGGTTAAATTTGTCATAAAGTACAAAAAAATATGTTACCGGGCAAAAACTGCAAACAATAATAACATAATAAGAAATGGTAAAGTTTGAACGGCTATATCTCTGTCAGTTTTCAAATAATATTGCTTTTTTAACATTTGATGTTAAGGCCTTAAGACTCTACTTTACTTTGTTTACGTATGTATGTCTTGATCATATCTTCACTCCGAAAAAAGTTATGTGCTATTTAGAAAAAAAATGAAAAGTCATTGATTTTCCGATTTTTTTTTATTTTGGCTTTTGTTAACTTTTCTTGTAAAATTTTGTTTATGAAATATTTTTAAGTATCCATTTCGATAGAAAATTTAATTTGAATAAAAAATTTCAATCGTAAAATTGTCAGATTCGGCTTTGTTTCCTAGTTATACCAAAAACAGTGAAAAGTGGCCAGTGTGACCATTCTCTCAGAAACGCATGGGTGAATTTAGTAGCATTTTCGGATTTAAGCATGCTGAAGGTCCAAACAAACATAATATTCAATAATAAAAACCCTTGCACGTAATAGTTTCTTTTTAAAAGGTCTATTCAATACAATACAATACAATACAATACATTCACGCTAAAACGTACAACTCGTAGTAGAAGTTCACGATTATAATACAGTCCCCATAATAATGTTGTACATTGATTGAAATTTTCGTGCATAATTAAACTTCAAGGAAATTTAAAATTTCTTGAAGTAACTTAATGCTCTGGAGAACCGGGTAAACCTCTTAAATTAAGATATTAACATAAATCTTATTTAAGTCAAGTCACAGGCGTCAACATTACAAGACAAAGGAATTATTTATACATTCATATATGAGCAGTAAAATGTAGGTATTTTGAGTGACCGCTCACTAATTGTGAAGGCTTTTTGTTGTTGCCAGATGTTTATTACATATCGAGATATATACAAATACCTACCTACATAATCCTGTGGTTAGGTGTCCTTTTCTTTGACCCATATCATACTACCAACACTCTATATACCTGCTCAATAACTAACCAGCTAACCACACATTAAAACCCACTCGCCATTTGGTCCATTTTCTATTATGGGTGAAACAATCGGTGTTATTAATGGCTAAATAAGGTAGCTTTGGGTTAACGAATGTGGTTGGTCCATCGATCGATATGGATATAGAAGTAATTGTGTGAAAATCTACAGAAAAGCTCTTTAATTTAAATTTCAGTATTAAAATATATTTAATTAAAGTATCCCAGTAGGAAATTTCGTCCTCAAGGAAAAATTTCGGTGAATAGCACAATGAATTCATGAAATACTTTTTACGAGGAACAGGTATGTAATGATTTCATTAGAACAGTGTTTTTCAAACTGTGGGTCGCGACCCCCTAGGGGGTCGCCAAGAATAATTAGGGGGGTCGGGGTCGCAAGCCATTAGGTACAAGAAACTAAAAAAGGTTTTCTTTTATTAAATGTTCAAAACTTGGTTGTATCTTTGAGGTGTTAACAATTTAAGCATTTTCCTATTGAAGGAAGATAACGTGAGTTCACATATAGGTATGAAGTGGTAAGGCCTCTTTTGCCAGCTCTTGATATTTTCTTTTCCCTTCTCTTTATCCAGAAATTATCAATGGTTTTTACATTGAATTAAGAGCATACCATCTGCAGCTAAATAAATAAGATTTTCTATCATCTTTACCGATTGAAAACCGGCCAGATGGAATGATATATTCAAAAAAGGATTGAGTATCTATCTCTGTCCATTTCCACCATCAGAAAAGAGTTCTGGAAAGTCACTTAATAGTTTTTTCTCCTAATTATGCAAACTCTCATGAGAGAACTGTGAGCGCTTAATGTCATGGCATGGATTCATCTGATGAAATTTCGTCGAGAATTTTCTGAACCCAGGGAAAAAAATCATACATTTTTTTGCAAACGAAGTCTTGCGAGGAGTTCTCTGATTTTGTCTTTTGCAGTCAATATATTTTCTTGTCTCTTTTGGAGTTGTATCAAGATGTTTAAGTGGGCAAAAAGATCAGCGAGAAATGATGATTTTAAAAGGTGAGTGGGAAAAATGATTTGATTATCCCGATTTTGAATCGTGTACAAACATCAATAGGTCAGCTTTTAATGCCCACAGCAGATTTCGGTTGTGTGATATCAAAAAATTAAGTTTGAATGCAATTTCGAGGGTAATCGTGTTAGCCGAAGTTGGTTTTCATTCACCCTTCCCTAAATAAGCTCCACGGATCACATATCACGGAACCCGAGACCATTTGAGTGTTTAGTTCGCCCTTCCAGACCGTTTACAAAATTTAAAATTCTAAGTGAAAAAACGTTTTTCAGTCTGGCAGGGTGAACTATATACTCAAATGATCTCAGATTCCGTGATGATATGGGATCCGAGGAGCTTATATAGGGAGGGATGAAATTCAATTTTTTTTCGATTCACTGTTTTATCACTAAGGCCCAAGACACCAAGACTTCAATTTTTTGAATAGCCTTTAATGAAGCTTTCGATGCCTATACTTCTTTTTTTGTTATCAATCACCCAAAATCTGCTGTGGGCTCTAAATCTAAAAATACATTACCTTTTGACAACCATCTGAGCTCTGTTTGACAAAGATTTTGATGAGCTCGATTCATGTCGCTTTTCAAATAACTGACAAAGTATTATTATGAACGTGGGGGTCGCCAGAATGCTTTAATAACAAAGGGGTCGCGTACTCAAAAAGTTTGAAAAACACTGCATTAGAAGAAGGTGTTGCCGTTTTCACCAGTTCATTATTTTCATGACATCACCCTTTCTTTTACTTGGTG
The DNA here is from genome assembly GCA_963921185.1 of Dasysyrphus tricinctus. NCBI lineage: Eukaryota > Metazoa > Arthropoda > Insecta > Diptera > Syrphidae > Dasysyrphus > Dasysyrphus tricinctus. The sequence continues at coordinate 220,449,413 of OY992530.1, read as the reverse complement.
CAAAAATTCAACTGAATTCAATGCTTCCCATACAGTATACAATTTCATTGCAAAAATCATGCCTCGAGAAACACGAGGTTTTCAACGATGAATAGTAATGGACAGAGTCCTGAGCTTGTGATTTTTTGGTTCTCCTTTTGTAAAATAAAGTTCACATTGACTTCCCGTAAGAAAATCAATGTAAGATGCACTGAACATTACTCAAATTGCGTTTGTTAAAACGTAAATATATCTTTTGATTTAAAATGAGAACTTCTTTTTGGTTCGTTTTAATACTAAATTAGACAGTACACTACCGATGTTGATGATTTCACTAGATGATTAAGTAGGTTCCATTCACAAAGTGATTTCCTTGGTGAACATTCATGGCATTTTTCATTTAAAAAAGATAATGGCCTGGTGAAAAACCAACTCCATGTACCTAGTGATATCACTGATGTATATTCACGGTATTTTTCATCAAATGCAATTAATTATGGAATAAGCAAGTTACACCTTCTTAGTGATTTCACTACTGAATATTCACCAAGAAAATCATACTTGGTGAACGCCAATGACAACCCCATGTTAATTTCCTCGATGATTTCACCTCAAATTCCTTGGGTGTAGCTTCCATTCCTCGAGGAAATAGAAGGGGATTCCTTGGTGAATTTTTGAAAATTTCCCACTGGGATGATGCCATTCAATAGAATGTATTTTTATTTTATTTTTAAATAAAGAAGTATGTGTGTTTGGCTGTATAGCCTTTTAATTATTTTAATTTAATTTAATAAAACTTTAAGAAAATTGCCAAATAAAAACACACTTTTAATTTACGGCAAGGAAAACACACTTTATTTGTTGGCGGTAGATGACAGGAATGACAATTCTATTGTTTGACAGCTGGTTGACACATTTGGAATCGTTATGGATGGGCGATCAATGGGGACTCCAGATGGGCGTTCACACTGTAGTTTTCATAATTGTCGCAAACACCATGTTCACACTGGGTGTGTTGAACATTCTCCCCGGGCGAAAGCGAATTGCTGGATTTTATCATCGGAATTGTTGCTGACTATGAAAAACAATAAACTCTTTGATGGCCTTTCGTGTCATGGTTAAACATGAAATGAAACAATTCATTAATATTTATGAAATAAATAAGTTTAATAAAGAAAAACGAAAATAGTTTGTCGAGGCGAACTGTCGCAGGTCGAAATAAATCGCCGCATTATCGATACAGATTTGTTATCGATATTTTTAATCTCCAAAAGTTGCTCATGCAGATCCTACTCGTTATTTCATTGAGAAAGTATCGAGTAATAGTGAAGACGGAGGCAAACAACAACAAATTGCCTTGGCTGAGTCTTGAATGAACAAATTCCATCAATTACGGCGTCGGTTGTGGTTATAGTGCGCGAAGTTGTGAATTTTAGTTTGTTTGTGCGGTTTGTTTTTTTTGAACGAAATGATCGTGGTGATGTAGCTGTTGCGGAGAAAATGATCCAGGTGAGTTAATTATTACAAATAAATCAAGAATTTAGTGGTTATGGGAAGTTAAATCCTACTTTGAAGTCGACATAATATTATTTGTAAGTATTCGTAGGCGCTCATATCTGATTCTGCCTAACGGCCGGTTTATTCACTCCTTTTTTATTTCCGCGACATTTTATTAAAATTTGATACTAACGTCCGTTTATCCACTACGTTTGAATTTCCTTGTAATGATATGAGTGTTGATGACATTTTTATTAAATTGATTAATATTTTAAATAATTAATTCGGAGAATAATTGCATATGTGCATTCTGATTGCGAGAGAGCTTTGACATATTAATGCCTTCGCATTTGGATGGCAGCATGATGCATATGATGATATGATGTATTAGTGTGTGTATATGTGTGTGTGTGTGTGTGTGTGTGTGTGTGTGTGTGTGTGTGTGTGTGTGTGTGTGTGTGTGTGTGTGTGTGTGTGTGTGTGTGTGTGTGTGTGTGTGTGTGTGTGTGTGTGTGTGTTTAGGCTTGAATTTTAGATTGATTGTTGTTAATTGGTAGAGGACACAGCTTTGTTATAGGGCGTTTTAATTCCCCTTGTTGCGTTTTCAGCTTGACGACTCGAGTGATGCTGTCTTTTCCTGGGAAAGTTTCTAAAATTCGGCCCAAATTCCATTTTGTTGGGGGGAATCTTTCATCCTTGATCAAAACCAGGTCACCGATTTGAAGTTGAGGTTGAGGCTTTAACCATTTTGGTCGTTGTTGTAGCCGGGCCAAATATTCGGATTGCCAGTGATGCCAAAAAGTTTGCAAGCTGAACTGGATTGCTTTCCACCGATCGACATAGTTCGTCTTACCGATTGTGAGATCTGGCTCTGGTACGGTGAACATTTCTGCTCCGATTAAGAAGTGTGCTGGAGTCAACGCTTGGAAGTCTTCAGGATTCTCTGTTAAGGGACATAGAGGCCTCGAATTTAAACACGCTTCAATTTGCGTTAAAAGCGTGGTGAGTTCCTCGAAGGTTAATACCCCATTTCCAACAACTCGTTTAAAGTGGTGTTTAACACCAGCTTCCCATAATCCTCCGAAGTGGGGAGAAGCAGGAGGAATGAAATTCCACTTTGTTCCTTGTGACGCCAAAACTTCAGCAACGCCCTTCCAATCATGGGTAGCATCCTTCAAAAGTCGGTACAACTCCGTTTCAGCTCCTATAAAATTTGTACCGCAATCACTGTAGATCTGGCTGCAGACTCCTCGCCGTGATGTAAACCGCCGAAACGCTGCCAGAAAAGCTTGAGTCGTAAGATCAGTTACCGCTTCAAGATGAATCGCCTTTGTTGCTAGGCAAACGAAAATGGCTAAATAGCCTTTGTAACTTTTTGCTCCGCGACCTTTCCAAGCCCGGATACTAATCGGTCCAGCATAGTCAACTCCAGTATGTGAGAATGGCCTGGATGCAGTCACTCTGGGCGCTGGTAATTCTCCCATTAGTTGATAAGCTGGTTTAGTCCTGTGCCGATAACATATAGTGCATTTGTGAATGTAATGTTTAACTGCTCGCTTCGTCTGAAAAATCCAATATTTTTTCCGAAGATAACCCATCATTAACTGAATGCCTCCATGCAGTGTTTTTTCATGTGCTTCGTGAAGAATCAGCTTGGTGAAGTGATGATTTGGAACCAGGATTATTGGATGCTGTTGATCATATGGCAAATTTGCATTCTTCAGTCTTCCACCAACTCGAATGATTCCGTCCGAATCAACAAATGGATTTAGAGATGCAATGCCTCTGGACTTCAAAATGCCATCAGGGAACATTTCCAGCTGAGCTAATTTTACCAAAACCTTTGCTGCATCGCCAAGCTCCTTTGGTGAAATCGGTCCAAATTTCCAGTTGGGTATGTATTTTTTCGAATTGTTGGTGAAACGTAAAATCATGGCAACAATACGTATTAATTTGTTTATTTCAGACGATCCATACATAAGTTCATTGATTGGGGGTAAAACCTTTCCGATGTGATGCACTTGGATTACTGGCTGCGTTGGATACTGAAAATCCCATACATCGCGCAAAAATTCAGGTCCGGTCCACCATAACGGATTATCAAGCAAAGCTGATGGAAGAACACCTCTAGAAACCAGGTCTGCTGGATTTTGCTGAGTTGGAATATGATTCCAAATTTTGACGGGAGTCAATCGCTGTATTTCTCCAACCCTGTTTCGCACAAATGTTTCCCATTTGTTTGGTGAGGCTCGAATCCACGAGAGCGTAATGGTTGAGTCAGTCCATGCAAACTGTTTGATGTTCTTGTTTCCAAATACTTGAGTGGCATGGTCCAGAAGTTTGGCCAACGTAACAGCACCGCAAAGTTCCAGACGAGGAAGACTAACAGGCTGTACAGGAGCAACTTTAGATTTAGCGATGAGAAGATGCATTTTTGCTTGGCCTGTTTCATCTTCAACCCGTAAATACACTGCTGCTCCATAGGCTTTCTCCGATGCGTCACTGAAACCATGAAGCTCAACTCGAGTGAAATCGCCGATGGTTTGAACCCACCTTGGAAACCGAATTTTGTTGATGGCTTGCAGATCTTCGTAGAAGACATTCCATTGATCCAAGAGTGATGATTCAATTGGTTCATCCCATGACAACTTCTTCACCCACAGTTGCTGCATGAACATCTTCGCCTTCACAATACATGGAGCAATCCAACCCATCGGATCAAAAAGACGTGCTGTCGTAGATAGAATGAATCGTTTTGTCGGTTGTGGATCAGGAAGTGCGTTGTAGCAGATAGAAAATTTATCAACAGAAGGAAGCCAGTGGACACCGAGTGTCTTAACTCGGTCCGTATCTTCTGACGGCATTGAGAATGATGATTCCCGTTCTCCTGTTGGAATGCCCGAAAGTAGTTCGTCAGAATTGGATGTCCATTTTCGTAAGTTGAATCCAGCTGTCTCTAATGTTGTTTTAATTTGTTGCATTTTCTCTTTAGCCTCTGCAATGGTATTTCCTCCAGATATCAAATCGTCTACATACATCTCTTCACGGATCATGGTTGAAGCAAGTTGATTCTTCAAATTGTCTTCTGCTAACTTCAGTAACGTTCGGATCGCAAGATATGGAGCGGCTGCTGTTCCGAAGGTAACCGTGTTAAGTCTGTAAACTTTAACAGGCTCTTCAGAATTTTTTCTCCACAGAATCAGCTGATAGTTTTTATCTTGTTCCGCTATCAAGATCTGGCGATACATTTTTTCGATGTCAGCAGTGAAGGTGTATTTATACAACCTCCAACGAAGAATAATGTCGCAGATATTTTGTTGAAGTGCTGGACCTACCAACATAGCATCGTTCAAAGAAACGCCACTTGATGTTTTGAAGGATGCGTCAAACACCACCCTCAATTTTGTGGTTGAACTGCTTTCTTTGATGAAAGCATGATGTGGCAGGAAATAATGCAGATTTTCTGGCAACTGACTCTTTTCGACTTCGCTCATATGACCAAGTTGGATATATTCTTCGATGCAGGCAGAATACTGGTCTCGAAGTTGCTGGTTTGCATCAAGACGTCGCTCTAAACCATGGAATCGCCTCAAAGCACCTTGATATGAATCGCCAAAAACCGGAGGAACGTTTCCTTTGAACGGCAATGCTACTTGATAGCGTCCATCAATTGTTCGTTCAGTGTTGGCGATGAAATGATTTTCACATTCAATGTCTTCGACTTTTTGGAATGGCTTGAACGGCGTTTCTTCTAGTTCCCAAAATTTTCGAAGTTGGGTTTCGACATCTACTGTTTGCATGAAACTTCTGACTTGATTGGATTCGGATACGATTGGGGCCTTTCCGAATAAGATCCATCCCAATGTTGTCTTCTGCATGACTGGCATCAATTGATCTGCTGGTGGAATCAACTCTGGCAACAAAAGCTCGGGAAGGACATCACTACCAAGCAACGTGAAGGGTCCGGGCCGGCAGATGCCCAGACAGTGACTTTAAGATGTAGGCTTGCGCTGTTGTTGCAAAAGTGGAATGCTGCGAAGCAAAAGTGATATCTACCACTCTTTAACATGTGCCACTGCTGACCAAACCCAACCCGGACACCCCCGTATGAGTTGTTCGAGATTTAAGTTGGAGTAATTGGGCAGCATGTTCTGTAATGAACGACGCTTCAGAACCAGTATCTAACAATGCTCGCAATGTCAACCACTCTCCCAACGAAGACTTCACTTTAACAAGGGCTGTTGCTAGTAAAACTTGAGAGTTCTTAGTTGGACTGCTATGATGAGAATGGTGAGAAGTTAAATTACTAGAACCCGATGGTTTATTGGCAGTATGGAATGAAGGCGCCTCTGCGTTCAAAGCTGTACTTTGCGAATTTTGGCTGCTACTCTGTTGCTGTACTGGGTTGTTTTGCTGACTACTATTTGTTGACTGGACTTGCTGAAAGGAGTTATTATTTTGCTGTACGCGTGAAGGTTGTTGGTTTGGCTGGAAAGACGTATTATTTACATGTAATAAGGTATGATGTGGTTGTTGACAATGATAGCACCTACGACTAGTTGGACAACTATCAGTAACATGATTATACCCTAAACAGTTTCGACACAAACCCAATTTGTTTATAACCTGACTACGCTCGCTAACACTCATTTTCAAAAATTTACTGCATCTTCTAACCGCATGTTTATTTTTCTGACATATTTTACAGGAAAGTTTTGTTTTATCAGACTGCGCATGTGCAATGAACGAATTTTTGTGTGAAGAGTCCCGCGATGGCTTGGATGTACCTTGACTGTGCTGCTGGTCGACCGCTTCAAGAGTCCGGAACCTTGTCTCCAGAAAGGACGTAAATTCCTTGAAAGTCGGCAACTTCTTTGGGTCCTCTCTAGCATTCAGCTTCTCTTCCCACATTTGCTGCGTTCTGCTGGGTAACTTTCGCACTAGAAGAAAAATTTGCACTGGATCTAAATGTTCTACTTCTATTTTCAGATTTGCCAGAGTATGAATCACTTGAGTCGAAGTATATAGAAGATCTTTAATCGACTCCGCACGCTCCTGGGTCAGCGATGGCAGATTGAACAGTGTATTCAACTGCATGTTGACAAGAACGCGAGGGTGATCATAACGATCCTTCAGAATCGACCATGCTTTGACATAATTGTGGCCTTGAATCTTCAAAGATAGAAGTAACTTCTCAGCGTCACCTGCTAAACTGGTCTTCAGATAATGCATCTTCTGGATATCTGATAAAGATGACTTGGTGCCTACCAGGGTCACAAAAAGGGCATGAAAATTTGGCCAATTTTCATAACTGCCGTCGAACGTAGGTATTTTTATTGCTGGCAAATGCAGTTCCTCATTTTTAACGATTTTCTCCTTTTCAGCGACTTCATTGGACTGCTGACTGCTGCTCTCACGGAAACTTTCCACCGCATCCAAAAGCCTAGCTTGAAACACACAATAATCTTCCCTAATTTCATCGTATAACGACTCTACTTCAGGTTGCCCATTGTCACCTCATCATCTTCATCCAAAAATTCGTCATAAATTTTGGATACCGCAGCCCACAACTCATCCAACAAATTTAACCTGGTTTGCACGTATGCAAGAGTCATGGCCTTACCCTTTTTGCTAAAATTGTCTACATCCTTCTTCAATTGTTTGGCTTTAGCAGTTAATCGCTTTGCCGACATTTTTATGTATTTAATTTTAAGTAATAGTAAGCAAAAGGACTACTCACTTTGAAATACAAAATGGCTTCGAAATTTCCTCTTGCTGTTTCTGAAGGTTATGTCCCACGTTGCACACACTTTCTTAATCCAAGGATATTAACTGAATCCTTTTTTAAAATTCCTTATAATTTTCAGGGCTCGAAGGACCAATGTTTGGCTGTATAGCTTTTTAATTATTTTAATTTAATTTAATAAAACTTTAAGAAAATTGCCAAATAAAAACACACTTTTAATTTACGGCAAGGAAAACACACTTTATTTGTTGGCGGTAGATGACAGGAATGACAATTCTATTGTTTGACAGCTGGTTGACACATTTGGAATCGTTATGGATGGGCGATCAATGGGGACTCCAGATGGGCGTTCACACTGTAGTTTTCATAATTGTCGCAAACACCATCGCTCGAAGGACCATGTTCACACTGGGTGTGTTGAACAATGTGAATCATTTAATCATGATGAGCAATCTCCAATCTCTTAAACATTTTTATATAGAAAATTACTCCAAATTTTTGTCAGTTTTTTCTTAAAAGTATATTTTTGCACTCAAAGCGAAGACATGTGCATTCAAGAGGACACAAGCGTCCGCAAGCTTTTTTTTCAAAGCGAACCTCTGTCTATCAACTCCTACGCTCACCTCCCCGTGGTGAACATCGGATGACTAGTACCTTTACCGGAAGATGGGGTTCCGATCCCTGTGCACGGTTTTAGGCAGCAGCGAACGAGAGAGGGAGAGAGGGGGCAGCAGTGTTCCCACAAAGGCACTTCTCCTTTATTCAGGCGGCAGCGTAAGAGTTCCCCAGATAGAATCAACGATGACGTCTACAGTTCCAGTTAGGTTGAACTACTTAGTGGACACCTTATATGGGCTACAACGACATATTCGTAGCTCAGGCCTATAAAGAGAGGTTTATTCGGCTCCCCACCCTTGGAGTTATACTAAAGGTCTGGGTGTCCAGGTTGAGGGTTGTGCGTCGGGGTAACTTCTCTACCACGGAGAAACAAACTTTTACCAAAACAACCACAAGCCGTGGATATGGATGATTTTGATGTTGACGACTCCAGCAAACGAAACAAGGACAATGAATTTCGGATCTGCACGTGGAATGTCCAGACCTTAAATAGGCCACATGCAGGCAAACAACTAGTGGAGAGCCTGGATAGGCTAAAGACTGACACAGCCATCCAGGAAGTGCGATGGGATAGCGATTGCATACCAAGGATGAAATCGTGTGACATCTACTTCGGTAAGTGCTGCAAGGAGCAGGGTCAGCGGCTTTTTGGTTGCGGTTTTGTGGTAAGGGGAAGACTTAGGCAAGAAGTCTTGGGCGTCTGAAATGCAGGCGAGCACCTGGTCACAATCCGCATCAAAGCAAAATTCAAAAACATCACGTTGGTCTGTGTACAGATCTCAACGGATGACTAAGATTTCTCAACCTCTCAACCAAGGAAGACTTCTAAGATCTCCTCGAGAATACGTATGATAGGTGCCCGAAATACGACGTCAAGATCATTCTTGGCGACTTCAACGCCAAGATCGGAAAGGAGGGCATCTTTGATTCGATAATCGATAGTCGGAGGACACGGCCTGCACGACAACACTTCCGGCAACGGACTCATGCTGATTGACTTTGCGGCGGCGGCAGCGGCGGCGGCGAGGCGTAATGTCATCATAGCCAGCACTTGATTCCCACATCCCACACCTCAATATACACAAAGGGACCTGGTGGTCTCCGGATCAACGAACCGTCACCCAGATTGATCATGTTGCGACAGATGCCAGACATGCTTCCAGTATCCTGGATGTCAGAACGTTCTGAGGTGCCAACACAGACTCGGATAACTACTTGGTGAAGCTCAAGTACGAATGCGGATGCTGTGCAAAGATTTAACGTCACAAAGTTAAAATCGCAAGAGATCGCCAAGACTTTTGCAGAAGACGCTGACGTCTATATTAATCTCTCAGCAAGCCCGCCACCAGCATCATCTGAAGAGGACCAGTGTAAACACTGCCAAAATGCAACCAGGAGTGCCGCAACTGGGTTTCACTAGGCCAAACTTAAATAGTACAAGGCTGCTGGTGTGGATGGCCTGCCAGCCGAAGTCTTCAAAGCAGGGGGAGATGACTTGGTAGGTAGTATATACACAAACTTATCTCCAAAATTTGGTAGGATGAAAGTATACCCGATGAATGGAACCTCGGTATAGTGTGCTCCATCCACAAGAAGGAGATGATCTGACCTGTGCCAACTACGGAGGTATGTCTCCTCAACGTCGTATACAAAATCTTCTCATCTGTACTGTGTGATCGCATGAAACCATTTGTCAACCCCTCTCAGTGTGGTATTAGGCTCCGATAGATTTTGGAAAATACCCAGGATTTTCAAATCGACAAACAAACACCACCTCTTAACCGATTTCAAAGTCGCATATGATAGCGAAGATAGAGAAGAACTATACAGAGCCATATCGCATCTTTGCATCCCCGCCAAGCTGGTACGCCTAAACATGACGACGTCAAAGTTGGTAAGAACACCAGCGAACCCTTTGATGTCGAGAAATATTTGATGCTGGAGATGGGTTATCCTGCAACCAAGCTCTTTAAGCCGCGTTTGCAAGTATTGAATCGGAGGCGGTGAAAATGGGTTTGGCTGTTATTAAAGGAATCTCAACTTCGTTGACTCGGGTAAAACATCACGATAGATAGGTACAACTTCGAAGTTGTCAAAAACTTTATCTACCTGGGCTCCACTATTACATTGAAAAATGACATCAGTCATATAGTCATATAGACCCTCATCATCCCGGTCCTGCGGTATGGGGCAGAAGCATGGACCCTGTCAAAAACGGAGTGCGTAGCTGGAGGCAGCTAGCTAGGGACCGAGCTGACTGGAGGGGCTTGGTAGTTGAGCCGTAGTTGACCCTGGACTGTGAGCGCCATCTAAAGTTAGCAAGTACCTGAGTAAAATGCGCGATGCACCAAAACATAACCTTAATTGGTAAATAACTTTTTTCACACTGTGATTTATAATGAAATGGGTTGAGCTCAAGTGAAAGCTACACAAAACTAGAAATGCTAAGCTCACCGAATTGAACAGAGAAATAAAGAAGCTAAGGTCTAATAAAGCTCCTGGGTATGACTTAACAACAGCAGAAATATTTAAAATGCTTCGTGATAAAGGATTAATTATTCTCTTTAATATGATAAATGCCACTCTAAGGCTAGAATATGTTCCGAGCCAATGGAAAGTTGTGGAAGTTATAATGGTGTTAAAAGCAAGCCAAACCATCACATGAAAGGAAGTCTTAGAGACCCATTTCGCATCTCCCTATGATCTCTACAGCCTACAGCCAATAAAAGAACAAAAACAGCTTATACCTGAACATAATTTCGGATTTAGAAGCAAGAATTCAACAATTGATCAAGTGCACAGAATTACTGATGGAATCGAGAGAGTTTTTGAAGATAAGAAGATTTGTTCTACGGTCTTGTTGCAAGTGTCGCAAGTGCAAGGTGTGGCACGAAGGACTTTACAAAATTCTAAACGAATATTTAGAGAACAGACTTTTTCGTTTAAGACACGGAAATTAATATTAAAACTTCAAAGAAATAGTGGCTGGGGTGCCACAAGGAAGTGTATTAGGTCCAGTTCTGCACCTTTTATTTACATGTGATATACCTCAAACAAAAGACACTATCGTAGCCACGTTTGCTTATGATACTGCAATACTAGCAGTAGACAAAACGGTTAGAGAAACTACAATTAAATTTCAAAATACTCTAAATAATGTTAATGAGTGGGCAAAAACATGGCGAATAGCGCTCAATGAACAAAAGTCAGTCCACGTGGATTTTACGTATAAAACAGTAAAAAGGTTTTTTGTCTTTCTTAATACCGCTCGTGTTCCATCATTGAATAACTACAAATAGAAGGGACACCGGGCAAAACGTCCACTAGGTGGCCTGGTTTGGCAGGCTGTCGCTGCAATCGCTCTATCAAATACAACACCCCTTTAATAAATTTGTTCCTTAAAAGTTTGTTCCTTTTGGGAAATTTCCTTAATTGCCGAAGAAGAAAGGGAAGAAATGTTTTTTTTTCACAGAGCATGAAAATGAACAACAACAACGAATTGAACAGCCGTTTTAGTTTTGCTTTTGAGGTATTTTTTTCAATGCCATTCGAGGACTCAAGGTTAATGAAAATATGGGGCAGAGATAAAAATTATATTTTCTTTTCTGGGTTGTGTGTGTGTTGTCCAGTAAATGAAATTTGTTGTTAGTGTTTTGTTGCAATTTAGGATGTTAACGATGATGGCTTTGTTTTGTTTTTTATATCTTGAGATCCATAGGCAAGGAATAATATTTTTTTTTTTTATTTGAAAACATTAGTCTCAAGTGGTACATACACACAACACAAGTGTGCACTCTTTGATTTTTGATGTGGTGGGTCGATCGGTGGTATATGTGTGGCGGAGTGTGTGCACACTTATGTGCTGTGAATGGGTCGTTTTATAGGTATATGCAGGAAGGTACCTGTTCCATCCTCTTTTAAATTTTTCGTCGATTTTTACGGATCCTTATCAATTAATATAGATTATCAAGTAGGTACTCAATTTTCAATTCGTACCTATTTATTACATAGGTACCTGCCATCTGTCACATAAAAATAATTAAATAATGGTTTATAATTTGTTCTCATTTATTGTTTTTTCAACGATTTTGGTATAAATGTAGGTACATACATACATTGTTATTTTTAAGATTAGAAAAATAAAAATTATAAGTATTATTATGTACTTAATAAATCAAAAAAGAAACTAAAGCAACCAGTGATAGTAAAGATGTAGTTTTTTTTAATTAAAGTTTTGTTTTTACTGTACCCAAATGAAAAATGTTTGAAATTTAAAACTAAAGCCGTGAAACAGGGTGTAGAACACATTTGAAGGTATGTAGGTATGTAACTCCCTTTTTTTTAGTAACTAAGCGATAAAAATCTTATGTTTTTCTTTTAAATAGAAGGATACACTTTAAGTGGACTTTTGAGAGGTAGATATTCTGATTTGAATTTGGCCATAATTTAATTTAAATTAAAAAATCGCATGTATGTACACTAGTTAAGAAAAATTCTAGGAACAAGATTTTGAATTTTTTTGTCAGTGGCTTTTGTTGTATGTGTGAGATGAGACAGAAAGCTTTTTTTTAATTTTTAAAGGTTGTAATTTTCTCGGAACTTTTATAAGTCAATCAAATCTATCGGTTATGACTTTATTCAACTATAAGTTACTAACCTTTTTGTTGTTGCCGTTGTTGTAAAATTTTGTTCTGCCAGCGATATCTGACTTTTAATCGAAAAACTTTGTTTTGATCACCAAAATCACACATAATAATAAAAAAAAACGACTTTTTGTGATCCCTTCGTAGGTACATATATGTATATCTGTTGCTTCTTTGCAAATATTAATTGCATGGTAAATATTAGTATGCAAATTTGTAGATTAACATATTCTTAACATTGCTGAACATTTTTATATTGAAAAAATTTAAAAAAAACTTTAAGTCTTTTTTCTTGTCCAAGTAGTGCGTGACCAATACAAAATTGTAAATAGTTGAAAAGAATTCGTTATTTTTGTTTCCATTTCGATGGTGATTACACAAATGTTTAGTAAAAACACAATTTGTTATTTTCAAAAATGTTAAGAATATGTTAGTCTTCAAATCTGCATACTTATCTATATTAACCATGCAATAAATATTTGGAAGGAAGCAAAAGATATACATACCTACGAAGAGATCACAAAAAGTCGTTTGAACTTTTTTCTAAAATAACGGTGAAAAGCCACAAAAACAAATAGTCTCAACAAAGTCTAAAATGATCATTATAAGTTGGGATATTGGTGATAAAAAAATATTAATCAATGAAGCTTGAAGATCACATATCTCAGGTAAAACTAAATATTACAACAAAAACAAGGTGACTTAAAGCTGAATACACAAGTCACCTAACTAAAGTTCAGAACAAAAAGTTCGGAGATTTTCTCACTTTGACAACCTTCAAAAATAAAAAAAATGCTTCGTGTTTCATCTTATACCACAACTTAGTACCATGAATACAAAACTAAAAACAAACATTTTGTTTTCCTTAAATTTGTTTGAATGGTTGAAGTTTGACGTCTGAGTCCGAACATTAGAATTGTATTTATTTAATTAATTAAAAACAAAAAGTAGTTTTAAAATTATTTTATTGATTTAAAAGTTTAGTCTACACATAATAAAAACAATAAAGAATACTTTTTGAAAGTGAGCGGTAGTTTGTTGTTAAGCTTAATTCAAACAACAAATACAAGAAATTATTTAAATCTTAGTATAGATAATATACAGGGTGTCCCAGACCTGAGTGGAAGTATTTTAGGATGTGGTATTTGGGGTTATTCTAAGAAAAAAAAAATGTTTTGCCTGCCTGAGGCAGGCAAAAAAAACATTAAAACTCAACGAAAACACATCTAATAATGTGCTATAGTTTTTTTTTTAAGATAATACTCCATTCTTGCATTTGGATTTCAAATCAAGTTGTTTAAGCGAATAGGTTTCGAAAAATTAAATTTCAAAGTCAAAATTAAAAAAAAAAAAGTGATTTTTTTTCTTAAGTCGATATTTTTCAAAATTTTACGTAATAAAGTGCTTTTTTGTGTTCAATATTCAATGCCCTCATCATTTATTTAGTCCATTACCGAAAACCAAATGCAAAAATCTTTCTTAGTTTTTGAGAAATTAAGAAAAAACAAAAGGTACTTTTACCAAAAAAAACCCGAAAAAATGAATTCATTCATGAATTATCCATAATTTAACCCTTTTTCGGCCTTTTTTGGTAAAAATACCTTTTGTTTTTTCTTAATTTCTCATAAACTAAGAAAGATAATTACATTAAGTTTTCGGTAATGGACTAAAAAATAATGAGGACATTGAATATTGAACACAAACTTAAGTACGTAAAATTTTGAAAAATATCGAGTTAACATCAAAAAATCACATTTTTTTTTTTTTAATTTTGACTTTGAAATTTAATTTCTCAAAAACAATTTGCTTAAACAACCAAATGCTAGAATGAAGTATTATCTTTCACATTATTAGATGTGTTTTCGTTGATTTTGAATGTTTTTTTTTGCATTTGAAGTCCCTGCCTCAGGGAGGAGAGATACAACTTGCCCCCCCCCCCATACAATTTTTAGAATAACCCCAAGAACCACACCCTAAAATAAATCCACTCAGGTCCGGGACACCCTGTATATTACAGAAAAGAAGAGGTCCACAAATTCGAATAGCTGTACTTCAAATATGTCTCAATATATCTAGTTTCTTTACACTTTAGCCTGGCATTTATAATTTTAATTTTAGCTCTTATTAATACCTTCAAAGTATGATTTAATAAAATTTGTTTATGATCAGTGGATGTACAGGGGTAATAAACTTGGGCTTCGCATATATTTAAAAAAGATTGTAGAACAGTTTGTTGGAAACAAAGCTGATCAAAATTTTCCTTGAAACATTTTACAATAATATCTATGAGCTTGACAAATGATTTTGAAGGAATTATCAAGCCTCCATTTGTGGTCTTTTCATATTGTCGAGCTTTGACTATGTTCAATTTACATATTTCACAACCGGTTTTTTTGAGGAAAGACTTTGCGATGTATCCAGCAAAATATGTTGTAGACATTTCTGAAATATTTGACGGTGTATTTTGTTCAACTTCATTGTCTAAGGATGCCCCGTCATCTGAATCGTCAAACTTACAAATATTTCTATCTTCACATTTCACATGTTAAGTTGCATTTATAATGAAAAATTTTGAAAAAAAAATCTTTAATGATATCTTTTAAATGATATTTATATGTGCCTGCATAATATGTAGATTTTTCTTAAAAAATACTCACGTTTTCCTTTTTTTTTTCATTTAAATGATTGATTTATAATATCGTTTTATTAAAAAAAATAGACCTTTTATTTGTAGGCAAAAATTTGCTTGGATGACTAGATTATAAAGTATGGCTCTTTTAATTTTAATTGGATGTCAGGATAATAACTGTAAATAAGTTTAATTTTTAACACCACTGGGAGTGAGAAATTAAAACTCATCTGCTGATAATGGAATAAAATTAAAATTAAATAAAAGAGAAACCGTTTTGTATCTTTTTGTTGCTGTATGGCGGTGAGACGGACACCAAACACCAATATATTCAAAATGCACTTATGTGTACCTACATGTGCGTTCATTCACAAACGAAAATCAAAGCACAAATTGAAGAAAAAAAATATGTATCCTTTCTTCGCTGTATCTACATATCTACTCGTATGTATCTATATCTCTAAGAAAAATACAAAAGGATTTATTTGAGACTCACTTAGCCGAGAAGAAAACCAATTATTGTGTGAAATGGAAATTATAGCTTCATGAGCGGCCACTGGATTTGATTGGTGCGACTGTCGTTTGAGCAATGTCCGGTGTCCCCTTCTATTTGTAATTATTCAATGGTTCCATTTAGAAATGAGGCAAAGTATCTGCGCATGACTCAAGACGCGAACAAATAGAAGCCGCACGTAAAAAAGAAATGCGAGGAATTAAAAAGTAAATTAAGAGATATGAACTGGCTACTCGGTTGATATTCTTAGCTTAGAATATTGATAATAAGTTGATTTTATACAGGGTGGTGCTTACATGTGTGTGGACTTATGGTATACAACTCTGGGGTTGTACCTGCGATATAAATTTAAATAACTTACAAACGTAAGAAAATAAATTGCTTTGATCTTTTGTAAATGCACCATGGTATATATGAAATTAATATCTTCACAGGGATCTCGGAATTCCTACGGTTCGGGCGAAATGAAGAGTTTCGCCTGAAAACATAGAAATCGGCTATTAGACATTCTTGACGAGTCGAATTTAGTATGCCGACGGTCGCCTGCGAAGAACAAAACCTTCCGACTTGGTGCGGTGAACAGATAACCGCTTTAAAATAGCGGATGAAGCGGGAACTTTAACCGAAAAGATACTTAACTTCGTCAAAATAAGTTGCTAGATAAGTTTTAACTTAGTTGCAATCAGGAATTGGAGGTGGTTTTAGTGCAGTAAGAAACCCACACACCCATGAGCATGCGTTTTTCGGTCCTTATGGAGCATTTTGCACCTTCCCACGCACAAAACAACTGGTTTGGTTGGCAATGAACAACACAATATTCGTTTGATTTTTGGTTTAATAAAAAATATCACAGCAAGCAAGATGCAAGTAAGGAAAATACTTGCAGCAATTATTGTTTCAAAAATGCTGATTTTTAAATATTCGTGCAGGTACTTGCAGAGAGCAGTCACACAAGGACACAAACAAGTCAAGTAAATTGCTTGCTAAAGCTAAAACGGCTTTTCACTTGCTCGAGAGCAAACTTGCTGCAAGTACTTTTAAGGCTAGGACCGCACTTGCGAATTTCAGTCGGTGCGATTTAAGAATCGGGATCGCAACTTATAATTGCCATGCACTCACTTGCGGCTATCTATCGCGCGATTTTTTAGTCGCAAGAAATAGAACATAAAGCTTTTAGTATGAATGCACGCACATGCGTCTTTTTAATTTTGCGACAAAAAAAAACGCTCAAAAAATAGATCTGGTTCCATTTTTTTAATCGCTGCGATTTTGGAGTCGCGTGTGTGTGCATTCACATTTAAAACCATGTGTTTCATTACGTGTGGCTTAATAATCGTACGGTTGAAAATCACAAGTGCGTGTATGATTTTTTTTAGTTGCGACTACGATTTTTTAGTCGCCCTATTTTAAATCGCAAGTATGAGCACAATCATCTTAGTCCGTTTGTTTCATTTTAAATTTTAACAATCGCATCGCCAGAAAAATGGAACAAATTTTCGACTTTTAATCGTCGCGATTTCTAGGTTGCATGTGCGTTCATTCTTATTCAAATTCATGTGTTATATTTCTGGCGACTAAACAGTCGCGCGATTGAAATCGCAAGTGCGGTTCTAGCCTAAGGCCGTCAAAAGTAAAAAGAACCTCCCAGGGTTACAAGGCCCGAACCGAAGCCTGTAAGAATGATCAGGAGAACATCGTGGTAGAATCGCAGTCGGTGCGATTTGATTGCACCATTCAATCTGAACGACGCCGCCGACGCGACGTAGGAAAACAATTCCGTCCACCCGAACTCGAAAAAGTAAAGATAGCTATATCTAAACTTAGGTCCAATAAAGCTGCTTGAGCTGATGGCCTTGCGGCTGAACTATTCAAAGCGGCTGGTTATGAATTCTTCCGTGTTAAGAAGAAAAAATGTACCTAAGTGTATTTTTTCCATTTCGAGATAAATGCGTTTTTCTGTAACTTTTTTGCTTATGGATCTAGTATTTTTTGAATATTAATTCACTCCTTTATATTTAAAATTTATATTTGCCCTCTCTTAAAGTACTGGAGAGTGCTAGGACGCCACATGGCCCTAGGTTCAATGAAAGGAAAATCCCTATGCACACCTCCGCGTGATAGAGGGCGGGTAACGCTAACATGCAGGGGGACCGAATGGATGCCGGGATAAGCAGACTACCCAGCGATGCTGGTCAGGGCACAAACTTGTCCTTGGGATGGTTAAAGCCCCCTTAAGGTGGATGAACTGCAGGTGGCGGTCAATGGCATGATAGTCTGGTGGCTGAGGAGCTTTTTTTTTGTTAAAAGGCCAACGGCAGCAGCAGGTAACGTCTGTAACCCATATTGGGTGGCTACAAAAGGCGTCTGTTTTCCCATAGTGGGTGGCCTCGAGCAGTTATGTGTTTGACCATACAAAAGGCGGGTTTGCCTGTCAAATCTGAGCTTATGTATGTTATTAATCGTATCTCGGAAAACACCATGGTGGAAGGATATATGCAAATACATGAACTATGACAACAAACGGAAATGAGTCCCCAAGAGGTAATCTTTTTATAGAAAATCCTTCTGTTGCTTCGGTTGCAGTAAACCGCACATCGGATTTGGGGGTGCGGCATCTTTCATGTACCAGCGTCAATCAAGACGCCATAATAATAAATGAATCGTTGACAAATAGAAGAAGTCTTTCAAGAAGCGCAAATGTTACTTTTGGCTACCGCATACGTAAGAAAATCGGAGCATGGAACGTTCGATCCTTGTACGGCGAATGTAGAAACGAGCAGGTTGAGCGTGAAATGCTTCACCTTAAGATCAGTATCCTGGGCATCAGCGAAACTAGGTGGAGAGGAAGAGCCGAATACAGAGCTGACTCTGGGCAAACGAGAATGCTGTATTCCGGGAAGATAAAAGAGAGGGTGGCCAAAGACTGCATGGTGTCGGAATTATGTTGAACGAAGAAGCGAGGTGTAGTCTTATATCCTGGGCGCCAATTTATTCAAGAATAATGACAGCACTGTTCCGTTCAAAAATCCGCAACGTAACAATAATTCAGTGCTACGCCCCCACAAATGAAGCGACCGAGGAAGACAAAACCGCTTTCTACACTCATCTTAACTCAGTTTACAGTGGTGTTCCAAGAGCCGACATCATAATTGTCATGGGAGATCTCAAGTCGGATCAGACAACAATTGTCTGGAACGCGTCATGGGGGAAAAATGGCTTGGGGTCACGGAATGAAAATGGCGATTTGTTGGTCGATTTTTGTAACGCTAATCGTCTTGTACTGGGTGGGACTGTGTTTAAACGGGTTACGTACGAATGACCGACAAAAAAAATGTCGACTGGTTAAAATGTCGATTTTTATCGACTTTTTTGAAAATTAAAATACCGACTTTGTTTTTACCGACTTAGTAAAATGTCGACAGTTTGAAATGTCGATTTGACAAAAAGTCGACTGCCCTGATAGAAGTCGAGAAAAATATCGACTTGTCGGAATTTTTCCCATACAGAAAAGTCGGTATAAATAATATAAATCGACATTTTAACCAGTCGAGATTTTGACTTGTCGATATTTTGTCTGTCGGTCATTTGAAAGTAATCCAAGGAACAACGCTCTGCCTTAAATGTTTGCACGGAATAACTATGAACTCAAGAATCATAAATTCTTGTCTGATTTTTTAACAGGAACTTAACAGTTTTTTGATGCTGTGGAAAATTTAAGACTATGCTTAAGACACAAGTTCTTATTTTATTCTTACAATAATTAACTTATTTAGGTAGTTATTAATTTTATATTACCTTTTGTTTAGCTTCAAGAAAGTTCAATAGAACGCATTTTTGTTGCCTACCTACATTATACCTTATATTTCGAACTTTAAACTGCCTCATTTTCTGGATGTTTTATTATTGTATTAATATTAAAACACATTACAGACCCTGAATAATGGGCAATTAAGACGTAAAAATATATAGGCAACAAAAATTAAATTACAAAAATGCGATTTATTGAACTATGACAATGCGATATTAGATAATAATGATCAGATCATAGTTTAGGCTTAGGGAATGATGTTTACAAGCGCGCGCTTGTAAACATCATTGCCTGAGCTATGATCTCATCAAAATGTCGACTTTCAAAATATCGACTTTTAAAATGTCGACTGTTGAAATCTCGATTCATAAAATCTCGATCACTGTCGACATTTTGAGAATCGACATTTTGAAAAATCGACATTTTAAAAAATCGGTCAAATTTGTGTCTATATTTTTATCTGTCGGTCTTTTAACCAGTCGAGATTTTTTCTATCGAGATTTTAAAATTCGATCTTATGGAGTCGATATTTTAAAAATCGACATATCGTACCCAATCCTGTTTAAACATAAGACTTGCAACAAAATCACCTGGGTACATCCGGATGGTCAAACTGAAAACCAAATTGACCACATCATGATTCAGCAGCGATGGAGGAAGTCAATGTGCGATGTTCGGAGCATTAGAAATGCCGACATGGGAAGCGACCACCATTTGGTTCTCATGAGTCTCAAGCTACGAACTGCAGCTGTACAACGTCAATCTCAGGGTGCAGCAAGGAATTCGAAGTTCAATACAACTTATTTCGTAACTATGTCACCAACCTTAACGACAGAGCTTCGTCATTAAACGGAATGCAACATTCAACAATTCATGAGATGTGGGGTGATATAAAAAGTGTTTTATGGAGGCTGGATCCGAAACTGTACCCAAGCAGATGAGAGTAAGAGACTCTTGGATATCACAAGACACCTGGGATAAAATCGAGCTTCGCAAATCGTTGAAGATGCAAATAAATGCCGAAGCGGATGCTCAACGAAAGACTAAATTGCGAAGAGAGTATCGCTTAGCACATAAGATGGTCTATCGCTGTGTGAGACGTGACAAGAGGGTGAGGTTAAACGGTCTCGCAGAAAATGCGGAAAACGCTGCAAGAAGAGGAGATATAAGGGAATTGTACCAAATATCCAAGGAAGTTGTCGGGAAGAAAAGCAACACCAATCATCCTGTAATGGATGTGGATGGTACACTGTTGGTATCAATCGAGGATCAGCTGCGCAGGTGGAAGGATAACTTTTGTGCCTTGCTAAATGAGGAGGGCTGAAGTGCCCCAGCTTAACGAGATGTGTAGATCATATAGGGGTATTGACATCGAACCCCTTACAGTACTGGAAATTCAATCTTCGAAAAATCTTCTCAAAAACAACAAAGCAGCTGGACTTGACGGTATACCAGCCGAGTTCCTGAAAGCTGACCCTGTCAGAACGGCTAGTATTCTGCACCCGTTGATACAAGCTGTGTGGGAAAACGAAATCTACCCCAGCGACTGGAAGGATGGTGTAATTGTTAAGTTGCCAAAGAAAGGTGATCTTAGGAATTGCAACAATTGGCGAGGTATTACAGTTTTGTCCGTTTTTCCATTAATGGCAACCATCATTCTGGAGCGGATAAAGGTTAGAATCGAGTCTACACTCAAGAGGCATCAAGCTGGTTTCCGGAGTGGGCGGTCTTGTGTCGACCATATCAACACACAGCGTATCGTTCTTGAGCAGTCTGCGGAGATTCAATCACCGTTTTACCTCATGTTCGTGGATTTTGAGAAGGCCTTTGACCGAGTCAACCGTGAATGTATATGGAGATCACTTCTTGGTAGAGGAATTCCCCCAAAAATTGTTGCCATTATTAAAGAGTCCTACAACAACGCAAGATGCTTTGTTTTACACAATGGGCAGCTATCCGACTCTTTCGAAGTTCGGCAGGGTGTAAGACAGGGAGATGTTCTATTGCCAATTCTCTTTCTACTGGCGATTGACGATGTTTTGACGGCCAGCGTTGGAACAGCAGAGAGGCAGGGCATTCAATGGAGACCGTTTGAAAGGCTTAGCCACTTAGACTATGCCGATGATATATGTCTCTTGGCAAATAACATCAGCGGGCTGAACGGGATGTGTCAAGCTCTGAAGGTAAAAGGAGAGGCGAGTGGTCTTAAAATAAATAGCAAAAAGACAAAAATAATGCTCACAGGCCACTCTACACATCAGCGTATTTTAACACAGGAGACGCCAGTTGAAGAGGTTGAACAATTTAACTACCTTGGAAGTATTGTTTCAGCAAATGGTGGTACTGATCTGGATGTTCAAAGTAGAATAAATAAAGCTCGCGCAGCGTTCGGTTCTCTGTCCAAAATTTGGAAATCCAGTCAAATCTCCTTACGCAAAAAGTTGAGATTCTTCGAATCCAATGTCAGATCCGTGCTGTTATATGCTTGTGAAACCTGGAAAGTCACGACTACCATCTCGAAAAAATTGCAGGCTTTTGTGAACCGTTGTTTGCGCTATATTCTGAAAATACGCTGGCCACAAATTATGTCAAACGAGGAATCGTGGCGCTGGACAAGTCAAGAGCGGCTGGACGTTGACATAAGAAAGCGTAAATGGCAATGGATTGGTCACACACTGAGGAAACCAAATTGTAAAGCAGTCCTTTGAATGGAATGGGTGCACGGCGGGTTGGAAGACCAAGAACAGCATGGAAATCAACAGTTCTAGCTGAAGCAGACTCCTAGAGAAAGACGTGGCCACAGTTAAAATATTTATCTGCAGACCGTGAAGGATGGAAACGATTTGTTGGCGCCCTTTGCCTCAATCTGGGTTACAGGACTTGATGATGATGATGATATTTAAATACAAACTTGGGTTTTGGTAGTTACGTGATTTTGTCCTAAGTTTTTCGTCTATAGTTACGTTATTTTAGTTTAATAATAAATCATGCAAGAGGAAAGTTTTTATTTGATTTTGAAACGATTAATTAATAAAAATCAATAAATCCAAATGTTTTAACGAAAATTAAAACGTAGATACATATATATTCCAATTATTAAGAACAAAACATTAGTAAATAATTCAAAATACAAAATAAACCTTGGTAGGCACTATGTTATTAGGAATCTGATTGGAACAATTTCAAAATGAATTTTAACTTAATTTTTTACATTTTATGTTTCAAAAGATTATCATTATGTATGGTAGCAAAATCATTATTGATCATCTGCTAGTGGCTCAATTTCGTTGTTCGTTGTCCTTCCAAAATTGAATTCTGTTGTCCTAGAGCTTTCAAAATTGTATTTTTCCTTTCTGTCGTTACTCCTCTTGGAAAATTTTTTTTCCTCACAAGGGGATGATTACTTTTTGAACGTGGGACTTAAAATATGTGTTTCCATAAGTTGGGCATCGAAACTGTTTTTGTATTACATATAATGTTCCCCTTCAGAATTCCACTTGTACCTACCATTGCGTTTAAGTATGGTCTCGGCACGATTTTCTTAAGTTTCACCTGGCTTGAGAAATCTTTCCAATTGCAAAAGTCAGTCGTGGTCATCTCTGTGACGAGAGTTTTAGAAGCGTTAGCCTTTCGGACGCAAACTTTAAAATCTTGAAAATCATACACCTTTTTGGCCCTTTTCAGTTGAAGTTCGCAGTATTTTACTGTAATGTTGTCCGTTGAAATTTCAGTGGAATTAATAATATAAAAAAAAACGTAAAAAGAGCCCAGTTTTTGTTTTGTGCTGTGCAATTATCCAGCCAAATTATCACATTTTTATCATCACGGTTAGTTTTTAGGAATACATAAAAAGCACTTATAATGTCTTCTTTTTACCTTCATGCCATATTATGGCAATAGGCTTTAAATCTTGTTTTGTACCCAGACCCACAGGTACAAATGATTCATTGAAAGCTATAATTCTGGGAGTAAAAATTACTTCCTTAAACATATTGAGTCGGGAAGCATTATTACCTGTAACAATAAAAAATTGGTGGTTTTGTTGATATCAAAATATGATAATTAATAATATACTTACTTTTTGAAGATCTGCAGACAAAATTACAGTGTCTTTTTCATTTAGTTGGCCATCAGCTTTATAAGCTTCTCAGGAATTCTTTGCATTTTCCTTGTGATTTTTCCATTTATGAGCATATTTCGCAAGATTCCAGAATATTACTTTCATCGTGATTTTCCTTTTTGGAATGTATTTCAAAACTTTCAAAAAAGGCACATTCTTCGTGTCCTAGCTTAACAAAGGATATGCTCAAATCCGACACAACTTTTCGATAGGTGCCGTATGATGTTCTCACGCCTGGATTCTCTTTTTATGAAAGAATCAAACATGATCATCACTGTTATACTTCCTTACTTACTTCCTTAAGGGGGCGCAACAGTCCGGGGTGGACCAGGGCCTCAACCAACAATCTTCTTTCTGCCGGTTCAGTTTCTCCAGTTTCGAACGCCAATTTGGTTGAGGTCCTCTTCCACTTGCGTGCGCCACCTTTTACGCTGTCCACCTCAACTGCGTTGTCCCACGGGGTTGGATTCAAAGACTTTCCGGGCCGGAGCATTGATGTCCATTCGTTCTAGGTGACCCAGCCATCTTAGTCGTTGGATTTTCACTTTTGTGGCTAGGTCGGTGTCGCTGTACAGCCCATACAGTTCGTTGTTGTATCTTCTCCTCCATTCCCCATCTATGCAGACGGGACCAAAAATCACCCGAAGAATTTTCCTCTCAAAACAGCCTAACGCTTTCTCATCCACCGTTGGCAGTGTCCATGTCCCTGCACCATACATCAGGACCGGGATAATAAGCGTCTTATACAGGGACAGTTTAGTTGCTCGAGAGAGGGCTTTGCTTCTCAATTGCCTCCTTAGCCCGAAGAAACAGCGATTGGGAAGAGTAATTCTTCGTTTGATCTCAGCACTGGTATCGTTCGCGGAGTTTATAGTGGATCCTAGGTAGACAAAGTCTCTGACCACCTCAAAATTATAGCTGTCCACAGTGACGTTCTGTCGTAGACGTCGGTGTTGGGTGTCCTTTCTTGTTGACAGCATATATTTCGTTTTGCTTTCATTCACCGTTAAACCCATCTTCTTGGCTTCCTTCTCAATACTCACAAAAGCACCACTAACATCACGCTTTGTTCGTCCGATTATGTCAATGTCGTCAGCGTAAGCGAGTAATTGGACGGACTTTTGAAAGATTGTGCCTCTAGTGTTGACGTGAGAGTTTTGCACTATTCTTTCAAGAACGCTGTTGAAGAAGTTACATGACAACGCGTCGCCTTGCCTAAAACCTTTTTTGACGTCAAAGGTGTGTCGGTGAGGTCTTTTCTGACCTTGATGGAGCAGCGTGCATTCTCCATCGTCATCCTGCACAAATGGACGAGTTTGGCAGGAATGCCAAAACTAGACATTGCTCTATATAGCTCGTCTCTATAAATGCTGTCATACGCGGCCTTGAAATCGATGAAAAGATGGTGGGTATCGATTTGAAACTCCTGGGTTTTCTCCAAGATCTGCCGTAGTGCGAATGGTGGACTTCCCTGGCCTAAGGGCACACTGATATGGACCTATCAGGTTGTTGACGAATGGCTTCAGACGTTCACAAAGTACGGCAGAGAAGATCTTGTAGGCGATATTAAGAAGACTGATGCCTCCGTAGTTGGTGCAGTCCAGAGGATCACCTTTCTTGAGAATCGGGCAAACAATGCTGAGGTTCCATTCATCGAGCATGCTTTCCTCCGACCATATTTTTTATTTATTTATTTATTTATTTATTTATTTATTCGTTATTCTCTTTTACATTATAAATATAGGTACATATATACATAGCTACAAAATCTTATTATTTACATTTGAGAATAGCTAGTGACATTTTGTATTTTGCTTATAAAAGCTAAAAATAGTGTTAGATGTCACTTTAAAAAAAAGACAAAATTAATCAATGTGGGGTGACAGTATTTGTTTTTTTTTTTTTTTTTTTTTGATTAAAATTAACAATAAAATGGACATAATCTTATTTATAAAAATCAATCGTTGTTCGTTAGTCCTGCAAAAGCTCGAAAACGGCTAAACCGATTTGAATGATTTTTTTCAGGAAATGTTTGGTATGAACCGGTAGGTGTTTAAATGAAGTTTGGTCTTAATAGGTCTTGCAGTTTGCCAGTAACGTGCAAAAATGCAATCTGACAAAATAAAATAAAAAAAAATAATTTTTTAGTCAAATCTCCATTATCCGGAATTCCATTGATGACGGATTTCTAAAACAAGAATTTAAAGTGCGGCCACTCTTACACTTAGCCCATAAGAAAATGGCTTGCGATCGGTTTGATATAGTGCGAATAAAATGTTGATATATGATATTTTTACAATCCGAGATGGTTTTAGGAGGATCGAAAACTGCATTTTGGGTGCTATAATTTCAGTGCATTTTGCAAAATTTGAAATGGTATAATCCATTGAAATAAATACATATGTACCTACGTACCATACATATAATGAACAATGTACTTTTGGGAGACAGGGGTAAATAGATAAAGTTTTTTTTTGATGGATATTTAAATTATTTTATTAGGTTCTAAACGCGGATGAAGGTTCTTCACTGTTAGTTTGAGCAATCACAATAAATTTGGTCAATATCAAGGTACGAAGGTCTTTATTCATATAAAAATTTGTTTTGTTTTTTTCGTTTCTATTGAATGGGATGGATACGTATTTATATATGTACAAACAAAGGTAGGTCGAATCTTAATCTCAAAATTACCAAAAAATTAACAATGTTAAATCATTGAACTTCTTAATATTGCAGCCAATGAAAAATGAATGGCCTTTTTTATTGGAAATCTGGAAGACCTAAAAGCCGAAAAAGATCTATCATTCTGATCCAATTCAAATGGCCATAAGTAATATTATTTCCACCAACAAAATTATTATTTTCAACAGTTTCAAGTGACCTTTGGAATTGGTTAGAAATTGTTTTTGTGAACCAGCCACTAGGTAGGGTATCTACTTTGTTTGCTTTTCTTAGTCTCAGAAACTTCCGGTCCGATTCTAAAAATTAATTATTGTGTTTGAAGGGTTGAAGTTACAAAATGGCTTTTAGAAATGAGTATTTTTAAAAACTCTAGCTTTTTTAAGGGTGAAATGAAATTAAACAAAAAAAAAAATGTTCGTGTACGAAATTTTTCCTCGGATTTCTTATACAAATGTATTTATTAAACGAACACTACTTCAAACTGAAAAGAGCACTTATTTTTGCTAATTTCAAATAAAAAACGTCACATCAAACGGACACAATGGAAAAAGCCTAGGATCTGTTTTCAGAACAGTTTTGATTTTTTTTTTCAATACAAAAGCAAATCCATAACAAATCTTTATGAAACGGACAAGAAGCTCCAATAACCGGGAATTTCTCGGATAACTATGTTAACGTTAGTTGAGATTGTATGTTTTTCCACCGAGTTTCGGCATTGTAAAAGTTCTATTGCTCTTATTTTCGCAGTTATTCCATTTTGCAAAGCAAAGAAGAACAGGTTGCCATTTCCTTTCTCTTAGCTGGACAGCTCTGATAACCGGATCAAAAATAGGGGACGATGAGTGTTGGCTTATTGTAGCTTTCACTGTACCAGGTATATTTAAGACTCAGAAGCAGAAGTTTTATATAAATCTATTTAAATAAATATTCTATTAAAAAGTAAGGTGACCACGGTCTACTTTTCCCAATATATATAAACAAGAAAAAAATAACAATTTGTTAGTGCAGCCATCGAGAGTGAAGTTTTTTCAAAATCGGATTCGGAGCCACCTCGCATATAAAATATTTTAGAGACTCTAAAATAAAATAAATGCCTAACTGAAAGGATTCTCAAAGATCTAAGCAATGACATAGAGTGAACAAGGCGATGAGCGTTACTAATTTTTCTTATGGCGCACTTTTGTAAGATGATGATTGGCCTTAGATTGGACATGTAGGCACCTCCCCAAACACTAATCCCATACTAGAGTTTTGAATGGAAGATTCCATAGTAAACAGTATTGACTGTTCTATTAGAACAACATTTTCTTAACCGATATAAACACCTAATAGAAGAGCGCAAGTACTGTTTCAAACCAGAAACGTGTTGCATCCAGCTCATGTTTTGATCAATCGTAGTACCAAGATATTTAAAGTTCCTGACTACTTCAACTTGAAAACAGTTCGATTTGCAGGCCTCATTTTCATTAAAGGTTGTTTCAGACACAGAAGTGTCCTCAGTGGGACATCCTTCCCTAAACCCAAACTGAACTGGACTAAAAAAATTAATTTTTGCCAGATGCGCTCACATTCGTTTTTTTATAATTTTTTCAAAAACCTTCGATATTGAACATTGAAGATAGCAAGGAAATGGGCCTATAGTTGTTTTTTTCTTTACGATTACCCTTTTTAAAAAGTGGTAATACGTCTATGCATTTCAGTTGATCAGGAAAAGTTCTACTAAAAATACTTAAATTGAATAAATATGCAAGGATATCAACTAAATTTGGCGCAATTTTCTTGAGTAGTACCTACATTAGAAATGCCATCGTTACCGCAAGAATTCGAGTTCTTTAGAGAGTAGATCGTACTTAAGACTTCTAACCCAGTTATTTCTTCAAAAAAAAAGCTATTTGCAGTCGTCGTACTTTCATGCACTTGAAAACTTATACATCTGTTGCAAAACGACCTGCAGTTTGGTTGGAATTCCCACTGAAACAAAGAATTCATTAAATGTATTAGCTACCACTACAGGCTCAGAAATGTCGACTCCTTCTTCATTCAGCACAATGGGGTTAAATTGATGAGGGGTAATTCTATTTCCTAAACTATTGATTATACTCCATTCCTTTTTTGAGTTTCCTTGTGCGTTTTGAAATTTTGAATAGTAGAAGTTGTCACGTAAGGTCGAAATTTCCTTATTAATTTTCTTATATCGTTTTCTTAAGTTTGAGTGAAGTGCATGCTAATAACATAGTTTGCGCATTTTATTTTTTACTTTGATTTTTTTCAAAATATAATTGCTTACCCACGGTTTTAATCTTAACTGGGATTTCTTTTTAGTGACTGTGAAACTAGAGTTTCTTATATAATCTTTTAAAATGTTTAAAAACGAGTCATACGCTTGAGAAGCATTTTGTTCAGCATAGACCTCCTCCCAAAACTCGAAACGCAGTTGATTATTAAGTAAGGGATATCTTATATTAGTCAAAGTCTGTGGAGGAGTGAAACAGTTACGTTTCGTACCAAAAACACCATTGATGACGATACCTGTCATACTGTGTTCAGTTATTTCCAAATCAAAGTTGATACCAAAACAATTTCCCAAAGAGGTTTTCGAAAAACGACCGAAAACATGATCAATGCACTTACCTGAAATTGGCCTCGTTACTTCATTTATAAAAGATGTAAGACCATGTTCAGCTGTAAGAGCAAGGTAATAATCCGATACAGTGTTCAAAGTTAAGATGTCAATGTCAAAATCACCCAATAGAACGAGATTGCACCCATATTCACCACGTAGAAAATTTGAAAAATCTTCCAGAAAGGATTGAGGAGATATAACCTGTAATCTATAAACACAAACAAAATCAAAAAGAACTTTGTGAACATCATGGTAGTTTTTATCAAGTCTGCGCTAGCCATGTTGTATCGCTCCACCTTCAAGCATTCACCTGAATATACATCTCGAATAAAAACTCCTACACCACCTGCTGGATATATGTAATTCATTTGTGTTTGCATAAAATGTATAACCGGGAATGTTATAATCATCCGTTTCGCAAGAAAAAATCCATATTTCAGATATAAATATCAAATCTGGCAAATATTCAAAAGCTTCAAGATTACAAACCAGTAAGTCGAAGTTTTTTCTCACACTACGTATATTTTGATGAACAACATATAAAGGTTTACTTTCATTTAAATTTAAGCGAAAAATTTTATCACAGCTACTTTTAATGGTCGCAGTGGTTGAATTGTTGCTATCTAGATCGAAATTTTTATTAATACTAAACATTGTACGAAAATAAATTATAATAAGACAAATTAGTCTCCTAACTAATTTACCTAAATCTTCGAACGAACTTATAGCAACAACTCTACCCTTATCAACCTTACGCAATAGGATTTGAGAATTTTGAAACCAAAGATATTTAAAGTTTTTAGTTTTTTTAATATTTGTTCGCTTCCATAAATAATGCATGGTTAAATTTAGTTAAAGAATCATTTACATAAATATTACCCTTTTCCCCTCTACAAATAGTGCAGCATTCAACTTCTTTGTTGCAGCCCTTTTCTGCTTCATAATTTTTTGTTTGACTGCTGGTGATGAAAAATGTACACATAAAATGTCGTCGTCAACATCTTTGCTGGATCCCACGTTGCTAGAGTAATCGTTCTTGCTGTTCTTCCGCACTTGTTTTACAAAACATTTTGTTATTTCTCTGAGCTCAACTGAGGTATCAAGCGCATCAGTTAAAAGCTTCTCCAAACATTCGATGGCATTATTGTTGTTTACACCTGGTATGCCAACCCAACTATCTCAACAGAATTCTCCAACAGTTTTTGATCTCTCCAGTTGAGTTTACTTTCAAGTGAAGATATTTTAGATTTCAAGTGTTCATTTTCATCTCTGAGTTCCTGCACTATACCGAGAAATTCTGTGTTGACTTTTTTCAGATTTATAATCTCTTCGTATCGTAAAGCAACTCCTCCAAGGTTATTGCACTTAGTTGACGTTTTGCACAAAAGTCTTCTCCCTCTGCCGCGGAACCTCCCTGTTGATCGTCGGTTTCGCTAGCTGACTCACGTAGATTGATACGAGCATTAGAATTTGCACTTTGTTGACGTAGTGCACAAAAATCTTGTGTCTCTACCGCGGAACCGCCTTGTTGTTCATCGGTTTTGTTAGCTGGCTCACGTACAATCAAAAGAGCATTAGAATGAGCTGGTGCATACTCCTACCCAATTCATCGCCAGCCGATTTGAATAGCTCAGCCGCAAGGCCATCAGCTCCATCAGCTTTATTGGACTTAAGTTTAGATATAGCTATCTTCACTTCGTCGAGATTGGGTGGACGGAATTGTTGGCCTACGTGTCGTCCAGGTTGAATGGTGCAATCTGCATGATAGCGGAATTCGGTTCGTCATAGCCGTTATACAGTTTGCAGAAATGATTTTTCCATATCCTCAGCACCGACTGCGATTCTATTACGATGTTCCCCTGATCATCCTTGCAGGTTTCGGTCCGGGCCTTGTAACCATGGGAACTTCTCTTTATCTTTTGGTAAAACTTCCGAACTTCATTCCTGCAATGGCATCCCTCTATTTCCTCAATCGCACGCTTCTCATGGTCTTTCTTTTTCCTTCTTAGAAGCTTGTGTTCCTCTCTCCTCTTCTGCTCGTAGAGCTCGCGAGCAGCTCTGGTCCTTCTATGCAGCGCCGTTTTGTATGCCTGTTGTTTGGTTGCATGTACTTGTTGGCATTCTTCGTCGAACCAGGGGTTTCGCTGTGGTGGCCGTCCAAAGCCCAGCACGTCAGAGGTGGCATCTATGATGGCTTCCTGGCAGTTCTTCCACTGGTTCTCGATACTTGCAGTTGGTGGCATAGGACTATTTAAGAGGGTGCGAGAGACTCGATCGGAAAAGGACCTGGCGATTTCTTGCAACTGTAGCCGTCCGACTTTAAACTTCCTTACAGTATTTCCCTGATTTGGCTTTGGTCTGGATATCCGTAGCATTACCTTGGCTACAACGAGGTAGTGGTCCGAGTCAACGTTGGCTCCTCGGAACGATCGGACATCCTTGATACTGGAGTAGTGCCTTGCGTCGATCGCAATGTGGTCAATCTGGTAAGCCGTTGATTGACCAGGAATTCGCCATGTCTCCTTGTGTATATTGAGATGGGGGAACTGCGTACTAGCTATCACAACATTTCGCCCCGCAGCAAAGTCGATTAGCCTGAGTCCGTTATCGGAGGTGGTGTCGTGCAAGCTATATCTTCCGATTGTGCCACCAAAGACGTCTTCTTTTCCTAGACAATTTTAATATCATAGATTGGGCATTGCTCATATGTCTTGTCCAGGAGCTCGTAGAACTCATCCTTGGTGTCGTCATCTTTCTCCTCTGTGGGGGCATGCGCGCATATCAGGCTTATGTTGGTTAATTTAGCCTTGATGCGAATTGTCGTGAGGCGCTCGTTCACATAGTTGAAACACAAGACTTCTTGCTTAAGTCTGCCTCTAACGACGATCCCACATCCAAAGAGACGCTGCCCTTGTGGTCGGTAACAGTCACCGTAGTAGATATCGCAGTATTTTTTTTGCCCGGCCCATCTCATCGCACTTCTTGGATGGCGGTGATGTCTGCTTTGTAGCAGTCTTGGGCTTCCGCTAAATGTTCGGCTGCACGTGGTCTATTGAGAGACAGAACATTCCACGTGCAGATCCGAAGTTATTTGTCCTTATTTCGTTTGCTAGGTTCGTCACCAGTAAATCCGTCCGTATCCGAGGCTTTTTGTTGCTTCGCAACTAGAATAGCTTTACGTGGCCGGGAAGTCACCCCGACGACACGACCCCCAACCTTCACTGTTATATCGGTCGGTAAATATCTTCTGTTTGGACCATGTTCCCACCTGTAATATGTGAAATTATTGGTCCGAATTTTTCAAGGTGTTGCACCATCATTTCGTAAATTTTCGGTTTCGACAGCCCTATATTTACCCCGTTTATTTTGTATGGCTGCAGTTTCATTTAAAATGTTCATTATTGTTCTAATAAATTGGTAATTTCATTACATTCTGCATATCCCAGTGTACTCAAAAAGAATTTTTTGCATCAAACAGCATGTCGATTATCGTTTTCATCTTTAAAAAAATATTAAAAACTAACATTTCGTCGTGAAACTGATAGTGCACCACTAAAATATGTCCTTCTTTTAACATCACTCATCTGAACGTTATGCATTAGAAAGCATTTTCGATTTAATTCAGAGGCACCCCACAATATTGACAGTGTATCAACTCCCTTTCTGTACTCGAAATTTTTGAGTTGCATTTCATCCTGCAAGTATTAATACAGGGAAGTCTTATGGCATGCCTAGATTTTTTTCTTCTTCTTTTAGTTTTTTTCTTACCTCCAAAGACTCCTTTTTCAATTTTCTTACCCTTGGGACACCTTTCTTTGTTAGCCCTTAACCAACTTCATCTTATGTTGACGTAGTTATATCATTGATGTTACCACTCCCAAGATTTTCTATATTGGCATCTGCTTTATTTTCGTTTGTGGGATATTAAAGCGAGATAGTGCTTCCATTATTCAAGAATAAAATAATAAACATATCAAAGATGTCAAAACTGGTCCTAACTCAAAACAGACAAAACTACAATTACGTTTTTTCTTCTTAACACGGCAGAATTGGTTAGGAGTATGAACCAGCTCATCTGCACTTTGTGAATGCCTGAACCCATTCGACAACAATCCTGGATCCATATCAGTGTAACTTTATGCCAGGGAAGTCCACCATCGACCAAGAATTCGCACTATGGCAGATCTTGGAAAAAACCCAGGAGATTCAAATCGATACCCACCAGCTTTTCATCGATTTTAAGGCCGTGTATAACAGCATTTATAGAGTAGAGACAAACTTGTCCGTTTGTGCAGGATGACGATGGAGAATGCACAGTGCTCCATCAAGGTCGGCAAAGACCTCACTGACCCCTTTGATGCCAAAAAAGGTTAAAGGCAAGGCGACGCGAGGCGCTATTGTGCGACTTTTTCAACATCGTTCTTTAAAGAACTATTCACGTCAACACTAGAGGCACAATCTTTCAAAAGTACGTCCAATTTCTCAATTACGCTGAAGGCATTGACATAATCGGAGGAACTAAGCAAGATGTCAGTGGTGCTTTCGTGAGTATCGAGAAGGAAGCCAAGAAAATGGGGTTAATGGTGAATGAAAGAAAGACGAAATATATGCTGTCAATAAGAAAAGGACACCCTACATTGAGGTGTCGGATAGAACGTCACTATAGCCAGCTATAATTTTGAGGTGGTCAGAGACTTTGTCTACCTAGGATCCGCTATAAGCTCAGCGAACTATACCAGTGCTGTACTGAGATTAAACGAAGAATTACTCTTGCCAATCGCTTTTTCTTTGGGCTAAGAAGGTAATTGAGAAGCAAAGCCCTCTATCGAGCAACTAAACTGTCACTGTATAAGACGCTTACTATCCCGGTCCTGATGTATGGTGCTGAGGCATGGACACTGTTAATGGTGGATGCGAACGCGTTAGGCTGTTTTGAGAGGAAAATTCTACGGGTGATTTTTGGTCCCGTCTGCATAGATGGGGAATGGAGAAGAAGATAGAACAACGAACTGTATGGGCAGTACAGCGACACCGACCTAGCCCCAAAAGTGAAAAGCCAACGACTGAGATGGCTGGGTCACCTAGATCCTCCGGCCCGGAAAATTTTTGAATCTAACCCCGTGGGACAGCGCAGTAGAGTTGGACAACGTAAAAGGTGGTGCAAGCAAGTGGAAGAGGACCTCAAACAACTTGGCAGCTTACTAGAAACCGAGCCAGCTGGAAGAAGCTTGTTGGTTAA
Source organism: Dasysyrphus tricinctus (assembly GCA_963921185.1). Taxonomy (NCBI): domain Eukaryota; kingdom Metazoa; phylum Arthropoda; class Insecta; order Diptera; family Syrphidae; genus Dasysyrphus; species Dasysyrphus tricinctus. Next base: position 220,415,315 of record OY992530.1, on the reverse strand, counting down.
GGCCCTGGTCCACCCCGGACTGAAGTGCCACCTTAAGTATGTAAGTAAGTAAAATCAACACTAACTGGCTGAACAGAATGGAGACGGAGCTGCAACTGGAATAGCTGTCAAAATTTTGAATACACACAAATTCAATGATACGAACAGAACACGACGCAACTGCAGACGGAGCTGCAGACGCAGCTGGACAAGTTGGCCAACTTTTAACTTTTGCTTGCAGATTTTTTGACGTTTCAAAATCGCGAACAAAACGAAGTGTTTACATGTGGGTTAAAGTGATTTTTAAACTCTTTTCAATCACTCATAAAGACGTAAAGTAATTTTAGCTTCTTTTTCATCATTATTCATTTTTATTTTTGTTTTCATCTTTATTTTCGATACTAAAATGTCAGAAAGCTGTACAGCTGCATTGTGGGCGCGTAAAAAAATCACGTACGACACTTTTTGACAGCTATTCCAGTTGCAGCTGCAGCTCCAGTTGCAGCACTCTATTCTGTTCAGCCAGTAATAGATGTCAAAAGTGCTGCAGCCGGAGCTGCAAGAGTTGAACAATTTTTAACTTTTACTGCAGCATTTTTGACATCTACTGCAGCTTTTTTGACATCTATTCCAGTTGCGTCTTGCATTCTGTTCAGCCAGTAAAGCTGCTGTCACACCGTGCAAGTAAAGTACTTGCAGCAAGCAAAATGATTGCTATTTACTTGCAGCAATAAATTGTTTCAAAAATTCCGATTTTGAAATATTCGTGCAAGTAGGACCTTGCAAAGGGCAGTCACACTAGGCAGCAAATTGCTCGCTTAAACGACTATTCACTTGCTTGCAAGTAAACTAGCTGCAAGTAATTTTAAGCTCGTCACACCGTGCAAGCTAGTACTTTCTGAAGTTACTTACTGAATTTATTCTGATATTTTGTATGAGCTTGTTCATTTGTAGAAGTGAATATCAAATTGTAAATTCAAACACCCCACAAGAAATCAATTATTTTTACACACTCCAATAATTTACACAGCATTTTGTAGACTTTCACCTTCAGTTTAACCTTGAGAGTTTCATGGTAATTAAAACTCCATTTTACATAAATTTCGAGCTCTCTCCACTGAAGCTTCGTTTGATATTGATTGATTTTTTTAACACCTCCTATGATATAAATGATGGTATGTATTTTCATCTCGTGGGTTTATTTCTGAAAATCCTGACTATGGCCCCGGTTTGCATTTAAGAATTTAAGTACACATAATTATGTACAAAAACGTCGTAATAACATTTTTTTTTTTAATACAAAACCCATTATTCGTTGTATGTAAGTATTTGGTATAAAATATCTTAAGCAATATATTTTGTTAATAACAATAAATCTTTTTTTTACAGATGGCTGCTCGCTCACAGTCTGCTCCTGCACATTGCATTTCTGTTCTGCTGCTGCCACTATATTGGCACCGATTAATATAATACTTGACATATCATCTTGTTCTTTGCGGCTTGACAAATGAACGTATTGCCTACCTATTCGAAAGGGTCTCGAATAATGAATGGTTTCTACTTATGATGATGGATATACATATTTGCTTGCAATATATATTTATACCTAGTGTTGCACACTGCACGGCAATACCATAATATGAAATATGAAAAGGATAACGTAGATATAGCATATTGGGCAGGACATGGCCTCGTAAACTCCTCCAACTTATATCATGGAACCCAATAAATCCGCGGATTTTTGTTGTTATAAATACTTGCTGATGACTTGTCGGCCATTTTTACTTAAAACTCCCGCTATTCAGCAATATAGTCGATTTGATATTATTGTATGTCTTGCAATTACCAATATTCTTGTCCTGGGTCAGTTATATGCCTTATGAGATATTTGGCCGGGGACTGTGCGTGTCCTCACACACTTACTAAGAGACTAGATAGTTTATGGAATCTTTATAAATATTTATGGTTCATATTATAAGCACACAAATTCAGAGCTTTGATTCAAATTCAGCGCCGCGCCGCCGTTAATGTTTATGTATTTGAGGAGTTTAATGGCCATGGTTTATGTGGCATGCTATATTGGCAGACTAACATCAGTGGATAATATTATTTATTGAATGGTTTAGAGTGTTAGTTAAATAGGAGGTAGCACGCCATCCATGGTCCCCATTTATAAACACAATCAAATGGGATATTAATATTCGCATCATATGTACAATACCTAAATGCGATGTGGTTGGGCTAAGGCTGCGTTGATAACAATTATTGTCAATATGAAAACATAATAAATGCGTTTAAACATTTGCATTTCTTGACCTAGTGTGAGCTTAAAATAATTAAACAATATTATTAAATCTTATAAAACAACTCATATTTTTAAACGCATTGGGGCATATTCATAGATGCTGTTTAAGCTGTTTCGCACACCCACACCCCAAGTATGTTGGGTGCCCTTTGTAAGATTTTTCCTAGCAGTATTGTTGCGTTACCATTGATATAGGCTGGCCAGAAAAAAGAGGGTTAAGTTCTTTGAAAAATGTATATTCTATGACAAAATGAAGAAAAATTATTGTGAAAACTCAAGTGATATTTTGTATCAATGCACAGTTTTGGAGATCTAGTTCAGTCATATCGTAGTTTCTACCATGTAAATTTTAGGGTACCTAGTTTTTGACTTTATTCCTGCTTTATGTTGTCGGGGATGCTAAATCCAAGTCTGAGGTTTGCGACAAAAATTTCGTGACGCAACACACTTCTTCCAGCCGCCGCGGTTTCTAGCTAGCTGTCTCCAGTTTCGCACGTCAAGTTGGATTCAAAAACTTTCCGGGTTGGAGCATTGATCAATTCCATATCTATGCAGACGGGACCAAAAATCACCCGGATAATTTTCCTCTCAAAACAGCCTAACGTGTTCGGCCTAGAAATCGATGAAAAGGAGATGGGTATCGATTTAAAACTCCTGGTTTTTTTTTCAAGAACTCCATAGTGTGAATATTTGGTCGATGGTGAACTTCCCTGGCCTGAAGTCACACTTATATGGACCTATCAGGTTGTTGACGGATGGCTTTAGGCGTTCACAAAGTACGGCAGAGATTTTAAGGAGACTGATGCCTCTGTAGTTGGTCTAGTCCAGAGGATCGTCTCTTTTAAAGATCGGGCAAACAATGCTGAGGTTCTATTTATCGGGTATGCTTTCCTCCGCCCATATTTTGCAGATGAGCTGGTGCATACTCCTAACCAATTCATCACCAGCCGCTTTGAATGGCTCAGCCACAAGGCTATCAGCTACAGCAGCTTTATTGGGCTTAATTTTAGATATAGCTATTTTTGCTTTTCAAGATCGGGTGGACGGAATTGTTGGCCTACCGTCGTCCTAAAACCACACTGAAAGGACCGATCAGAAACAACACAGTACAGATGACCGTATTTTGTATGCGACGTTGAGGAGACTTATACCTCTGTAGTTCCCACAAGTCAGAGCATCTCCTTTCTTGTGGATGTGGCATACTTTCATCTGACCAAATTTTTAAGACATGTTGGTGTGTACCTAATCCCTACCAAGTCATATCCCCCTGTTTTGAAAAGCTCGGCTGGCAGTCCACCCGCACCACAGCCTTAAACGCTTTAAGCTTGGCTATCGCTAACCGCACTTCATATAGGTCGGTTGGACGGAAATGTTCACCATCATCGTCCAGGTTGAATGAAATGTTCTGTTTAATAGCGGTATTTTGGCCATCTTTGCCATTTAGCAGTCTAGAGAAGTGTTGTTTGCAGACCAACCATGATATACCCACTTTCGTCTCGACAGGCTTCTGTTCTAGCCTTGAAACCCTGAGTAGATTGACTCACCCTTCGGTAGAACTTTCAAACATCCCCCCTGCTGTTACAATTGGCATTACTTCCTTCGTTTTTGCCCGTAGAGTTCCGAAGCTGCTCTCTCAGCGGATTTGGTTATATTCTGCAGCATTGATTGGTTGGCCTCATTCTTTGCTGAATTCGCCAGCTTGCATCCTTCATCAAACCAGGAGTTTCGTAGTGGTGGCTTAGTGAAACCCAGTACATCAGTTGCAGCACTCCTGATGGCATTTTGGCAGTCTTTCTACTGGTCCTCTGCAGATGATGCTAGTGGTGGGCTTCAAAAGTCTTCAAAAGTCTTCAAAAGTCCTGACGATCTCTTGCGATTTCAGCTTTACGACGTTAAATCTTTTCACAGCATCCGCTCGTCGTTGTGGCGTCATGGATATCCGCATTCGTACTTGAGCTACCTCCAAGTAGTGATCCGAGTCTATGTTGGCACTTCGGATCGTTCGGATATCCAGGATATTGGAAGCATGTCTGGTGTCTATCGCAACATAATCAATTTGGTTGACGGTTCGTGGATCCGGAGACCCTTTTATTAAATTGAGGTGTGGGAATCGAGTGTTAGCTATGATGACATTACACCCCGCTGCAAAGTCAATCAGCCTGAATCCGTTACCGGAAGTGTTGTCGTGCAGACTGTGTCCTCCTTTCCGATTTTGGCGTTGAAGTCACCAAGAATGATCGTGACGTCGTACTTCGGGCACCTATAATCAGTCCCGGATATACGATTTTTCCCAACCGGGGCAAAACTTGATTTTGGCGCCCTTGCCGTTTTTGATAAAAATGAAAAAAAACACATATCTGCTTGGTTGGATTTTTTGTCACTGGGAGAATAAACTTTTTTAATGGATGTGCAGCTCATACCTATTCAGCAACTTATTACTATAGATAAGAAAATTAACGATGCCTAAACAAAGACGATACACAACCAAGGTTCGTAGAGCAATAAAATATGATTCGTTCTGTCGTGAACAATTCAATAGAATTTTATTTTTGATTCGATCACGAATCTTATTTTTTGGTTCCTAATAAAGTTCGTTTTCATTCGAATCAAATCTGCAAGGATCTGTAAAATATGGTTCGTTCCCGAATTTATCATGGAAGAACTATTGAAGATCCATTCCCTGAACCGAAGAAAGAAAAATGTAAATTTACAACAGGACACAATTTCGAAAAGCCAAAGTTAAGCAAAATATAGTATCGAGCACAAAGTTCCGAAAAAAGTTTTTGAATCCTCGGGGCTTTGTTGTTTCTTGAGCGATTTCAATGAAATTGACAGAAGTGATAGCTGAGACAGAGTTATAGCAGAATAAAATATTTTCAAAATAGGATGTTTCTAAAATATGTCAACGTTTTGCAGCTTCGTTCTTTCTTGAGAGATTGCAATGAAGTTCACTCGGGATAGCTGATACAGAATTGTAACAGAAAAAATATTTCACAACAAGATTTTTCAAAAAATGTTAACGTAAATGCAATTGACACACACAATTTCAAACCTTAATAGTACGAGTGCTAAGCAACATCAAAACACAAGTAATTTTAGATTGGCTGGTTCTTCGATACGCGTTAGAACAGTCTCTGGCTGGTGGGAAATTTTGTGTTATCCGCCATTTTCAAAAAGGGTGTTGAAAAAGGTAAATCCAATTTTCTCGGAGAGTAGCATTTTTTATTTGATTTTGTAAGTTAAAATATCTTTTAAATTTTTGTTTCCAAAAATTATCGATATCATGAAAAATTGTTGTCGAAAATTGTAAAAATGGTTTTTAGCGTTTATCTCACTTTTTGTTCATCTGAACGAAAACATTTTTACCAAGCAGTTTTATTTAGAGCACCTGGTTTCCTACATTTTTGTGGGTATTTAAATTTTTTGTGAATTAAAATAGATCTAAAATACAGTGTAATAAAGTTGTCAGAGTCCATTAAATAATCCTTTAGGCAAGACTAGGATTTGTACGGCGTGGTGCGACGCTTGTAGAGGGACACAGTTCAAATGTTTTATTATTGAAGAAGTAGGATGTATCTCCTACAGTTAAGGGAGAAGGGGGAGTTTTGTAAAAATACACTTATGTACATACAATGCAAAAAAACTATTTTTAAAAAAAACATCAGAAAAACTTTTAACAATGTATTATAGATCGTTTCTTTTTTAATTTTTAATTTTAAATTATTTTAAATGGAGAAATAATAATAGAAAAACGGAAAAACGGTTGATGGAGAAATACAATTTGATATTCCACTGCCGCATCTCAATTCATTTCATTTCATTAAGCGTCGAAACTCTCAGTTATTTCAATCTCATATATTTGGCGCCTCTGTAAGCTGCCGCCCGGGGCACAGGCCCCGGTTTGCCCCCCCATAGATCCGGGGCTGCCTATAATACGTATTCTCGAAGAGATCGTATAGAAGTCTTCCTTGGTTGAGTCATCTTTGCCTCCGTTTAGTTTAGATATGGAAATTGATAGTAAGCTTAGTGCACCTTTGATCCGTGTTTAATCCATCTTTTGTCTAGCTTACGGATTTTGAGGCTTCCTCCTTAATGATATGCAAAATTGTGACTACTGTTTGTTAGCACCTACATATATGGTTGATAAATGCACAGTGGAGATATTCTGGCTCTGGTCCTCTCTTAAGACTGTACTGTGTTAACTTCAGCTGTGTTAAAACACCCAACGTTGAATTTATTGGGCAGTTCCGTAGTTTCTTTTCGATCGAGAGTAAACTCTGTACCTTGATGCAACAAGGAACTTTTGAGATTCGACATTTTTCCTCGAAAATTTCATACACATACACATACGTACCCCTAACGTCTTAACCTAACGACCGAGCCAGCCGATCCATTTGGCTAGGCTGGATTTCAAATTGGCTAAAAATCCAAATAGACCGGCGCGGCGGCCGATCCTGCCACACGCGACCGATTTTGGATCGGCGCGGGGTACGTTGGCTCTGTCTTGTACGGCCAGCTTTAGATGTTAGATAATGTACCTTTCACGGTATGTCGATTAGAACATAGTCGATTTGGTTGGCGGTTCGATCATCTGGGGCGTACCGGGTTGCTTTGAAGTTCCTTATAGCCTCGGAAGCTTCATGCCACTTACACCATTATGATAAACTGCAGTAAAGTTTTCTAGTTGAAAGCCCTAATATGTATATTTTTATGGTGGCTGTTCCGATATTCAGTTGAACTGAATCCGTATGGATTGAAAACGGCCAAAAGAAAGGTACCGGACAGCTATGATTCATAGAAGTTATGCAAAGCAAACGGATGCACAATCCGCCATTTTTTTACGTTTTCAACTGTGGTATCTTTTTGTATTCCGTATTCAATCCGTAAGGATTCAATTGGACCGAATAGAGAAACAGTCGTGTATATTTCGTGGAGGCTTTGCTAACTACTAATCCACCGAAAATATCTTTCTTGCCGACTTTGATGGCATTTAAATTCCCGAGCTAATGATGGTCAACATTAGTGTCAGAATAAGTAAGGCACATAAGGTTTTCTGTTTGTAAAGCTCAGCATTTATTTTGAAATTATTTATTTTTAAATTATTATGTGTTTTAGCGTGACTAATATGAACACTCTTAATCTTAACAAAACGTCAAAAATACACGTCCTATAGCTTGAACCTAACAATAAATCTCCTTAATAACATTCATAAGTGATGCTTATTTATATACAGACATACGACGAAAATGAGTCGTCTTATAAAGAAAAAAAAATATATACCGAGCAGCTATCAAGAAGAGTGGCATTCCTGTTCTGAATTTCATGCAAATTGAAATACTCATATTCATCAAGGCGAATGGATTTGGACAATTTAAAAACATAACTTCCTTGGAAAATGGCTTAGAAATGTTAATGCCGGAGGTTGTATATCTTTCAATTTCTTATCCTCAGGATGTTTATTATTTTTGTATTGCGCGTGCTGTTTATGAAGAAAAAAAAATATGAAAAGGGCAGTTTAGTGAAGTAGACCAAAACATTTGAGGCAAATAATACTATTAATAAACATAAAACCTCCCATTGTGAAACTGTGTTCTAACCAAATTGAGGAAGATGTTTTTTTTTTTTTTTTTTTTCTTTATTGTAAAGTATTTTTTTGTTTTTTTAATTTTAGAATGTAGGTACATATACATATCTGAGAGAGCTTTGAAGTATGCCAAATGCCATATAGTATCAACATCAGTTTTAATGGTAGGTATATAGGATGTATAGATATGTTTATTAATAAAAAAGATGTACAAATGATTTAACGACTAAGTATTTACATAAATTCTAGACCAATGAGCTCTGTAGAAGTTCTTCCGAATTGAGAGAAATTTATTGAAATCCTTATTTTAAAGTCAAATTTATTTAAAAAAAAAAATTACAAGCAACAACCACGATTGACAATATGGCAATTTTCGATTTTACAATAAAGCGCGTTGATTGTTCAACGCATTAAAATGAAACACAAATTTATGTGCGTGAAGTAAGCACCGCCATTTTGGATTTTCATAAAAAAAGGTTGTGCTGTAATGTGCCCAACTTGTGCTGCCTATGTGCCGTATTTAAAAAAAAAATCGTACTAAGGATTTGGTTTTAAGAGGGTACCTACCCATTTTTGAGCGTGAAGTTAGCACCGACATTTTTGGTTTTCGAAACACAAAATTTGGGCTGTACTGTGCTCAACTTGTGCTGGCATGTGCCGTAAATATTTTTGAAAAATTCGCAAATTTGCAAATTTTACGAATGAAAATTTTGCGAAATTTCAAAATTTCTTTAAAAAAAATGTGCTGCATGTGCTCAAAAAATGATACTAAGAACCAAAAAGAAAAAAACAAAAATTCGCATAATTGCATCTATTATGGCCAAAACTAAACTTTGCGAAGGGCTGCAGCGTGAAGTTAGCACCGCCATTTCCGATTTTCAAAAAAAAAAAAAATGGTTTTGCATTGTGCTCAACTTGTGCTGCCTTGTGCCGTAAATATTTTTAAAAAATCGCAAATTTGCAAATTTTACGAATGAAATTTTTGCAAAATTGTGAAAGTTGTGCTGTTTTGTGCTCAACTTGTGCAGCCATATGCCAAAGAGATACAAAAAAATTCGCATATTTGTAACTTTTATGCCAAAAATTAATTAATATTTTTTTTTTTAAGTTTTACATTTTTCTTAAAAAACTAACATGTGCTATTTTGCGCTCAGTTTTTGCTGCCACATTCCGAAGAGAAAACAAAAAAAATCGCTTATTTGTAACTTTTACAGCCATAAAACAGTTTTGCGAAGCGTGAAATAAGCACCGCCATTTGTGACTTTCAAAAAAAAGTTGTGCTGTATTCTGCTCAACTTGTTCTGCCTTGTGCCGTAAATATTTTTAAAAAATTTGCAAATATGCAAATTTTATGAATGAATTTTTTGCGAAATTTCAAAATTTCTTTAAAAAAAAAAGTTGTGCTGCATTGTGCTCAAAAAATGCTACTAAGAACCATAAAGAAAAAACTAAAACTCGCATAATTGCATTTATTATTGCAAATTTGCAAATTTTACGGATGAAAATTTTTCAAGTTTTGCAATTTTGTAGAAAATTTAAGTTTTCTGCGCTATTTGTTGGTAATGCTATATTCCGGAGAGAAAACAAAAAAATTCGCATATTTGTAACTTTCTTAATATATTTATGCAAGGTAGTACATAAGTATCAATGAACTATGCCTAATGGTCGCAGACTTGAAATATAAGCTGCAGTATGTTTAAGCTTGATGCATAAAAACATGTTTTTTTTTTATAAAATGGTCATTTGGAAGAAAGTGTGTTAAATGGACGGCATTTACCCAGTGTATGATAACTAAATTACATATGAAATTAAAGCTTATCAATCAGGCATTACAGTGGTGTAAAAAAAATATAGGTCATCTGTGATTTTTTCGAGATATTGACTTTCGAAAGTAACTCAAAAAATATTTTTTAAAAAAGATTTTGGCTCGTTTATTCAAAATATATCAGGTGTAGAAAAAAGTGTTTAACATAATTTGAAAGATATTTTTATAATCTTTCATTTGATATCAAAATATTTATACTACGTGCAATACTTTAGGATTTATTAGTAATTGTTTGCAAAAAAGCCAGATGTTTTTAATTTGCAGAGGTCAACTTCAAGCTCAATTATCTAAAAATCTCCGGAGCCGATTTCGAAAATATTTTTTCAGATAGATTGGACTAAACGTTAGCTTCCATTTGGTACCAGTCCCGTTAGTGTACGCCCTGGGCCCAAGCTCCATAGGAAAATGGGTTATCTCCTTTGAATGGGACAAGTATGACCTTAGAGGCACGGGTTAATGACCTCAGATTTGGTCAATACTTTTTTCTTACGTCATAAACTTTCGCCTTAGGGGGTGTACTTTCCAAAAAAATGAGTTTGGGAAATAGCGGGCACCCTAAAGTATACGTACATAATATACAATATACTTACGTAAACCGAAACAAATTTTGGTTTAATAAAATTTTTAGGTACGCAAAAAGAAACTTGTATTCATCCTATTACAAAATTTTTATATTTATTAGGAAGAAGGGACCTTTTCCTCTCAGTCTGTTTGCACTGGTTTGCAAAAAGCTCCCACAAGCTTTTCGAAGCTTGAATTAACCCTTCATATTTATAGTTTTGTGCTCAAAAGTTTCAATAAGCAAAGAAAGCTTTTTGGCAAAACCCACTGATAAGAGCCTAACAAACGAATTGCTTTCAATTTTCCAATACACACCATCACCGCAGGACACAGGTGTGCAGGTAGTTTATTCAAACAGTCACAGTTTTGTGACTTGGTTAATAATTCAAGTTACCAAACAGTTATAAAGTATGCATCAGGTTTCAGGTACCACTCTTTTTTGAAAAAGCTCCCCCATAAGCTTTTTGAGCAGAGTAGGTACATCTTCATCATTTATTGAATAGCTTTTCCTATGCTTTATTTATAACGAAAATTCGACAAGAAGTGTTACAAAAGCTAATGAAGCTTTTACAGTAGGTGCGTTTAGTTGTTTGTGTCATCACCTTACACGATTTTTTTTTAAAGCTAAACGGTTACAAATTCTGGGGTATTGGTATTTCACACAGCTTTCGTATTTGTATTACATTCGTATGCAATAATGCCATACAGCAATATTTAATATTCCATAAATATAACTTACGAATTGTTTTAAAATCAAAGAGAATAATCTACAATTTAATTAAAATTGTAATAAACAAACAAGAACAAATGAAAGGAAGCAAGAATAAGCCAGTCACCAAAAGGAAGAGGAACAGATTTAAACACGAAAAGAAACTGAATTTGTTTGATTTTCTTTAACACAAATTCACGTAGATATGGGACGAACCAACTTTCATTCTTATTTATATTTTATCTTTCCATTTGAACGTGATATAGCAATGTACACTTGGAACAAAACAATTTTCACAAGAAAATTGCGGAAAATTTTATAGAAAATCTGTCCCAAACGGATTATGGTATAAAACAATAATGATAGGTCAAAAACCAGTTCAATTAAATTTTTGACGAAGTATGTTTTTTCATGCAGAAATACCTACATAGGTATCAAACGCAAAATCCTGCATCGTTTGGTGTAGGTACTTGAAATACCGCTTGACTCTAAATAAGGAAAATACAATTTTGTAGTGGAGCTATCTTGTTGTTTCATCGAACGTTAAATATTTTGAAAATGCAATAATTGTTTGCGGTACCGAAAGCTTGGAGATTTTGATCTCAAACGGTATCAAAATCTCCAAGCTTAAGCTTATAAGATTTTTATTAAATTGAAAAACAACACTTGGTTCCATGATTTGTATGTGATGTATGATGAAGAAAACGAAACCTTCCTTTAATTTCATCAAAAAATTGGGGTAAAGACCAGACAACTCTTAAAAAACAAATATATTTAATTTCTAGTTAAAATTCTACCTTTTAAACAAATTTCAGAAAAAAAAAATAAAATACTTACTTAAAAAGGCAAAAAAAGGGCATTTATTAAGAAAAGCGAATACTATGCTCTATCCAACAAAAATTGTCAGTAAAGGGAAGATAGGACGTTTGCCTCTCAGTCTGGTTGCATTTGCTTGCATACATCTGTCTCAAGTTAAAGCTCTCACAGGGTTTCCGTACTTTGAATTATAAATTTCCACAAATCGAAGAACAATGTGCATATGGTTACCATTGATACCATTTCAAACATATTAAAAAAAAGATCCATTTATCTTTTTTTACCACAGCACACCTTTTTAAATGAATTTGACCACGTAACGCTTTGTGAATGTTTCAAAACTTAGCACAAATAACTTTTTTCTTCTTAAAGACTAAAATCATACAAATTTTAAGTGGATTTTATAGCTTTATTCAAATATACAAACAAATAATAAGGGGACAATCAAAACGACAACACTTTTGGCTCTCATCTTTATAAATATTGTTCTCAAAAGCTTCAAAACTGAAAGTTCTTTCATAAAAACCACTGAAAAAGCTCTTTCGTACTGTTGCAACATGGCAAAGGCAACTCTGTTGGAATTTGAATTTTTTGTTCTATTTCACACAGCGAAGGTAGAAGCGAAAGCGAGTAACGATCAGGGCTGTCGTTTCACTTTTTCAGAAAGCAGTACTTCGAAGAAAAAAATAGCAGTACACAGCAGTACGGCAGTAAAATATATATTTACAAATATAAGAATTGTTAATGCATTTAATTTTGTTTAAATGCATATATTGTTTATTAAAAATTATCACATACGCGCCCGTTACCTATTTAACTCTAGCGCACTGCAAAAGTGGCATTAAAAAGTTTTCATTACATACAAAACTCTTGTTATGTTTGTGGACGTTTTTTTCAAAATCTGTTGCTTTTAGGAAAAAAGTGAATATTTTTGGGTAGAATTTTGTAAGCTACATACAATATTTATTGTAATTATTTTTTTTCTTTTCCCTTCTTTAATAGACCAAATTTGACCCGCTCTAACTTCATTAGTACATAGGTACCTAAAGGTTTAGATAATTTGACTGCCTAAAAGTTAACTTTCGTCATTTTGTCGTAAAATGAAATTCCATAAGGTTATTAAATAAATTGAAGCCACTCCTTTTTTCAGATGGTGGCCTTACTTAGCCTGGACACCATAATCACTTGCCCCCATATTAATAAACTGCGGATAACAACGTGCTAGCGTTTATACATCTGTTAACTAGTAATTCTTATTAACAAATGCCTAATAGTCTGTGACGTGTGTTAACGTAAGGATAACTTTAACTAGCCAGATTCCACGTATAATGAACGGATAACTTCTTAACACATACACGCACGCGTATGATAGCACCGTTTACTACTACCAGTATACACTTCGTAAGGCAGTGCATGCATGTGACACATGTATTAGAAAATCACCATCATTTGATGAAGTGGTGAATTTGGTGAAGTGATAAAAACTGGAAAGATATCATATCTTTTTTAATAAGAAAAGTTATCAAGCGGACAAGTTGTCTATCCGTGTGCCAGTTAACACGTGTGTTAGGGAACGGATACCAGTTCTTTATTAATACTGCTGTTGGTTTATAATGAGAAAACATAATCAAACGCATATACATAGTACAAAAAATATTGCTGATCGATTAATGCTATTTTGATAAATTTTTTGACTAAACTTGCTACTCCATAAAAACCCTGCATGATTTACTTTTAAGCTACTGATTGTATGAAGAAAAAGCATGGTACTTTTTTATAGAATTGAATAAGCTACAATTTTACCTTAAATATCATTCCAAAAAGTTGATAGTTTTCGTGAAAGTAGCAGAAAACTGAATTTTACACTCTTTTACTTCTCCAAAAATTCTTTCTTCAGCCAAAATATAGGGTAGTTTAAAAAAAAAAAACAAAAATTCAGCTTTGTAGGAGTTTTGTGGAAGAACATAAAAGTCTAAGTTTCCTGGGCTAGAGATCCATTAACATAATTTAACATTGCTTGATGCTGATGAGTGAAAAACTACATTTTGACGTGTGTGGAATATTTCATTTCAAATGACATCAAAATGTCCATAAACTTCCTTTTTCGGTTAATAAAAGAAAATCTGAAAAGTTCCAGAATTTCGATTTTGTACTTGCGATATACAGGCAATGCCTAAACTACAAACTATGCACTCGAAAAAAATGTAATGCGAGATTTTGTTCAATAAATCTACGACTTTTTTAATTTATTTATTTTAAAGCTTTTTGGATAGGATTATGATTTGCAAATTTTCAAAAAAGCAGTACTTTGGTCGTATTAGCAGTACGGCAGTACGGAGTTTCAAAAAGCAGTACAAATACTTCAATTGCAGTACTTCGACAGCCCTGGTAACGATCAGAATGTTTTTGGCATTGAAAGACGACGGTCATGTTGGAGCGTACGAAATGTTTCAAGGAGTTGCAACAACAATTCCTGTATGTTTATCAGTGGTTTAGTATCTTTTTCAGTGGCAGGTTTGTTATTTGAGTGTTGTGGTGGTATACACTGGCGCCACTGTTTTGAAAAAAGCTCGCCCATAAGCCCTGTACTGACAATTTTTGCTGGATAGACTATAGCATAAATTAAAGTTCAACCATAGTTGCATTGAACTAAAAACTGTTTTTAAAAGTTCTCAGTGTAAAGCTTTCTACGATTGTCTGTTATGTGATAGTGATTTGAAGGAGCTATCTACATAGTTCAGTAGGATAGAATGGAATCCATTTAAAACCCTAAAAATTTATTTATTTCAACGTTTTCGGGAAGTATGGATTTGACATCGTCAGTTTTAAGTCGCGTATTTGCTTTAAAACTAAAAGCATTTACCAAATTATTTTCGTTGATTTTCTTTAAAATTGAGAACACTTGCCCAAGTGATATTCCTTTAAGAAAATAATAGTTTTCTTCCAGAGTTTTTTGAGCAAAAATTGGCAGTCTATCAAGTTTTGATGAAATTCTATCGTAAAGAAGCAAATTTCTGAGAAAGTGTGGAACGCTTTGATGGAAACTTTTTGAAAGATTTTGTTTCGTATTTGGCATCTAACATGAGCCAACCTGGCCTGTAACAGACTTAAGAGTTTCTGCCCAAGGAAATTGTTTTGTGTAGAATTTGCCAGGAAAGAGAAATGTTTTTGTATCTGGTGACCACTCTCTTCTGCCTAAAACAAAAAATTGGAAGTTTTTCTCAATGTTACTAACGGAAGGGTAAAATAAACTATACATTTTTGGAATCAGGAGGACATGAAACGTATTTGTATAAAGTCGATACTTTCATACGATAACGCATAAAAAAAGCAAAGCTAGCAAAATCCTATCCCTGATAATGAACATGTTTTTTTCCAAGAAAACTTTATTTTTTGCAAACATTGTGTATTTTTGTCAACATTTAAAATATCTGAGTTATCTTGTTTTTGCACCGGATGCTCCAATTGTAGAAACCGTAAAATTTCTTGAAGATAGGCCATAAAGATGTTCGATATCTCAGTATAGCTAGGACATAGCACAAAACGGATGTAACTATTTCCATATCTACCTACATAATGTAGGTAAATTAAATAATGTGTCAATTGTTTTACTTGAATAATATTTTAATTCATATCTATGCCTACCACTATCACCTACCTACCAGCTTGAATGTATATGTTCAAGAACAAGTATATACATAATCGAATCGCATATGACAAAGAACCTGGCTATATCAATATCACTGATGAGTTCAAGTTCAAATGAGAACCAAAGAAAGGAGGAAAGGCCAATTTGTATAAACGCCGTAAAAAGTTATTTTGAATCAATACTTCAACAGGTTCTAATACTTCTACCTGATTTATTTTATTTCAGTCTTACTCGTTTATGTATGTAGGTATAGAATTTGTATTCTTAAAACCTTCTTAAACACTCAGAAAAAAATGAGCTAAGATCAAGAAAAACAGTGTGAAAACAAGGTAACACTACGAAATATTGCATTTTTTTAGAAAACTCGCAAATTAAAAATCTTGTTTTTCATAATCTCGCAACTACAAAATCTTTCTTTAGAAAATCTCGCATTAACATCACGAACTTAAAAATCTCGCAAACTTAAACCAAAATCTCGCAATTTAAAATATCGCAAATTCAATTTTTAGAGCAACAAATTCGCACACGGCTATTACAAACAATTTTTGTTTGAGAATATACCCAAGAGTATTTTGCATAATTTTTTCTGTCCAACTGATAGATTACTATACTGCCGTGTTAAGAAGAAAAAACGTATCTGCATTTTTGACATTTCGAGATAATCGCGTTTTTCTGTTTTTATCTCTATCTTTTCTGTTTTGTTGATGAATGTTTTTCTGTCGTATTTACAAATAAATCAATTTTTTTTTGCTTAGATTATTTCTAAGATGTACAAATGCTTGTATGGGAGTCACTTTTTTTTCTTAAAATAAGTGCTAGGACGGCAATTTTTCTTAAAAATTGCATGGTTCTTTGAGCGAACATAATTTTTTTGGAGCGTTTTACACCATTATAAAAGCGAGTTAGGGCTTTTATTTTTAAAGAATAAAATAGCAAACATATCAAAGATTTCAAAACTGGCCCTAACTCAAAACAGCCAAAATGTCAGTTACGTTTTTTCTCCTTAACACGGCAGTATACCCATCAATAAAAAAAATTGTACACCCGTTATTACTGTTGACAACCTCTATAACCATTTTTGTTGTCTTTTACGTGTTTATAATGGAACTAATAGTATTTTCTAGTTCAAGGACATATACCATCAATGCAACTTGCCCATGACGCTTTACAACGGGATATACTATCTCTATGTATCCTCTCTCATGCGAGATTATAATTTGCGAGATTCTGATTAAAAAATGTATTTGTTGCAATGCAATTAAATTTTGCGAGATTTTGATTTGCTAGATGTAAGTTTGCGGGATTTCGTTATTGCGAGATTATGAAAGCGAGATTTTTTAATTGCGTGATTAGATTTTGATTTGCGAGGGTTTCGTAGTCAACCCTTAAAACAAGCCTATTTAATTGACAAATTCTTAAAACAAAGGCAAAAATTTAAGACGAAGATAAGGTGTTGAAAATTGATAACTAGGTACTGTCATAGACTAACTAATAATTATATTATTAGTAAGTCTAATAACACTGGTCAACACACATTTTGTGCCTGGGTTCTGCATATGATTTTCTAATTCCTTACATATTACTTATTAAATAAAAATAGTCTTGTTTGAAAAAGTTTGCTTTTGTAGTCAGGAGCACATTATTTGAAATTTCATGAAAATTCGCTCTGTTAGAATTAATAAATAGATATTTTAAGATATAAGACTAAGATACACCAAAACGCTAGAGCGTGTAGCCTGGTTCAAAAAAAAAAAATATATATAAGAGGGGGTGTCTATATTCCCTTGTTTAGGCAGGAGGGGTAATTTTCTTTAAAAAGTAACTTAAACTAGAAAAAAATATTAAAAAACAACGGCAACATCAAAAAGATCATGGTATATTTTTTTTTTTAAGTTAGGACTCCATCTCTTAATTGAGTTTTTAAATTAAGTCATTTCCATGATAAGTTTTTTTTATTTAATTTTCCAACTCTGAATTAAAAAAAAAATCATAATTATTATTATTTTTTTTTTAATTCAAATTTTCTACCCCTTACGTGAAAAAGTTAGTTTTTCGTTTTCAATATTCAATGCTTTTGCCAATTTTAAGTGAAAGTTTATTTATTTATTTATTTAGCTTAATACAAGCGTGCCTTAAATCTGTACTTAAGTCTAAACTTAAATCTAACCTTAATTCTATGGTGGGTTTTTCATTATTTTTTTTTTTTTGTTTTTTTTTTTTAGGAACTTTTTTCAGCTTATATTCCAAACAAAAATATTTTAATAAGGTTAACTAGAGTAACATCCGAATTTGTATTAATTTTGACGAATATATTACTTTTTTCAAAAAAGGGGCGTGGCAGTGGGCGGAAATTAATGATAATGGCTTCTCATCTTGTTTTTTATCATGTCTGATCATTTCATCAAAATCGGTTTAGTGGTTTAGTTTTTATGGAGATTTTTCCGTTCTCCCCTACAAATTATACTGCTATTTGTCGGCCATTATGGAAAATGGCGTCTAAAAAACCCCCTCCAGAAAACGGTGATGTCTACCCAAGTTTTTCTGACTCTCTTTTATGCACTTTCATCGAATCTGGTGGTTAGATAAATCAGTACGGAAATTTCTACGGGACTTCACTACAGGGACTGTATTATAGATGGTTTTATGTATTTTAATTTTTGATCAAATTGAAAATAACAAAAACTCCTTTTTTTTAATTTTTTTGTTTAATGTTTGGTACCAACATTAAAACGGTACTTTTTATCAACAAACACTCTGATTTTAGAATGTGCTATTCTTAAATTAAACCTGTAGAATGATTTCCCATCATTGTTTTATTTTATTGACCCTGGCAATGACGATTACTCTCGAAGTCCATAAAGTCCTAGTTAAAACGTTTTCCTTTTTTCTGAGTATGCTCCCAATGAATTTCTAAATTTTTTTACTAAATGACCGTGCAGAATATTTAATTTTAGAGACATCCTTCATGTCACTAAAGTTTCTTAACATATTTCCAAAAATGATGATAATGTGAATTTTGATAAAATGACCACATATGCATAGCAAAATGCATTAGCATTACTTTAACACATTCTTAATAACATTTTAACGTCCTTGAATTTCAAAATAAAAATATGTGTAGTTTGTGACACAAATATACTCTAGAGATACCAAATGGGCGTAACAATTCTCCTCTTTTAAGGAAAATATTAAAGCAAACATCTTTTATTTCTTTGAAAACTATGGTAACTGTATTTTGACTACCAACTCTACAGAAGCAAACTTTAGGAGGGATGTGGGTATTTTTCCATAATTTTGGATCATGACGAATTAAGAAATCATGAATAAACCCAGGCATAGATACAAATAATTTTTATTTTGTTGAGTTGTATAATTATTAGTCTATGTTAGGGTTTCTAGAACATCTCTTTTAAAGAGAACATGTTCTCTTTTTTGACTCTGATCTTTCTTATTCTTTCTTTTTTCATAAAATTCTTTTTTTTTTATTCTTTTCTACTTCTGTACTCTTTTTTATCTCTTTTTCCTAAATGACCAAAATATTAATTAAACACACTTTTCATTAATGTTGTATTGTACCCTAAAATATAAAATTAAGCATAAAAACCACTGAAGTAAAAACCTTCCTGTTCAGGATCGATGGAAGAATTTAGAAAAGAAATAAGTATGGGGGAAGACTTAGAAAAAAGTATCGATTACCGAATTTCTAAGGAAGTTTTACTGGATGACTCAAAGTTGTTTGACCTATTTTACCATTTAAACAAGTTTCTTTCGAAAGACAATGACAATTTTAAAAACAAAATAACTGTTCAAAAGTGGGCCAGTATTTTTAGGTCGTCTACAAATCTTGAGTTTTATTCAGAACTCAAAAAAATGTGAAAGTTCTTTTTTGTTTTCCTGCACAAAATATGAACGTGGAGTGTATTTTCTCGTTGATGGGATCTCAATGAACAAAAGAACGAAATCGTTTAAAAGTAGGATTCTGATAGGTGCCTATAACTTAAAAGATTTTAGCTGTCAAAAGTTTTATGAAATCTTTTTATATGAAAGTAAGTAGGTATCTTAACCAAATTCGAAGCTCTTAAAAATATGATACATCAGATGAGGAAGAAAATAAATGTCTATTTTGCCTACATTTTACTAAAATTCCGATGGTGAGGTGAGCGAGGGGGGGTTAACAGTAGAAGTTTGGAGTTTCGAAAATGTCCTCTTTTTTTTTAAATACGTTATGGACACCCTAGTCTATGTTTATGTTACTATCTACTTTCAACAGTTTGTTTGTTTGTTGTTTTATTTAAGATTGTCTCGGTTTGTTTTATTAATGGCTAAATTAAGTGCGCATCGAACTTAAACTTAATTTAAGGCAAGATCTCATATTAAGATTGAGCAACTTTAAACTACCTACCCTCAAATGAAATTCTTTTTTCTTACTTCATGACTTTTAAGCTTGGTATTTAATTTTCGTTATTGAATAAAGCCTTTTGGATGTCACTTATACAAATCAAGCAAATAAGATTTGAAAAAATTAAAATTTCTTTTAGTGTATAGATGAAATCTTCTATGCAGATCTGAATATGTAGGTATAGGTTTACTTATACATAAAACATATGTATATGCAATACATGCGATATACCAGATGTATGTATACCTTTACTTATTACCTACTTCCAAATAACTACCAAACTCCTACAAGTAAAATTAACTACCTATCTATCTATCGATTTCGCTATACCAGACAAAAGACACAACAGTTCATAAACATATACATAGCTGACCATAATAATGACTGAAACTAGTTGACCTTTCATGATGATTTAGTAGATAACCTTTTTTAGCAGGTACCTACCTACCTAAACATTTTTAGAAAATCCCAAAATGATGTGCTAGAGTGCAAGGATTCTCTACCTCTACAGTACCCGGCTGGATCGCACGTATAGTTGCTTTTTATTATATTCAATAATGCTTACCAATTACAATTTTAAAAACTGTGTACAATAACAAAATTTTCACAAGCATGAAACTCGTTTTTTCGAATTTTCCCAACAACATTTTTAAAAATCATTGGAGAGTTTTTTTAGAAAAGTATATTTTGTACCTACATTATTACAATTGAAGCGTTGAGAATGAGAAGGGGTCAAGTGACATTTTTCGATTTTTCGTTTTTTTCTAACCAATAATGATGTTAAGCGACAACTTAAATTTTGGTCTAATTCTTGTGTCTCTATTGCTATTACTTACAAAGTTAGCTTCAGACAAAGGGGTTAACTACACGTTTGTTTTGAAGTTTTTTTAGGCAAGAAGGGGTTAAAATCACTTAACACCCACTTAACCCCTTAATTCAATAGTAGCCGAAAGATAAAATACGAAGTAATGTATTTTTTTTTTTGCATAAAGGTGGTAAGTGCACACTTATTATGTCTGTTCGTATACATCCCAACACTACGTATTTCTTCGAATTTTATTTTTTTTATATGAGTTTTGACAGAACTTTGGGCTGAATTCGTAGTTTTGGGAGCTACGCAAACAGACATGGTCACTTTATGCAAAACAAGAATGATACCCACCTTTCACTTGACCCCTTTTTCATAAAAAAATAAATTAAATTCATTTTCGCTTAAAGGGGTCAAGTGCTGAATTGTTTGTAAAACACCAACTTCTAATGAATTTAAATAAAATTGGGTGATTTACTAAAATTGTACATTTTTTTTTCTTTTTTTATGGCTTTTTTATAAGCTTCTCTCGATTTCAGAAAAAAAGTTATAAACGTAAAACTTTAAACGCTTATAACTCAAAACATCGAAAATGTCACTTAACCCCTTCTCATTCTCAACGCTTCAATTTTAATTTTCTAAAAACAAATCTAAGCTCGTTTTGGGAATAATCGAAAAATGATTTAATTTTGTTTTTCGTATTTCAAATTACAAAAAATTGTTCCAGTGAAAAATAGTTTTCTATCTATTTTGTGTTAGATCGTACTTATTTAAGCACACAGAAAACAATAATGATTAAAATTAAAGGAGATTTTGTATATACATTTTAACCAAACAATTGTAGTACAAATTGCATAGTACACCTAAGCATGAATTTAACAATGGACATCTTAATTGAAAAACAACACAACAACAACAATTTTTAGAGTATCTGATAGCTCTTTCAACAATGGCCAGCCAAGTCAATTCAGTTTTATCAGACTCCTTATTTGTAGCTAGCTACTTAACAGTGTCGCAGCGAGAACTTTGGGGGCCCGCACTGTGGTTCAGGGGCGCACAAAAATCATTCTATCCACTGTTAAATATTTAAATTTTTGACATTGCAGTTTGATTAAGAAATAGTTGAAGCATTAGGATTAGGATATTTTTATGAAATCAGTTTCTAAATATAAAATTTTGGCCTCCAAATATTATTGATTTTGAAGCAAAAGAAAAGTGAGCACTCTTCAAAGAATATTATTTTTAGTTATATGATTCTTTTGACTTTTTTTTGTTATTTTTTCTCTATTTTTATTAAATTTTAGAAAACTAAAAAGTTGGTATCTACCTTTTTTTAATCCAAATTAAAAATTCAACTAAAAAAAAGTTAATGTTCCCTTGTCTTCCCCGGTCGAACCTATTTCACATATTATACACTGAACCATGATGTATCGATTATCGAATACAAAATAAATAAGTTGCTAGTATCTGTGAAACTTGAAAAGCACCGAAAAACACCCGAAAATAAAAAAATCTTGAATGACGTTTTTTTGGTCTAAATTATGGAAAAATCAATATTTATGCCATCTGTGGAGCTATATCTTTGCATTAATACCATTTTCAATCCATCTTCTTATGAACATTTTTAAAGGGCCATTAAAAATACAATTTATGACTTCCTTAACGCCCTAGACTATTGTTACAAAATAGAGTATTTATTTTTTTTAGTTTTAGTAGGAAAGATATGTATTATGAATTATATTAACTTCAACATTTCGAAAGAACAAGTTCCTCATTTACATCCAACTTTCGACGATTGACCTATTTTAAAAAGTGGATTTGTCAGTGGGCGGAAATTTTGTTCTGATGATTTCTTGTGAAAATATCCTTTATCATGTCTGAAAAGTTCATCTTAATCGATAAGATGCATCCATACAACTTCAACAATTATGCCCCATATCAAACAATTTTCATTTTCAGGGGCTCCTCCTTTTCTTGACAGGTCTTAGGGTCATAGGTCATAGCCTTAGGTGCCAGTTATAGCTATCATTGAAACTCATCATTGAAAATTTTAATGATTGATTTTGAGATGTTTAGGAAGTAAAATCATTTATTATTTTGATGGAAAAATAAAGCTTAAGACTTAGTTGATATTTTTAGCCAAAAAAAAAACTTCAAATAGGCCCAACTTTCTACAGAAAGACTTTTCTTATTTCGATGATTGAGGATTGAGCTACCTTACCAATGATCATTGAAAAATCAAAAGTTAATTTTTGTGGAAAGTTGGGACTATTTGAATTTTTTTTGATTAGAATTATTAATTAAGTCTTGAGCTTTAATTGTCCATCAAAATAATGAATGATTTTGCTTTCTAAGCGTCTCAAAATCACTCATTAAAATTTTCAATGATAGCTATAACTGGCACCTTAGGATAAAGCGTTTTATTCCTATAAAATATTCTAAAATACCTGCATCAGCATGTAAAGTTAGATTTCAACCCAGTAACAATAATAGATATCCCAAACCAGGGAACTCTGGAATGAAAACAGGTCATAAATGCAACTCATGTTTGGTCTTTACTGACGGTTTCAAATCCTTGTAGGGGGTTGGGTCAGGCATCTACTCAGATAACCCACCCATAAATAGATCTATATAAGGCTTCCAAATTTTTGCAGTGTATTCCAAGCGGAAGTGCTGGTAGTTGGCGAAGCCGCGAAACATCTTGCCTCACGCGAATTAGTCAACAACAATATTGACCAGTCGGCAATTAAAGCCATTTCATCGATCTTCACAAAGTCTAAACTGGTCAATCGTTGCCGGAATGACCTAAAAATACTCAATGCAACGAACACAGCCCAGGACATAGGGATACTCACGGGAACGAAATGGCGGATGAACTGGCCAAAAGCGGGTCATCTCTTGATCCGAGCCAAATCGAAGCCTCTGTGCTCATGCCACTGGAGCAAGAAAAAATTGAATTTACCAGAGTTTCTTAAAAGCTCCAAATGTCAGATTTTCATTCATCGACACTTGTCGGGTTTCAAGGAATCTAGGGCCAAATATTTCAAAGAAAAAACTGAAAACTTATAGCCACTTCACACATAGCCGCCAACCGGGTACTCGGTACCGGCTAACCAGTCGTTTGGTTAAGGATGTTATCGAAGCTTTCACACATGCTGGAACCGGTTCATTTGTTGAAAACCGGGTAGCCGATGCTGGCTAACCGGCTGCCAGGCATGTGTGAAATGGGCCTTACTCAAGTTAAGCCGGCCTCAATTATCTCTCATGGCTGGCGTCCTTATGGGCCACATCTCAATGGGAACCCACATGAGCAGAATGGGCATAAGCTCATCGGACTTATGTAGAGGGTGTCATGATGAAGACACAGAGGAGGGCTCTCATCACTTTCTTTGCGAACGCCCCAGCCTAGCTAGAACCAGAAAAAAGGTCCTTGGAGAATACTTCTTCGACCAACTGGGCGCCTCTGTCTTGCCACTAAGGTTAGGTTAGGTTGAAGTGTCTGCCAGTCGTGGAGACCGACACACTTAGACCATGAGTTGGTCCATTGTGATACCACAAGAATCCAGGAAACCCTTTTCCCTACTCGGTGAACCATTTGGAGCTTCTTATGAAGCGTAATAGACTGCCAATGTCTAAGTTTATCAGATCACTAGGATCATTGAAGTAGAACTCACCAAGGTGAAGTCTTCGTCTATGAGACAGAGCAGGGCACGTGCATAGAAGGTGAGGGATCGATTCTATCTCCTCCTCATCCATACAGCTTCTGCAAAAATCGTTAGCGAATACGCCAAGACACGTTGCGTGCTTGCCTATGAGGCAGTGTCCGGTTATAACACCAATCATGGAGCTGATGTGCAATCTGCTTAGAGATATCAAACGCTTAGATCGTTTTAAATCCATTACTGGCCAGATTTGTTTTGTTGCCAAACAAGTGGTGATATCATTCCACCTAAGATTTGTTCTCTCTAAGGCATTTTGCTTCAGCAAAAGTTTACATGTAGCGATGGGTATACCTATTTCTGCCTTACTAGGTAGAAGAGGTAAAGTTGTACCATTTTTAGCGAGTTCATCGGCCTTACAATTACCTGGGATGTCCCTATGCCCCGGCACCCAACACAGGTGAATATTAAACTGTTGTGCCATCTCCTACAGAGACGAACGGCAATTTAGGGCTGTTATAGAGTTAGTAGAGACCGATTCCAGGGATTTAATAGCTGCTTGACTATCCGAGAAGATGCGGATATCTGTAGTTGATATCACGTTTTCCTTCAGCCAAGATAAGGCTTCTTTAATCGTCATAAGTTCCGCCTGGAACACGCTACAATGATTAGGAAGACGGAATGAGAGTATTAATTTAAGTCTTTCTGAGTACACACCGCCACCCACCCCTTCATCAGTTTTCGATCCGTCCGTGTAGATATGAACCGATTCATCTTCCAAGAAAGCCATATCCTCCCAGAGGGTTCTAGAAGGAATGGTGACTTGAAAGTTTAAACCGAATTGTGGTTTTGGGATGGTGTAGTCAATGTGACTAGGTAGTGACCTGAATGAATTCAGAATGATGGAATGGCCAATATTATTGTTGTACCATTGTGAGGAAGCTTGTAGGCGTATGGCTGTATTTGCAGCCACCTGTTTGCTAAATATATCGAGGGGAGTCAGATATAGCAGAACGTCTAGAGCAGCAGAGGGTGTCGTGCGAAGCGCACCACTTATGCATAAACAAGCCGAACGTTGTACTTTGCTTAGTCTGTCGCAGTTTACCGCTTTATCTAGAGCAGTCCACCATACTGCAACACCGTATGTGAGAATCGGTCTAATCACCGATGTGTATAGCCAATGAGTAATACGAGGTTGAAGGCCCCATTTGTTCCCAACGGCTTTTTTGCATGAGAAGAGTGCCACTGTGGCCTTCTTGACTCTTTCTTGTATATTAGGTTTCCAACTTAACTTTTTGTCTAAAATAAGACCCAAATATTTTGCCTGATCAGTAAATGTTAATGGAACACCTTTAATAGAGGGAGGATCTACATGAGGGATTTTATATTTCCTTGAGAATAGAACAAGTTCTGTTTTATGAGGGTTGACGCCCAGACCACACCGGTCTGCCCAATTGGTTAGCCTATTTAAAGCGTTTTGTAAGAGTTCTTTTAAGGTGGTAGGATGCTTTCCTGATACGGCAATAGCAACATCGTCCGCATAGGCAGTCACTCTGTAACCCTCCTCTTCCAGGCATATTAGCAGCTCATTTACCACCAAGTTCCAAAGAAGGGGAGAAAGGACACCGCCTTGAGGCGTACCTCTACTAACAGACCTTCTAGCAGAATAGCTACCTAGTTTTGAGTTGATAACCCTGCTCGTCAGCATTTGGTTAATCAATTCTCCAAGCGAACCATCTACCTTCAGAGATGTCAGCGCAGATGCGATTGCAGATGCGTCGACATTGTTAAAAGCGCCTTCTATATCTAAGAAAGCAACCATGGTGAACTCTTTATGATGGAGGGAATATTCAATGGTTCTTACTAAACTATGTAAGGCCGTTTCTACAGATTTCCCTTTGCAGTAAGCATGTTGACTCGTAGACAAAAGTCGCGTGTCAATGCATGATCGTATGTGGATATCAATCAATCGTTCAAATGTTTTTAGAAGGAATGATGATAGACTAATAGGTCTGAGATCCTTGCCACTAAAGAACATCCTAAAATCCAATCAGAACTCAGGATGGATCAGGGAGGAAGCCACACCAAAAACTTCCCCTTAACACTCTTCCTATGTAGGGTTACCAGAAGTCCTCTTTTAGTAGGGGCAGTTCCCATTTTTCATACCAAAATGCTGTTTGTCCCGTCTTTACAAACCTCTGTCCCCCTTTTTAAGTAAAAAGTCCAAAACCGAAAACATTCAATTGTAAACTGTACAAATATTTTCATTACATATTTTTAAAAAGATTTTCTTTGAATACATTTATTTGAAGTAAAAAATCCATTGAAAGCTGAATGCATCCACTCATTGAACTACATCTCACTTCAGACGCAAAAGTTTTCCTTCATCTGTCAGTATGATCGGCTTTTTTTGATGTTTTTATAATAAAAAGTCAAATGAAACTTTCTTACCTCACTTTTTTTTTACTCCGGTGTTATATTTTTCAAGAACATATTTTGTCCGCATATTTTGTTATATTACATAAGCTTATTTATCCCTTCACAATACATCGACAGCTGAGCTTCACACTCATGCAGTTCGATACAGTATGTACGATCTACTTGAAAATATTATAAAAATTAACACCTAGTAACTATTAATAATGGGTAAATATACATAAGTATGATGTACCAAGGAGAGGACGTTTTTTAATTTTTAAACGGTTTTACCGTTTGATTTTCCTAAACGGCTGTTTAACATTATGTCCCATTATTTTTGCTCTTAAGAAATTAAAACAAAAATCGAGGTAGTATGACCAAAAAACGTAAGATACCTAACAAATTCAAAGAAGATTGGTCTTTAATCGTTTATTTAGACTGTAGTCCAACAGACAGACAGTATGAGCATCCAGACTCACTTTTTCGTCTTTTCTAACATCGTAATGTAAAATTTGATCAAAATCTCAGTAAAAGTTCTTTAAAATTGTAAAACCCGATATTTATTCTTCAATTTACTCATTAAATTGACACACGCCCTGAAAAGAAGAGAATTTTAAAGGGGCGCTCATACAAAATATGGGCTGGGCCTGGGCTCTTCATAAATTCTCGCACAGTCCCTGGCATACATGTTATAAATAAATACATGTTTGGTATGAAGAAGATACATACTGAGTGGTGTGGCGCATGTCGGACGAACATTGAGATTGTGTGTTCTTCTGGTTAAGATATTAGAAATAGTTTTTGCTTGATGACGTCATTATGATTCCAACAATCGTTCTAATAGATACAAAAAAAAACATCAACAGAATACAAAAACAACCAGATCCAACGCACTTATAATTATTCGTCGATTCTATACCACTTTGTTTGTTGTTGACTTTTGCCGGCAGTCAGACTGCCAACTGCCACCACCGCAGCACTAGACCAAACCCAAACTTTGAAATAAAAATAAAAAATAGTTGTCTTCAAGCGATTATCGAGGTCACTAGTGAGAACTCGCGGGTCGTTATACTCTCATGTATTTTTGTGCGAAGCATACTTGCCTACCTACCAACATAAATATCTAATTAATTTAAATATTTTAATTTTGTGAACATTAAACAATGCCGTCATCGTGTGCATTTATGTACGATCATCCAGATTCGGTGTATTACAGTGGAGATATATTAAATGGAAAAATAATTCTTAAAACTGATAAAGTGAAAAATGTTCGGGGTATGCGTCAGATATTTTTTGTTGTTGTTTTAGAGTTCTTATCTTTTTAATTGAATTTTGAAGTAAAATAAAAAAAATGTCTGCTTATTATAATCTGTCACTCCACGATGCATTACTGCAACTGCCAACTGCAACTTACTAATGAAATGAGAGGGTCTCTAGATTCTAAAAGTTGTCTGAAATGGGAATTGTGTAAGCTTAAAGCTCATTTCGTCTCTCTTTATTTACGTGATATCTTTGTGCATACTTTTTGCCATTACTATACCTACCTACCATAATTATTATTGTTATCGTTGTTTTGATGTGTATTTTCCTTCACGTTTTGTATGTTTAAATTTTTGCGGCTAAAGCTACCTGTTCTGTCATTAAAGTCATATTAAATCAACTAAATGCTAATTATTTTGAGTATACGAACTAGATTCAACATTTGTATTCATAGATGGTTTTCTGAAATTAAAAAAAAAAAAAAAATAAAAGAAATAATTTTCTATGAAAATTAACTCTCCCAACCATTTGTTTAGTTTACATACATACACAACAACACAACACATAGAGGCAGATATAAATCCATAGATACAAATTTACAAATAATCATAATTAATTTTTTTTTTTATTTAATTGGGTAGATAGAACTCGCCTTTTTTGATCCAGATCAATTTTTGCGGCAATGAATTCAGAAGAGTTAAAACAAGAAATCCGGAAATTTTGCCTATGCACCAATGTATATACAATATACATACGTATTTTGATTTTTTCTCTTTTTTTTGTTAGAAGAGAAATTCACATTATGGCCTATGTTGTTCGTGTTAAGAATCGTTATTGTCACGGACTGGAAGATATTTACATACAGACCTATCTACTTAATTTTGTTTCCAGACTCTAAAAAGTGATACTGTGCATTAGGAATTTAATAGAAAATACGGTCAGGTTCAATTAATTCAATAGGGGCAAGTTTGGGAGACAGAGGAATGCCACGAGCGCCTCCACACAGTGGTCACTTTGTTGAATTTTGGCGACAAAAATAATTTCTAATCTACCTAATACGTTTTTTTTTCATTATGTTTACATGTACTCTATTTTTGATGGTAACTTTAAACTCCCATTGTTTTTTCTCTGGCGCCATAGTAAAAATTACTCCATACTAATCGGACTATTCAACTGCATAGGTCTCGTTCGTGGTGGAAATTTGGACCAATCCCCAATACATTTTTGCTCATTCTCCTTTAGTGATTTTTTTAAAGAAAAGTTGTGGAGACGTTTTTGAGAAAAAAAAACGATTATATAAAATTGATAACAAATTGTAATGCAATATTTTTGGTTTTAAAAAAGAAATGAAAAAAATGTGTGGGTAGAATCACCAAAAACCACTATGTACAATGTACATACCAAGTTTGAAGAAAATCTATTGAACCATTAAGCTGTAGACGAACAGACAGAATTGTTGTAGATTTCAGACTTTTTTTATCGTGGTACTGAGACATTGTAAATAAAACGACACTTAACGGACTTACCGCGATAACTGGATGAAATCAAAAATATTTTTGATTATTTTCCCAACGTTTCGACCAGATTTCACTAGTCGTGGTACCGTTGTATTGCTACTGAAGAACATCCTGGACACTAAGTTTTTCACTCACTCCCCTCCCTTTACCTATCTCATTTACATCGCAGGGTAATGGATGCATTAAGATCCGAGTGAAATGAGCTGATTTACCATGCCGTCACTCTTCTAACGTAATATTCTAACCTAAGTACTGCATTGCTTATTTCACATAGACTTATAGGCCGAGAGCCCACAGCAGATTTTGGGTGTGGGTGATAGCGAAAAAGAAGTATAGGCGTCGAATTCTTCTGTAAAGGCTATTCAAAAAAACAAAGTCTTGCAGTCCAAAACCGGGGCTTTATCGATCAAACAATGCATCGAAAAAAATTATGAATTCAACTTCGAGGGTAATCGCGCCAGTCGGAATTGGTTTTCACCCCTCCTTAGATAAGCTCCTCGGATACCATATCATGGAATCCGAGACCATTTGAGTGTATAGTTCGCCCTGCCAGACCGTTTAAAAAAAATAAAAATTTTATTGTGAAAAACGGTTGTTTCTAAACAGTCTGGCAGGGAGAACTATACACTCAAAGGATCTTGGATTCCGTGATATGGAGTCCGAGTAGCTTATCTAAGGAGGGGTTAAAGCCAATTTCGACTTACACGATTACCCTCGAAGTTCATTCATATTTTTTTATTTGATGCACTTTTTAATCACTAAAGTCCCAGTTGTGGACTGCAAGGCTTTGTTTTTTTGAATAGTCTTTACTGAAACGTTCAACGCCTTTTGTTGCTATCACTCACACTAAAAATATGCGGTTAGCTCTTAGTCTATTTAACACATTTTTTTTAGTAATTGTCAAATCTGAAAGTGCATACCAAAATCTCCTTTTTTTAGTTTTGTTGAATGTTGATATGTTGGTATCAAATATTTTATCACAATTCGAACTATTCAAATTTTATTGATTTCACACAGCAAATCGATTATAACTTGAGCACCACTACTTTCTCTTGTTAAAAGTCAAATAAAAGTTATATTCAAATTCAACGCCTTAGTAACAAATCAAATTCAATTTTAAAAATAATCAAAGCAAACGGTTTTCAAATTTAAAATTTTGTATCCCACTTTTAGCGGTATGGAATATAAAAATGTAATAGAACACATTTTAGTTTGACAGTGCTCTCCCTTTATATAAATTTTCACTACCTTTCCAAAAATTAACTACTTTTAAATGCCTCACACTAAATACTATTTAAAAAGACAAGTCCATGATTTAAAAACAATAAGTTTGCATTTTTTTATTTTTGTTATCTAATAATAAGGGTATTCATGCAACTATGTATATCGTAGTCATAAAAGTATCGTAAACGTCGTTAACGTCGCAAAATTATCTTTTATCTTTAAACGCGATTTGTGGCTAAACTAAGCGTCCTAGGGGTATCAAAGTTTACACCTTTAAACTTGATTTGCGGCTAAACTAAGCGTCCTAGCGGCTTATAAAATGCATATTCGTGATCTAGGAAGTGTCAGTTTAAAAGAAATGAAAAAATTTGGTAAAAAAAGTATTTTCTTAAACTTTCAAAAAATATTTCCAGTTTTGCTGCTAAACTTTCTCAACTTTTTTTTTTTCTCCGAAATATGAATGATATTTTTTTCTTAAAGTGCTTTGCATGCTCCCAACCTCTCACCCACCCCAAATCCCTATAGTGAGCCCAAGCAGGGGGGTTGCAGGGGGCAGCATGAACCCCCCCCCCATAATACCTAAATGTTTATCCACCACCCTAGGTACTGTTTCTCAAGAAGACTTGACATTGGCGCTCAATTGATGCATCGCATTAAACGAAAAATCGACTTTTATCTTTAAACGCGATTTGTGGCTAAACTAAGCGTCCTAGGGGTATCAAAGTTTACACCTTTAAACTTGATTTGCGGCTAAACTAAGCGTCCTAGCGGCTTATAAAATGCATATTCGTGATCTAGGAAGTGTCAGTTTAAAAGAAATGAAAAAATTTGGTAAAAAAAGTTTTTTCTTAAACTTTCAAAAAATATTTCCAGTTTTGCTGCTAAACTTTCTCAACTTTTTTTTTTTCTCCGAAATATGAATGATATTTTTTTCTTAAAGTGCTTTGCATGCTCCCAACCTCTCACCCACCCCAAATCCCTATAGTGAGCCCAAGCAGGGGGGTTGCAGGGGGCAGCATGAACCCCCCCCCCCCCCCCCCATAATACCTAAATGTTTATCCACCACCCTAGGTACTGTTTCTCAAGAAGACTTGACATTGGCGCTCAATTGATGCATCGCATTAAACGAAAAATCGACTTTTATCTTTAAACGCGATTTGTGGCTAAACTAAGCGTCCTAGGGGTATCAAAGTTTACACCTTTAAACTTGATTTGCGGCTAAACTAAGCGTCCTAGCGGCTTATAAAATGCATATTCGTGATCTAGGAAGTGTCAGTTTAAAAGAAATAAAAAAATTTGGTAAACAAGTTTTTTCCTAAACTTTCAAAAAAATATTTTCAGTTTTTTCATAAACCTTTTGTACAATAAAAATAAAAAATTTCCTTAAAGTGCGAAAACACTTTTTTTATGAAGCACCCTCATTGAAAGTATTTTTTTCTTCAATTATTTATTCCATACATCAATCACACCTAATTTTATTGAATTCTGTTTGAAAATGTGGAAGATGGCGTTTGTAAGGTACACCCAAATGTAAAAATACTAGATTTAGTATTTTTTTCCCGAAACACGCTTCATAAAAAATTTTTGAACAGTAAAAAAAAAATGTTTCCCTAAAGTGCGAAAACACTTTTTTATGAACCACCCTGATTGAAAATTTTTTTTTCTTCAATTATTTGTTCCAAACATTAACCACACTGAGTTTTATTGAAATCTGTCTAAAAATGTGGAAGATAGCATTTATCCAAGCACTGTGAAGTGAATATAAAATTTTTTTTTTCGAACACATTTTGTGAGCGCTACAAAGAAATCAGCGCTTTCTCCATTTGCTTCAATGGTTTTTGTTTGTGCGGCGCGTTCCTGGCGCTGCGCTAGCACTTTTCAAAAGCTCAATTCGATTATTGAGTTGATGAACTGCGCTTTTGCGCTTTTGCGCTACTGCGTTACCAATTGGTGTATCAGCGCACATAACGCAGCTGCTGCTTCAACGCACTGCGCTAACGCAGCGCTGCGTTACACATGTCTAGTGGTCACGGGTTGACTGATGGCTTGTGGGTGGTCAACCCGTGACCACGACTAGTGAAATCTGGTCGAAACGTCGGGAAAATAATCACAATATTTTTGATTTCATCCAGTTATCGCGGAAAGTCCGTTAAGTGTCGTTTTATTTACAGACAGAATTGTGCTACCTACATTTTTAATCTTTTCTATCATCGTAATGTAATTTTTATTTGCGATATAGGTACATAGGTACGATAGGGCAAGTTTTGGATTCGTGCAAAAAAAATTTTGAGATAACAATCAATGTTTGATTTTTGACATTACGATGAAAGAGAACACCAAAAAAGTGGGTGGCATAATAATTCTGTCTGTCTGTCTGTCTGTCTATCTGTCTGTCTGTCAGTACCTCAACCTACAGCCTAGGCCACTGAAGCGATTTTCTTCAAATTTTGAACTTAAGGTCTTTTTGTAATTCTCCAGAGGAGAAATAGAAATTTTGTTTGTAGCTCCAAAAATAACGGTACTTGCCATACAAACGTAAAGAAAAAGCTAATTTATCTCGAAAACGGCGGGTTGGGGTCAAAATTCTGCCTATGTGAAAATTCTGTTTTCAAAATTTTGCTTTCAAAATTCTGCTTTTCAAAGTTCTGCTTTCAAAATTCTGTTTTTCAAAATTCTGCTTTTCAAAGTTCTGCTTTGCAAAATTATGTTTTTCATAATTCTGTTTTATAAAATTCTGCAAATAATAAAAAGTCGTGTGGAAAATGTTAAAAAGCGCGCGAATTATGAAAAAACAGAACTTAATTTGTGTTCAACTATTTGTTCAAGGAAATAATTTGTTGGCGTATATTTGTTGATTTGATGGCAATATTGTTTAAAGTATGCGGCAGAGAGCAAAGAATATATTTTTTTACATTCTGAGATCTCTCTTTTTTTTTTAATAATTCAATCAAAATTCAAGGATAATATTGCTTAATCGTTGGTGTGTGTTTAACCGGTTAACTTGTAATATTGCGGACTGTGTTTTGTGTAAATATATAAAAATGAATATTTCGATAGTAAAATCCAATAAAGTTGTGCGTTGACGGTTATTTTTTTTTTTATTTGGAAAAAGTATCGAAATGCAAAAACTATAATTGGGCATGTTCTAATCGAATAAAAGATAAGTGCAATGGAAGATTGGTGACTAAATTGAATGGAGATGTGCATGCCATCGTAAAAAAGTCAGGTCAACACAACCAAGAACCACGTGCAATAGAAAAATGTGTGCAAGTCTCTAGCAATTTAGTGAAAAGACTAGCAAAAAAAATAATTTAGAAATCCATTGTCGATACTCCCGACCATAGTCGATACGCTTTTCCCTCGAAAAATGAAAAATTGATAATAAATGATTATATTTAAGGAAAAACAGAATTAGCAGAATTTTCTTTTTCGTAAAGAAAATTGGCAGTTGTGAAAAACAGAATTTTGAAAAACAGAATTTCGTCGGACAGAATAAAAAAAAAACAGAATTTTGAAATGCAGAATTTTTTGGAAAAAAACAGAATTTTGAAAAGAAGAATTTTGAAATCAGAATTTTGACCTGTTCCCGAAAACGGCTCCAACAATTTTGATTACAAAAATCAGTGTGTTATTGTATATATGGTGAACTATTTAGTATACAAAAAAAAATCCAAAAACTGTTATTAACGGTACCTGCCATATAACGGTTTTTTTTTATTTTCTATTTTATCTTTAACGGCTCAACCTATTTCAATAAATTTTTTATACAAAAGCTCCTTTAAAATGTCAATAATATTGCAAATCAAAATTTAAAAAAAGTAAATTTTGGGTTTTTTAAAAAATATTAAATTATTTTGTTTCGATAATTCAATATTTTGAAAACGGGTTGATGATTTTATTTAAATAATTTTGTAAATGCATATTAATCAATACTCTAAGCTGGAATCCCAAAATTTTGTTTTAAAAATATAACTCAAATTTTATATATAAAAAACTAGTTTTTAAGAAAACCGCTCCAACAATTTTTAATTTTGTTTGCATATATTCCTATTTTTGTCAAGCAATAAAATTGCATACTTGATTTTGAGCGCTAAGCTATTTTACTAGTTGTTTATGCATTTTAAAGAACGATTTAAATGTTTATTTTAAGAGTTCTTAAGTTCCAAGCAACTTCAACATAAGAGCAAGTACGTGCGATCCAGTCGTGTATTTAATTTTTTACACGGATCCAAAACTTGCCTTATAGAACTTACCTTTACCATTTAGTGGAAGTTCCTTTTGTAGAGCTCTGAAATACTGAAGGGAAGTCCATTTATGTTCGGTTTGAAAAATGAAAGTATGAATTTTTTCAAGAGATAAATATTTAAGGGCGCTAGCCACGGCTTTTTTCGATTTGCCCAGAACTATGATTTGTGAAATAATTTCCTTTTCTGCTCATCGATTTATATATACATTCACGGTTGACTCGGTCAAATGCCTTTTCAAAATCCACGAAAATGAGGTACAGCCGTACAGCGGTGATTGAAACTCCGTAATAATACATACCTAATTCATGCCATTCTGTCATTCTGATCAAAAAGTTCTATGTCCTGTTTTCTCGTATGTATATCTCATAAATTTTGTTCAGTATCCTCACCTATACATACTTTAAAGTGGTTCAAGTAATATTGCATGTTAAATATTTTACAAAAATATTAATGTCAAACAAATCAAATCATAAATCTATCGTTACAACTAATAAAAATGTTAACTTTTTCAAATATTTTTCAAAAAATTTCCCGATTTTGATTTATTTCTAAACTATTTAGAGCACTAAATCAAGTTGAAGCTTTTCTTTTATTTTTTTTTTATTTTAATGCCAAGGAAATAAAAACTTACTTTATAGGCCTAGGGCCCAAAAAAAGGTAAATCCGGCGCTAGGAGTTGCTTTTGATAATTTTGATATTTCATACCTTTCTATTCTAGGCATGATTTTCTTGTTTTCTTATATTATTTTTGTTATTTATTATTTTGATTTATATTAGGTATGCATGTGTCTGCATAAAATGTTATTTTTTGATTATTTAATTTGCATAATTTTATTTAAAATTTATTTCTTACCAACAAGTCAAAACTATTAACCTGAATTTAAGATAGTTTTATTTGTTTAACAAATACCTAATGGTAATTTAACGGTTGTCTTACAATAATTGTCAACTGTTTAGTGTGACGTCAGATTCCAATATTTCGAACAGAAAAACCAAAAAATACATATTTTTATTTATTTTGAAATTTCTGTTAGATTTGGTCTAAAAAAAAAATTTCAACAAAAAGCAATAAATTAATTTGTTACCAAAATTCAACAAGGGAACCACTGTGGGCCACCATGTACGTTGTGTACGAACATAATTCATAATTAATAAATAAATAGGGTGGCGGGCGCGGCGCAACAGCTCGTGGAGAGCCAGGGCCTAGTGACTTACAACTGACAACCATTCTTATGTGCGTGTTGTTGGCAGGAATGGAGGGGACCTATAGTTTTTTGCCGAATCCAAACGGCTAGATGAGACATGGGAAGAACTTATTGATGACAAGTAGGTATACTCTTGGTGGATTTGTCAGTTCCTTGTAAGAGGCAGTACGTACCTCGGATAAACTATTTCTGTTTTTAGTTGGCATTGCGGGGAATCGAACACACACCTTAGAGATGACAGAGTCGAACGCACTAAACAATATGCCACGAACATAATACATACAAAGATCTGAAGGTTGCGAACTCGAAAATCGTTCTATGTAACTTAAAAGTGATGATGTATTTTTTGTTTTTGGTTGTGAGTTAGTTGATCTATCTCAATCAGGCGCGGATACAGGGGGAGGGCAATGGGTGCAATTGCCCCCCCCTGGGCAAGATAGAATAAAATATGAATTTAATAAAATGTAAACAAAAATGTTTTTTCGTTATACGTTCATAAAATTTATTTTTGGCAGCCAAAAGTGGACTTCACGTTTTCATTTTCCTTTTTTTCCATTTCAAGAAATTATTTACCTTATACTTTTTGATGAAACAACCGATGTATCTCACCTCTTCCAACTGAGCCGTATCTTAATGGCTTAAGCATACGTGCAGATTTTTCAGGTTCTAATGGGAGCAGACATACTCCAAGAGCTGCATGCAGCCCGGAGTTTTTGCACGATTTTTCTAAATTTGCTACGCAGCGTTGCAACAATGAGTGATTGTTCGTGGCCGCTGACCAAGTTCAGTGAAGGAAAGTACCGCTATGCACAGATGGCATTCAATTGGAAAGCTTATAACGGGTGATTTTTTAGCTGGTTTGGTTTTGGCAACACTGGTTTTGACAGCTGACGTGTGTTTAGTACCTTGTGTCACTGTCAAACAGCTTCAGTTTGGTTTGCAATTTAACCATGGATCGTCTTACAAATGAACAACGCTTGCAAATTATTGAATTTTACTATCAAAATTCGTGCTCGGTTCGAAATGTTTTTTAATCGAAAAATTGTGTTCAGCGATGAGGCTCATTTTTGGTTGAATGGGTACGTAAATAAGCATAATTGCCGCATTTGGAGTGAAGATCAGCCAGAAGCATTGCAACAGCTACCAATGCATCCCGAAAAAGCCACTGTTTGGTGCGGTTTATGGGCCGGCGGCATTATTGGGCCATATTTCTTCAAAGATGATGCGAATCGCAGCGTTACTGTCAATGGTGAACGCTACCGAGCGATGATAACAAACCTTTTTTTGCCCGAAATGGAAGTTCTTGACTTGCATGATATGTGGTTTCAACAAGACGGTGCCACATGCCACACAGCACGCGAAACAATGGCGCAATTGCGAGGCGAGTTTGGTGAACAGTTAATTTCACGTTTCGGGCCGGTCAATTGGCCGCCTAGATCGTGCGATTTGACACCATTAGATTATTTTTTGTGGGGGTATGTCAAGGCTAATGTCTATAGGGACAAGCCCGCTTCGATTGACGCACTGGAAGCCAACATCCATGCATTCATTCGTGAGATACCGGCCGATATGTGTGAAAGAGTATGCCAAAATTGGACTCAGC
The DNA here is from genome assembly GCA_963921185.1 of Dasysyrphus tricinctus. Lineage (NCBI taxonomy): Eukaryota > Metazoa > Arthropoda > Insecta > Diptera > Syrphidae > Dasysyrphus > Dasysyrphus tricinctus. The sequence goes on along the minus strand of OY992530.1, from coordinate 220,377,547 downwards.
GGATGGGCTACCTGAGACGCAGCCGCGGTCAACATTTGCATGAAATTATCCTTAAACATTAAATTGCAAGGTTCAAACTATCGATTCAAATAAATATTTCATTCATTTTTTCGAATTTTTTGTGTTTTTTTTTTTTTTTTTAAGTTCTAAACCTCTTAAAAAATCACCCGTTAGTTATAACTTCTGTTTTAGATGTCCGATCTTCAAAGTTAAGGTCTTTAATTTAAAGATCAATATCAGGCTACATTACTGTATTGCATTTTTTGAGGATAGTCAAATTGTTTCATACTAGAAATCAGATTGAGTCTCAAATCGATTTTATTTACACTTTTCAAAATGCAAATGTGTATGAAAAATTTCACAATTTTGAAAAATAATGCTCTAAAAAGTTACTGCCCCGACCCTCCTCTACAAATTTGTTGCAGGGGCACTTTTCTATATTTTTCACCTTAAAATTGATTTTAATTTAACACTTGTCGAGAGCTTCTTCAGAGCTTCTCGCCGTCTTTTTCATCTTAAATGGATAAGAATATGCAAATGTGTTTCGAGTGCGGCACAACTGTCATAGCCATAAGATACGTAGTATTCGTGAGGATTTGGTCACTTTCGGGGATGTGTTGTAGGAACTTCCGTGTTATTAAACTGGTCAAGAGTATGATGGCTGTTTAACAATGCCGCGTTGGGCGTCGCGTTGAAAGATTTTCCTGTCAACGCAAAAGTTCAGGCATTGGAATTCCTGTTTAGTGTTTACAATGACACGTTGAGCATTATGTTACGATTTTGCATCCATTAGTAGGTACACAAACCAACGTAACGTAAGCGGCTGCAACGCAAAAGTAGAGATTATTCAACTTTTGCGTGCGTATTGACATTTTGATTTCAATTTAAAGTGCCTCTACACTATCCCACAAAGTATTAACACATGTCAGAATAAAGTGGGAAGAAATTTCATACGACTGCCAAATTTGTGTGATGTAGCTGACTTTCATAATTTCCTTCCACACTTGCATCAAAAATCAGTTTCACCATAACCTCAAACACCCAAGTGGGATAGAAAGTGTGATGGTTTTAGAACTGATCCTAAATATTTTCATGTATTAACACATGTCAAATCGTGTCGGATGCGCTGTCAAGTTGTGTGTGATGAAATTTCATATTTTGTTTCCACACTATTATACATGATTTCTTCACACTTTTTTGATATGTGTTAATACTCAGTGGGATAGTGTGGAATGGCTATTAGGTAAGTGGCCATCTTGTGTTGACAAAAAAATTGAATATTTTTGCTCGATTTATCTCGACGCGGCCGTAGCGCTTGTTAAATGTAACAAACGCATCGCGAACGCGAACGCGTCGTTGTAAAACAGCCATGAATCCGATTAAGAAGATTGGAGAGAAACCAGGAAACGACGACAGCAGTCACTCTCACTGCCGAAGAGAAGTAAGATGTATAATTGATTTTGGCCGTTTTAACAATCGTCAAGTCAACGGCCGTTTTCGAAAAAGTCATCTGCGTCAAAAATGCATTTGCAGATTGTTCTCTAACGCAAACTGCTAAAGTCACATGTTCGAAACATCATCTGCGGTGCAGCTGTGCAGTAAAAAATCGAGTTGACGATAAAAAAATGGATACCAGAGCGTGTTCGTAAACATCAAATGCGTTTGCGAGTAAGTTGAATGATGTTAATCAAACCAATTTTGTGCAAGCAGGACAATTGCATATGACGATTGCAATCTGCGTCAAGAAATGACGATCATTTGGCGATCAAATTGACTTTAATTTGACGTTTTCGAGAACTGCAAACGTCAATTCATTTGTCAAATGATCGTTATTTTCTGACGCGAATATTGCTTTTGTAAGCACAAAGTCTCTTTTATCAACGTCATTCAGTTTTCTTGCAAGCGAATTTGACACGTTCTCAGTCTTCTCAATATTTTTGTCGTCAACTCGAGTTTTACTGCAGAATTGCACCGCAGATGATGTTTTGAATATGTGACTTTTGCAAACTTCCTAACCGAACACAATGCTTATGCAGTAAAACTTGTAATTGACTATTGGAACAGAAGACTTTTGCAGTTTGCGTTTGAGAACATTCTGCAAATGCGTTTTGACGTAGATAACATTTTCGAAAACAGCCTTTAACTGACACTGTATAGCAGTTATGAAAGAGATAATTGCTTTCTTCAAATTTCAAACTCATATCGCTTTGTGTGACCAGGAGAGCGGTATGAAGTGTACTCAAATCGGTAGACCTCATCAAGATTGTGGAAACTCACGAAATTGCCCCCCCCTGAAAGAAATCCTGGATCCGCGCCTGATCTCAATACCTAATGATAATGAGCTAATAGTACGTGTAAAGTAGCTATTTCTTAATTATTAATTTTTCAATGTTTTTCGGTCATTGAAAAGTTGATGAAGAAATATTAAGTTGAAGGTTATATGAATCAATCCAAGGGAAACCTTTCAGAGCAAAGCGAATGAATTTATGTTGTATTGATTCGAAACGACTTTTATGAATTTCATAGAAGGGTGTCCAAATATGAGAGGCATACTCAAGATGAGGTCGTACATTATAGTTATATAGAGAAAGAGTAACATACGAATCGTTAAATTCTTTTGCCCAACGTTTAATAGATCCAGCTTAGAGCTCGCTGTTTAACAATGTAATTTATGTGTTCTGTGAGTTCTTAATTAGAGCTTAATTGAACACCAAAATCCATGAAGCTAAAGACACGGCACAGTTTGTGCTGCGAAATAGAATAATTAAAAGCACTTGCAACTCGTTTTCTTGAAACCTAAAGTAATTGTTTGAAATTTTACAGGGTTTAGGTAAAGACCATTTTTATCACACCGCAGAGTAAAGCTGTGAATATCAGCCTGCGAAAGACGTATGGCTATGGTCAGCTCTAATTGTCTTGAAAATGTTCATATCATCGGCAAATATAAGAATTTCACTGGAACGTATGCATGACACAACATCATTTATAGCGAGAATGAATAGAAAAGGGCCCAAATGACTTCCCTGAGGTACACCAGGTGACCATTAATTGGCTTTAAAAGGGATTGTCGAGATGGAGGATCTATTTTAGTGTACTCAGATTGGTGGGTTTTCCAACCAAAATAGTCGGCAAAAACCTCTTTGGTGGTATTTAATTTATTATTTTTAATGCGTTTGTGTTTTACTCTATGAAAAATAAAATTTAAAAGTATCTAATGGAGGCAACCAGGATTATAGTCTAAGAGCTCGCAACATATTTATGGTGTGAAGGGAACCCAGCCGATATTAATGTTACAGGTGGTCTTGGTGAAGGTGATAACGTGCCAGCACGTAGCGGTCCCGTTTACGAGAAAAAGTGCATCAAAAGTATAACTTTTCTCAAAATTTAATTAGTGAGGGAATTTCAAGCGCTTCTGTCAGGGGTTATGGGCCACTTAGACGTCTGCCACGTATGTACAATTGTACATATTCGTACTCACGGAGTCAAGACCTTTCATTTGAGATATATTTCAAGTAGTTACCTATAATTTTAAAAACACGAAAAGACTTGCAATTTCAAAGACATCTGTCGAGGGCTTTGGGACCACTTAGATGTATGTCGTAACCATATTTGTAATCAGCGAGTCGAGGGCTTCAGGTGTATTGCGTATGAAGTGGTTTCCCTCACTAATGAGGAAAGTTGTACTTTTGATGCACTTTTCCTCATAAACGGTACCACTACGTGCTCGCAGACGAAAAACATATTCGTTATCACCTTCACCAGTTCTACCCGTAACATTAATATCGTATGGTTTCCTCTCACGCCAAAAATATGCTGTCATGTCAGCTCTTGGTCTATTAGATCTGAACAGTAATAAATGAATTTCATTAAAATTTGTATTTAATTTCAAATATACTGTAACATTGCTACTACTGTACGTTTTATATCTTGCTATAGAAATATGTAAGTGACTGCTGGCAGAAAGTTGAAGCTTACAAAGCTAGACAGTCAAAGTCAAGTTATTACTAATGTATACAACAGGTTTTAACCGGATTAACAACAGCGTTTCAGCACAGATACTAGAGTTACATAGATATCGCATCCAGTACAAATAAAAATGGCCATTTTTTCAATATTTTGTGATTGCAAGCTCTTTTGTTTCGTCCTCAAAAATCGAGTCGGTTGATCAAACTACTGATGACTTGTTGTTGACGTTTTGAATTTATGTCTATGCATGTAAATCTATCTTTTTAAACACCATACGTTTTCCATAACTCTCACAATATTGATATAAATGGGATGTAGCTCTACGTCCCACGATAAAAAAGTAGTCATTTTTATTTGCTCTGCGTGCGATATCTATGTAACTATAGTATCTGTGGTTTCAGTTTCCTTTAACTGTATTTAACTGGCTATCAAAGGTTCTTGACCGATTTTATATTTTAAATTATTTTACTCGAACCGGTACCCCTCATGATTCTGGGGGGATATTTTCGGCAAAACATGATACAGTTTCTTAGGTACTCTATTTTTTGATTTCATGATCGATTTTTAATTTTTGTGCTTAAATGGAGGAAACAAATTTGAGTACAAATTTGGTTGGTCTCCTCTCACTACATTAGAGGATATTCGGGAGTTAGTGCGAATAGTTAGCTTCCAAAATTTTCATCACAATATCTAGAACATCATTATAATGGCGATCGTTTTTACCTAAAATTTCAGATCGTACTTTTTGTAAAACTATAAAAGAAATGAAAGAGATCCGATGACAAAGAATAATTTTGAGTAATAAAACTTGAAGGAATATCAATCGATTTAAGCAATTGATATTTCTAGCTCTTTATTCCGTTTACATTACTATCCCCACCATTTTCATCATCTTCAACTTTCTTACAACAGTAAACAAAAAAAATGGAGTACCGAAATTTTGTCATGATAAATTGATTGTTGTTTTAATTTTTGAAATCTATGGATTTTTACAGCGTTGGTGACAGTCCAAAAATTTTCAATTTTTTTTCTCAGCTCTTCTCACTTTTTTCATCGCAATTTTTTTATTACGGTATAAACAAAAAATAATAAAAAATGGCGTATTAAGATTTTGTCATGACAAATTGACTGTCGTTTTAAATTTTGAAATCGATGCATTTGTACGGCGCGGTGCGGCGCTGCTGGTGTTTGTCTAAAAATGTTCATCTTTTTTTTTTTCTCGGCATTTCTTACTTTTTTCATCATAACTTTTTTATTACGGTAAATAAAATTGATTGCATTTGAAGGGCCCAGAGGAGAAATGGCTTCAGTCCACTGTTAAAAAAAAAACTGAACTAACAATAACATCTTGTAGTTTTGTCTGGATACTATCGGATTTAATAGATTTACTATAGCTCTTTGCACAAAAGACTTGGAAATCTAGCAAATGGCATACAGTAGGTACTTTATCAAAAACTTTGTTTTCGAAAGTTCCTTTTGCCTCATCAAAAAAAATAAACAACTCTAGAAAAGAAGTTGTAGAACAAACTTGTAGAAAATTTATTTTCCTACAAAATGTTTTTAGTAAATCTTCCCGATAAGTCCTTTTTCTGAAAGAAATATTGCATTTTGTTAAATAATCTTAAATTTGGGTTTAATCTTTGTATAGATACTCATCATATCTTTTTGCTCTAATAAAACAAATTTCGAAAAAAAAAAATTATAAACTTTTCAATTAAATCCATACAGGATAGGATTGTTATATTTGTAAATTAATTACCCCGTACTATTGCTAGTTCTTGAAATGCTTACACCGCTGACGATCGGAGTAAAGCCCAGTGCAGATCCTCAGGATTTTCATTTCGAATATTTGTAGTTCCTTCATAGACGTTTTTTGGAGATGTTGAACCAAACTTTGAAGCTGTAACTGATGACTATGGTCTCAAGAGCTGCTTATAGATTAGAAGTTTTGTCTGTTGGCTTAGCCCAGTTTTCTTCTTCATCGGCGGGTAGAGGCAGTGTGGAAAGCTTTTTTGAGGATAGTCTGTGAATGTGGGTACAATCTCAGCACCTCATTGAAGTTGATATCTAGATATTTGGCCCTCTGTTTGGCTGGTAGGTAACCCTTACCGTTTGAGAGTGTAAGGGTGATGCTTCTGCAGCTTCCAGCTGAAGAACCGCGTCTGCCCCCTGGTCTTCTGAAGCAGACAAGCGGAGCTTGATTGAGTTGATCCGGATACCCTATTTGGTGTAAAAATGTAATACTTTAATACTTTGCGGTTGCGTGCCTCAACTGTTTGGACAGCTATCAATGGAGGGAATTATGATATGAGCAGTATGTAAGTGTAAGCGTTATTCACTTGAAATTGGTGGGTAAGATATCATGATGTTGTAGAGAAGTGGTCTAAGTTTGTGTCGATTTGAAGTTCATCACTTGCATGTAAAAATTCCTTAAAGAAAGGGAAGACAATATAATTTTAATTACTGCTAACGGAAAGCCTAGTATGTAGAGTTTATGGATAAGGCCTTCAATCCTTACACTGTCGACTGCTTTCTCTACGTCCAGGAAGCATCCGACAGTTCTTGATTGATTGTTCTTAAAAGCTGTACTGATGTCATGACGAAACTCCAGGAGTGGATGAAGGATAGAATATTTTTTCCGGAAACTGCACTGCTTGTCTGAGATGATTTTGTTTCCGCTGCAGAACTTAGCTTCCTGGGCTTACTCAGATGGTTGAGCTGGGATATCGGCCTGTAGTTGGTAACCATTTCCTTTCACCTTTCTCGGGAATTGCCACGATTTTTGCAGTTTTCCACTTCTGGGGACCATGCTCCTTTCACCTTTCTTGGGAATCACCACTATTTTTGCATTTTTCCACTTCTGATGAAGGTTGGTGATGCAGTTGCTGAAGATGATGGCTAACAACACCATCACCGTTTGTGGAAGCCTTTTTAGAACAAAGCTGGATACCCCCTGCGAACCATTATCTACAACAAACAATAAAAGTCAAATGTAAACATTTTTGGTAATTTAAAAAAAAACCAGTAACTCCGATAGCCTGTCGGAGGTGCCCCAGGTTCCACTGCCGTGGAGGTGCTTCATATTGAACTTTTTTACTTATCGCTTTTTTTAATAATTTTTTGTACAAAGATATTCCTAATTTGCATTAATAAATACACTGAATTACAAAAAAAGTGGCGCACCTTGAAATTTTGCAATATTTTTTGGTGATTTAAAAAACGTTTTTTTTAATACAGTTTTGTTTATTAAGATTAAAATAAGTACTTCGTTAAAAAAAAAAAAAACATTAAAATAAGTCCTTCATTAAAAAAAAAATCTGAAAAAATAAAGCTATGCAGAAACATAGCGGCCTATTATCAAAATGATTACAACTTATCAAAAATTATGATTGCGCCACTTTTTTTGTAACTCAGTGTAGTTATCAACACTTTATATTGGATACTTAAGAATACTTTCCAAAGAACTTACCCAGAAAAATAGCTATTGAAAGTGCTGCGCTCTCGAAGGGTGCCACCCTGTTCAGTTTTATACTTTTTTTTGCCAATGTCCTAAACGGCTTCAATCGGTCTAATATTAAATAGATTCACACGTGCCAACTTATTACCTACATCTCGTGGAATTTTCTCATTAAAGGCTTAAAAGATATCAGTAAAATTTTGTATAAATTTTTCCAAATAATTTTCAAGGAAATATTTTTAAAATTAAAAAATAAAAATATATTTTCGAAAGTTCGATATATCAAGAACCATCGATAATTTTTTCCTGAAGTATAATTTTAAGTATATATCAACATTTTAATATTAATTAATAATTAATTAATTTGTATTTAAATTAATTTTATTTTAATTATCTTATAGGAATCTATATAACAATTAAGGGAATTGCAAAAGTGCGATGGACGGAAAGCAGAAGTCGATACAACAGTAATACAAAGAAAACCGAGCACTACACTGTGGCATATACTGGCGATCGTAAGTATTTGCACTCAGAAACACTTGTCGTTGGCAGTATGGTTCTACCTGTTGGAACGCACGAATACACCTTCACTACGCCATTACCACAACAAATTCCATCATCAATATCTGACGAATACGGTCATGTCACCTATGAAGTTGAATTAAAACTCGACCGTCCCATGCGTTTTGACAATGTCTATTCAAATTGTTTTACCGTCATTCATCCATTGAATCTCAACTTTGATCCATCTTATTTAGTAAGCATGATTTCGTTGTATCTCTGAGATATACATTTTTTTTTAACTATATCTTCTAGCAACCAGTTGTCGCCGTAGAAGAGAAATATTTTTGTTGTTGGTGTTGCGCATCAGGACCTATGAACTCTGAGCTTCGCACTGAATTTGGTGGATATGCACCTGGCCAAAAACTTAATTTCACTGTAACACTTGATAATGAATCAGATAGGGACATCGAAGGGTGTTCTGTCGAATTGATTCAAAAAATCTCTTTCCATAGTGACTCTCCAGAACACAAGGAAAAAAAAGTAAAAAATGTTATTGCTACGGTAGAATTGGAAGGTGTCACTAGATTTTGTAAGAAATTACATGAGGGACATTTTACGATCCCACCTCTTCCTCCATCATCGGTTGGCTCTGATGATATTATAAGAGTGTACTACTACTTGAAAGCTGAAATAGAAACCGGCTGTTTTAGCAACAATGAAGTTTTGCATACTAATTTTACTATAGGAACTGTTCCCTTGTATGCTTCTGCTACAAACCCCGAGAATGTAATCACTGTTCAGCCAACAGCACCAGCTGATAACACAGATGGAGACGGAAAGGATATGCCACCACAGTATGGATCAGTTGGTAATTAAAAAGAAACCATTCATTAATGATTTGTACTAATTTATGTAATTCTCAGTTCCTCCATCATTCGAAGAGGCCACAGGCATGAACAAACCATTCAGGGATGCCGAAGCTGACGAACATAGGACGCTTGATCCCTATGTTCCGAAATATCCGGTTTATCATAATTTTGCCACGCCATCTGCTCCTGGAAATAATGAAGTGCCTCTGACAAAAGAAGCTGAAGCTTATCAATCTTCCATGCCAACGCAAGCGTCAGCACCACCCACTACAGAAGGATTGCCACCATATCCACCTGTCGCTCCTTCTTCATCACCATTGGGATTGCCTTATCCGTCAGCAAACGTGACAGCACTGCCATCGCTTCCTTATCCAGCACAAGGTTTTAATGGGATGCCTGTGCCTGGAACAGCTGAGAGAGTTACGAGTTCAGTTGAAAATCAGCAAGAGCAAGGGCCCAGCTTAGGTTGGCAGCCACAAGCATAAACTAAAAAAAAGATATAAAAAGCCTGCATTTACTACAATCTATTTTATATAACAGCCTTAAATGTTTTGTATTCAAATGTTGTATATTTTGTTTGTCAAAGTATTCAATAAGAATAAGTAAAGATTTTATATAGTTTTGGAGAAGCTTTTTAAATTCAAAAATTCTTCACGATTATTTCTCTTTTTAGTATAGAATGCAATTTATGTGTATAACCATTAAATAAGATTGGAGTGAAGATCACGTCAAAGAATTCCATTTCCAAAAGTCTTCCTGTAAACAAAAAATAGCGTTTAGTCAGGTCAATCTATGTATGTAAAAATGAGGCCTAATTTTCAACAAAAAGCACACGGTATAATTGCCCAAATTTATGGCCAAAACTACAAAAAAAATTACGATTTGTTGTTTTTGTTCAATGCCAAGTTGTTAACAAATAACATGAGTTTTGAACCTGAAATTAGACGCAACCCGGATACAATTTTTTGTTGTTTTGGAACTAGATATTTACTTGGGACTTGGGACCCTGGGAGACTGAGCTCCACTGGGGCAAATTTTTGTATGCTTTTGTACGTAGGTATACATTACATAAGGGTGTCGCCTATTTCACTAAATGGCCTTTTAATGTCAGACACCCCCCAAATTAAAAGTGAATGTCCAAGCAAAAAGCAAAATTGCGGCCGAGGTCATTTACATACATATTTTAAAAGGATTTTCACTGTTAAATGGGGGGGGGGGGAGAGGGGGGATAGAAGCTATTGATTTTTCATAGAAAAGTTTGATTCATATGAAACAAATAATAGTACAGAGTGTTACAAAAGCCATGGATAACATTTGTTTTATAAAATTTTTGGTCTTGGTTGACAACAAAAAAAACAAATAACTTAGTTTAAAAAAAAAATGATTTAAAGGATGTTTGATTTTAGAAAATGATTTTGGGAATTAACGGAAAACCTAATATAGATTTATACGACTTTATGTAAACAAATTTTAACTTTGTTCCTGCACTTATTACTTCATAGCTTTTACATTTATCGACTGATTTTGCCAACCTTTAACTCATATTTTTTCTAAAAAAAATTATCTTTGACATGAGTCCTTTAAAGTATCTATAATCTTATTTTTACTCATATGGAGCAACCAAAAACAAGAAATATTTCAAAAATTCGCGTTTTTAAAAACTTTGAGCACCGCAGTAAATTAACTAAAATTCAATCGGGCTAACACAAACAGAACATTGTCGGAAGAAGACAGATCAGCCATTCATAAAATATAAAGTTAATGTTGCTAAGCTAAACCGTTAACGACATGTATGCCAGTATCTGAAAAAATAGCTAAGAAAATGGTTTTTTTACACATCTCCAAAACGCGTCTTTGGAAAATATGTTTTTTCTGAGGACCTACTTTTCCGTCAGCATGACCTTAAATTTTGTAAGGTAGTAAGTTTGCTTGCTCCAAATAAAATTAAGAATTCCTATTTTCAGATATTACGCATATGGAAACAGTAATTTTAATTCATTTAAATACTGACTGTAAGGACAAGGACTTAGGCTATCCCTTAAATTTCATAGCGCATATGGAATTTTTACTTGAAAGTAGATTTACTATCCCGATGGGAGACGAGGGGCTAAAAATCCACAAAACCCCTACCTGCACACTGGCTTGGTAGATTTTATTAATTATCAGGGGGTTTAGATGGGTCAACTTTGTTGACAACATTGCTTTTTGCTCCGAAAAAAGTTATATGCAGTTCAGAAAAAAAATTTTAAATTTTTGATTTTCCTATTTTTCAAAAATATTTCAACATTTTGCAACTTCGTTTTTTCTCTGAGTGATTTCGATGAAATTGACAAAGGCAATGTCTGATCATCATCGTGTCCTGTAACCCCAGCTGGGGCATAGGGCGTCAACAAAACGTCTCCATCCTTCACGGTCTGCTGCAAGGTACTTTAGCTGTGGCCACGTCTTTCTCTGGGATTCTGCTTCCACTAAGACAGTTGATTTCCATGTTGTTCTTGGTCTTCCAACCCGCCGTGCACCCTGAGGATTGCATTCAAAGGACTGCTTTGCAATTTCATCGTTTGGTTTCCTCAGTGTGTGACCAATCCAACACCATTTACGCTTTCTTATGTCGACATCCAGCCGCTCTTGACTTGTCCTGTGCCACAATTCCTCATTTGATATTATTTGTGGCCATCGAATCTTTATAATTTGGCGAAGACAGCGATTCACAAAAGCCTGCAATTTCTTCGAAATGATAGACGTGACTTTCCAGGTTTCACAAGCATATAACAGCACGGATTTGACATTGGATTCGAAGAATCTCAACTTAGTGCGTAAGGAGATTTGACTTGATTTCCAGATTGGGGACAGAGTACCGAAGGCAGCACGAGCTTTATTTATTCTACTTTTAACCTCCAGATCCGTACCACCGTTTGCAGAGACAATACTGCCAAGGCAGTTAAACTGCTCCACTACTTCAACTGGCGTCTCCTGTAGAATAATACGCTGCTGTGTGGAGCGGCCTGTGAGCATTATTTTTTGTCTTTTTGCTATTTATTTTTATAGTTTATCCAACAAAAATGTGCAGTACAGGCAAGATAGCGATGGATATATGACAGGACCTCGTAAGAAGTTTTGGGGAGTTTTACAGAATCGATAAAAAACTGTTTTTAAAGAGTTACTAAGTTGAAAATAAATAAAAATATTAATCAATTATCCAGTTTTGGCTTTCTTCGTGGTTTAATTATATTATTTTCCGAAATTATTTGTCCTTTTAGCTTTTACGGTAACATACGAGGTATTGTCTTTTTTTTTTCCTTTCTTACGGGGTCCTGCAGTGTTTGAAAGAAATTTTTTGTTTCTTTGATAAAAATAAAAATAATGTTTCATAGAATTCATATTAATATTATTTTTTTTACTAAACAAAATAATAATTTTAACAACATAAACTAATATTATTAATAGTAACATTGGTTCAAAAAAGCTTTTCATTTAAATAAAAAAAACGCAACAAAAACAAAACTTTTTATTTATAAGTAAAACATTAGAGAAACTTTGATTTCAGCTACGTGGTATACAAAAAAATAAATAAGCGTTAAAAATTAATTTGTACATTATTAGGTACTAGATTTCACAAGTAACTGCAGTTGTGTTAGAAATAACATTTAACGTTTATATTAATAAACTTAAGAAAATAGTGTAACAAAACGGGTCAAAAGGAACAAAAACTTTTTAGGTTGACTATGTTTTTATAGCTAAATAAATAAAAAATCAAATAAAGCCTTCTTAGTTAATTTGCACATTATTATAATTCGAAAATGGTTGCAGTAGGTAATCGTCCAAATAATATTTTATTTAATTATCGATAAATTTTAGTGAATCATAGTAGGGCAAATAGTCTCTTGTTATGACAGCTTTTATTTCCTGAAGGTGGTCATATTTTTTTTGAAATTTTAAGTGGAAATAGATGTAATTGTTCAAATATAATATCAGACATAATAACTTTGCTGGGTCTAACAGGTTAAATCTCGTATTGATCATTAAAATTCAATTTGTAAGTAATAGTTCCCTGAAAGTATCGGAAAGATTTAACATCTGTGACACAGGGATCATTAGCTTTTTTCCCTGGCCTAACAGAACTGTATTTAAAGAATTTTTTATTTTTATTTTATTTATTTATTAAAGTTGTCTGTAGCAAGTTTATTTTAAAAGGTTCTTAAAAACTTTTTATCTTATTGTTAATTTAAGTTCAAATACTCACCAAAGAACACTATTTTGAAAATGTAAGTAAAGTTAATTCGATATAACAGTCACTAGCTCGAAAACTTTGCACACGACACTAAGCTTCACATTCAATTTAAAGAGACTAACGAGGTACTGCACATTATTTGCAAAATATTTTTATTCGAGGTTTTGTTTTTTCAAGTTTTCTTATTTTTTTTAGAACAAACTCTTTTAACCAAAAATGTCAACAGGTGGCGCTGATTTTTCTGCTTTTTATGAGCCCAAAATCAAAAAATTGATTTTTTCTTCTTACGAGGTCTTGCCATCTAACCATCGATAGGGCGTTTGCCTCGCATTCTGCCTATAGTAGATTGCATAAATCTGTCCTTCATTAAAGCTCTCTCAGGGTTGTCGTAGCGTTTTTTTTACATGAACCCAAATATAAAAGAATAGTATGTAGGGTTACCGCACTTTTTTATATAGAAATTTTCATTTAATGTTTTATTTATAAAAATTAAAACACAATTATCTTTTTCCACACCACCCTGATAGCCTAGGAAAAATGTACAAATAAATTGCCAATCTGCGGAAAAATTCCAACTGAAGATTTTTGAATGCAATTATCTTTATTTGTGCCTGAGGAATACGCATGCGAAAGTCTACAAACGAAACTGGCTTGCGTTAAAAGTTATTCAAGGTTAAATGTCGAAAATACCGGTTTTCCACGTATAACTTTGAAACGGTACATGGTATTAAAAAGTAATGCATACATAACTTGTAGATAATATGATTATCTACAAGAAATGTTAACACACTTTTTTTTCTCTGACAGATGGTTAAGAAGATATCGGCGTTTCAAAAAACGTAAATTGACGAAAATATCCCTTTTTTGCGTATAACTCAGAAATGGTGAATGTTATTGAAAATATTTATAGGCAAAGTTTGTATACTATGTTACCCTCTATTAAAAAAAAAATTAAATTTTTTCTAAGAGAAATAATTTTAAAGATATAATTATTTGAAAAATTTCGTCAAAAAACTGAAATTCCAGACTTTTGCTTTTAAATCTTAAATAACGAAATGTTCATAAAATAATTTATGTTCAGCTTATAGACTATAATGTAGTCTATAAAAAAAATTTACACACTTTTTTCCACACGAGTGACCAGTAACAAGATATTGCTACTTTAAAAAGGTTAAGTATTGAAAATAAGGATTTTTCGCTTACCACTCTTAAACGGTATATGTTAGAAATTTTATTTTTACACAGTTTGTAGGTTATTTACCCTTCTACAAGAAAATAAAATAAAAAATTTTTTGTTTGCGGTTATTTAAAAGATATAATATTTTATATAAAATGCACAAAAGTCAAAAATAACGGTATTTTGCGGTTTTCTCTTAAATGGTGAAGTTTTTGAAAAATAATTTATACTTTTTGTATAAACAAAAATATTCTCTATAAGAACTCTTATGAAGACTTTTTCGATATAAGGCCCCAATAAAAAGATATTGAGACTTCAAAAAGTATCAATTTTCGAAAATGCTGGTTTTTCCGGCCCAAAATGATTCGCCCAGTGACATAAAATAATAATAGGATTTTTTAGAGAGACATAGTACAAACATTTTTTCATCCTGAGGGGGGGGTCTATCTCCCCCCAATTAACCGGGAGGAGCAATTTTCTGAAAATAGTACTAAAATTAAAAAAAAAAATTTAAACAAATGGCAACACTTAAAATAAAGTACTATATTTTTTTTGAGATTTTCAAGTTTGTTTTTTAATTATTTTTTCAAAATAAGTTATTCCTGCCAATAGTTTTCGAAAAAAATACCTTCATACCCAACATTAAAAAAAAAAAACTGAAAAAATTATATAGGTACTGTTCTTTTTTCAAAATATGAAATCAAGAATTATGTTAGTTTATATTATACACTTTTCCTGTAATTTTTAAATGAACACTGAAAACCAGATGGTTTTATGCCATCTAGTTTTCGAGAAAATTGTAAACTAAGAAAACTATTTCTTTATTATATGTTTTTTTGGTAGTATATCTAGGAAAAATGCATTACCACTTCGGGAAAGCTCCAAGCTAAAATTTTTAAGCGCAATTATCTTTAAATTACCATAAAGAATACTCGGGCAAAAGTCTACACACGAATCTGGCTTGCGCTAAAATTTATTCCAGGTCAAACACCAGCAAAATCTTCTTTTGGAGCAAAACCTTTTTTTTTGTTGGATAGTATCAAGGAAAAAATTCATTTCCACTTGAGGAAAATTCCAAGTTAAATTTTTTAAGCGCAATTATCTTTAAATTGCCATAATAAATACTCGTGCAAAAGTCTACATACGAATCTGGCTTGCGCTAAAAATTATTCAAGGTCAAAAGCCAGCAGAATCTTCTTTTAGAGCATAACCTTTTTTTTTGGATAGTATCAAGGAAAAGGAAGATTCTGCTGGCGTTTGACCTTGAATAACTTTTAGCGCAAGCCAGATTCGTGTGTAGACTTTTGCCCGAGTATTCTTTATGGTAATTTAAAGATAATTGCGCTTAAAAATTTTAACTTGGAATTTTCCCGAAGTGGTAATGCATTTTTCCTAGATATACTACCAAAAAAAACATATTGTAATATTTTCTCAGGTTCGTTAATAAAACTTATTTACTTTATTCAAAACGTCCACTTATTTATTTCGCAAAATAAAACACTTTACTTTTCTTACTACAAACAAAACGATTTATTATTCACCACTGAATTAATTCACAAACTTTACTTTTCACTTTTATTACAACCAACTTTATTCATTCACGATTAAAAACAAAACTGTCTCGCTGCCGTTAAAACATGTGCCTTTTATACTTCTTTTCCAAACTCTGGAAATAAGGAGAACGTTCTGGTCTCTGCTTCCAGAGCTTTCCGTAGGGGAAATTTCCCAATAATTTCCCTTCCAAAAGCTTTTATTTGACAGCTGGTAAATCTGCTATAATCCGGCAGGTGGCGCTTCCTTCGTTTGAGAGTTGCTATAATTATAGCTAATAAGGGTATGTTTGCACTGCGACCGTAAGCTTTATTGTGTCCGTTTGTTTGCATTTCGGAGTCGTTATAGTTCAAATATGGAAAGTTATTACACTGCCCCCCTCTTAGGATTGATCGTCCCGAGCAAATCCATCACTTCCATCACCATTATAATGATGTAAACGGTCGCTGTGAACTACTTTTAGTTTGCCTCTTAATCCTCTCTGAATGCGGTAGACGACATCGTTTATTCGTGCTACGACAGTATAAGGGCCTTCCCAATTTTGCTGAAGCTTCGGTGAGAGTCCCTTCCGACGGTGGGGATTATAAAACCACACAAGGTCTCCCACTTGGAATCCAGTCGTTGTGGCTTTTGCGTCGTATCTTGTTTTCATCCGATCACTCGATAGCTTTATATTTGCCCTCGTCCTTTCGTGAATGTCAACTAGCTTTTCTTTGAGGTTGTCCACGTAGTCGTCAATTCCTTGTGGCTCACTTGTATAACATCCAAATTTGATTTCGCTTGGTAGTCGTATTGTGGTCCCGAGCAGGATTTCTGATGGTGTATGTCCTGTTGAGCTATGTACCGCACTTCGATAGGCCATCAAGAATAATGGAATATGCCGATCCCAGTCTCGTTGGTTGTCGCTTACAACTTTGGAAAGGTGTTCTTTAAGGGTCCGGTTGAATCGTTCAACCATCCCATCAGATTGTGGGTGAAGCGGTGTTGTCCTCGTCTTTTTAATGCCAAGGAGTGTACAAACTTCCTGAAAAATTTTGGACTCGAAGTTCCTCCCTTGATCTGAATGGAGTTCCATAGGTACACCAAACCTGCTTACCCAGTTGAAAACAATCTGATCCGCGACTGTTTTGGTTTCCTGGTTTGGGATGGCAAATGCCTCAGGCCACTTGCTGAAGTAGTCCATTACTACCAGAATGTATAGGTTTCCGTTTTCGGTTTCTGGAAAAGGGCCTGCAACGTCTATTGCAATCCTCTCAAAAGGCGTGCCCACATTATACTGCTGCATTCTACTCTGGACTTTTCTGCCTGGTCCCTTGCTTGCAGCACAAGTATCACATTTTCGGCACCATTTTTCGACATCTTCTCTTGCATGTAGCCAGTAAAATCGCTGCCTAACCTTTTCCAGTGTCTTATTCACCCCCAAATGTCCTCCGGAAGCTCCCTCATGCATCTCTTGAAGAACATCATTAACCTTGGAACGAGGTACGACTAGCTGCATCACATAAGATTTGCCGTCTGTGGATTCCCACTTTCGTCTTAGTACTCCTTCTTGTACATGAAGTGAGTCCCATTGTGCCCAATACGCTTTAAGAGTTGGACTTCTATCGGAGATGTCACCCCATTCTGGTTTCTCTTGGTGTTCCTTCCACGCAAGAATGGGTTCAATATCCAAGTCTTCTTGTTGGGCAGTCCTCAGTTCTTCGTTACTCCAACCGTAAATGGGATCAGCTCTTAGTCGGTGGATAGCAGCAACTTCCTTCTCTTCCTGACGTGTGCAGTGCTTGCAGTCCGGTTTGCATGGTCTCCGAGATAAGGCATCTGCATTTGAGTGCAACCTTCCTCTTCGATGTTGGATCTGGTAGTCGTATGTCTGCAATCTCTCGATCCACCTCGCCACTTGACCTTCTGGATTTTTGAAGTTCAAAAGCCAATTAAGTGCGCCATGGTCTGTTCGAAGAAGGAACTTTTGTCCATAGATGTACTTATGGAAGTGTTTTGTAGCCGATATTAGAGCTAGAAGTTCTCTTCTGGTCACACAGTAGTTTCTTTCTGACTTTGAGAGTACCTTGCTGTAGTAGGCGACAACCTTCTCTTCTCCTTCGTGAACTTGTGAGAGTACGGCACCAATTCCCACGTTACTAGCGTCAGCGTCAATGATGAAAGGTTTCCCTGGTGTCGGATAGGCCAAAACTGGTGTATTGCATAGGCGCTGCTTAAGTTCCCGGAAGCTTTTCTCGCACTCGCTTGACCATTTGAACGGTTTGCCTTTCTCTGTTAACTGGTGCAAACTTTTCGCGATTCCAGCAAAATCCTTCACAAATCGTTGATAGTACGTGGCTAGACCAAGAAAGCTTCGGAGTTGATGTTTATCCTGTGGTGTTGGCCAATTCTTTACAGTGTCAACTTTTTCAGGATCAGTCTTCACTCCTTGGGAAGAGATGATATGTCCCAAGTATTTTACCTCAGACTTGAAAAATTCGCACTTGTCTGGATTCAATTTCAAGTTTGCTTCTCGAAGCCTCTGGAACACGGCCTTAAGGTTTCCACAATGCTCATCAAATGTCTTACCATATACGATGACATCGTCCAAATAGACTAGGCAAGATTTCCAAGTAAGTCCTTGTAAAACGCACTCCATCAAACGCTCAAATGTTGCCGGAGCGTTGCATAGTCCGAAAGGCATCACATTAAATTGCCACAGACCATTTCCTGTGGAGAAAGCCGTCTTCTCTCGATCTTCTGGATGGATTTCTACCTGCCAGTAGCCACTCTTCAAATCCAATGTTGAGAACCATTCAGCTCCTTCCATCGCATCCAGAGTATCGCTGATTCTTGGCAGAGGGTAGCTGTCTTTCTTTGTCACATCGTTCAGCCTCCGATAGTCCACACAAAATCGAGTACTTCCGTCCTTCTTTTTGACGAGAACAACAGGGGATACCCAAGGACTTTTAGAGTTTTCGATTAGCCCATCTTTCTTCATGGTCGATATCATCTCTTCAACTTCGGCTTGTTTGGCTAATGGGAGACGTCTTGCTGGTTGTCGAATAGGTCTCGCGTCTCCTGTATCGATTCGATGCTGCACCAGTTGTGTTCGACCATACTGCCCACTGGGTGAAGAGAGTATATCACCGTACTCGTGAAGGAGGCTTCCAGCAACACTTAGCTGACGTTCAGTTAATTTGGATGACTTCAGAATTTTTGCCTTCATAGAGTTCACTTTCCCGGGGTCCACAGATTTGTGTGTGTCAGCTTCTGTGATAGTAGTTATTGCGGAAACAGATTCACACTTTCCAACTATTTCTCCTTTTCTTAGCTTAACTTCGTACGGTTTGATGTTAAGTATCCGTACGGGTACCATGTTGTTCTTTGGTGCCACAAGGGTCTTCCCTAGGATGATATTTTGGGAAGACTGTTCAGAGTCTGGTTCCACCATTAGGTATCGATGGCTACCCACATCACCCTTTATTTTCGTCCAAACGAACACTTCTGAAGAAGGTGGCAGGCAAATATCTTCCTTAATGACGGTCCTTAGTGTTGATGAGTTTTCGTTGCCATAAACCATAGGAATTTCCACATTTTGGTACTTAAGAACTTGCTTCCCGATATCAAGAATTACTCCATGCTCTTTCATGAAGTCGATTCCAACGATGCACTCGTCACATATATCTGCTACCAGAAACAGATGTGAAAACTCTAGTTCTGCCAAACGGATCGTTAGACGAACCTCCCCGTACACTCTGGCTGCCTCTCCTGTTGCTGTTTTCAGACGGTAGGCGTTGGTGTTATGCAGCCACGTCATCTTCACCAAGTCCTTTCGAACAATGGAGGCAGTGGCACCGGTGTCGATCGTAGCCACTTGCTTCTTGCCGTTTAGTGTTGCCTCCACAGTCAGACTTTTGTTGTTTCGTTTCGTTTGTGAGACCTGGATGGTGGTTCTGGGGCCATCGATACCAGAAAACAGCTTCTGCCCCTCGAAGTTGGTTCTTACTCGTTTCCCCGGTTGAGAAACGGGGCGAGTAGGAGTATTGACATTGTTGTTGTTAAAGTTTCTGCTTCCACAATGTTGACATGCAGGTCTTCTAGGTGGCAATCTGCACTGGCGTTGAAGATGTCCGGTCTTGTTACAATTCCAGCATCGAGCAGGTCCATCTCGCTGGTTCCTTTGGAATACAGTTCTCTGGCAAGAACACTCCTCAATTTCTAGTTCTCTTACCCGATGAACTCCTTGAGAAGCCTGTTCTGCTGCTTCCATAGTGAGGGCGAATGCTAGTGCTTCAGGAAGCGTGCGTTTGCCAGCAGTTCGAATTGCTCGCTGAAGGTTGATGTCAGATACAGCACGAACAAAGGCTTCTGTTGCGAATTGGTTGATGATTTCATCTCCTGCAGCTGGATATGCTAGGTGTGCCAACCGTTCGATGTCTGCTTGGAGTTGTTGCAGAGTTTCTCCTCTTTTCTGGACTCTGGAATTGAGTTGGACGTGGAAGACTTCTTGCATATGGCCATCTCCAAAACGTTTGTCAATGGCCTGAACGAGAGCACTGAAGTTGCCATTTTTATCTGCTGGTATGCTTTGTAACAGCTCAGCAGCAGGTCCTCTGAGGGCAAGCGTTAGAGCTATGCATTTGTCTTCCTCATCCCAGCCATTTGTTGCTGCGGCTGCCTCAAACTGCTTCTTGTAAATTGACCAAGAAGTTTGCCCATCGAAGGTTGGTGGATGCATCTCTTTTTTCTTTGGACAGTCGCCAGAACTTTCTCGAACCTTCATTTTCTTTACTTTATCTAATTCCTTTGTAATGGATTCGATTTTATCTTCGAACTTTGCTTCTATTGTCGATAATTGTTTATCTACAGTCGAAAATTGCTTATCGACACGCTCGTCAAGAGTAATAATTCTGTTGTCAAAAGCATCCAACTTACTTTCGAGCAGATTTGTCTGTTCTTGGAATTGTTGAAGAAGATTCCTCTCTTGTTTTTCTAGAAGATTCTTTTGTTCTTGGCTTTGTTGTTCTAGAAGATTCTTCTGCTCTTGACTTTGTTGCTCGAAACGTTCGAGAAGATTCTTTTCCTGACTATCAAATTTGGCAAGCAGCTGAGACAGCATGTTGGTCATGCCCGATGTACTTACTTGCTCTTGCTGTTCTTCTATTTCAATGTCGAATATAAACGTGTCCGGGTTTTTTCCACATCTTCTTAAATCTTCTTGCAGACGAATTATAAGATCATTTTTTGTTCCAGCAGTAGGAAGATCTCGCTTATTCAGTTCTGCCTTAAGTTCCACTAAATTTAAATCATTCAAAGATTTACCCATTGTCTCTTTTTTTCACTTTTCACACAATAACTGAGTGCACAGATAAAACAAGTTTTATTCCACTTCTAACACCAATGTAATATTTTCTCAGGTTCGTTAATAAAACTTATTTACTTTATTCAAAACGTCCACTTATTTATTTCGCAAAATAAAACACTTTACTTTTCTTACTACAAACAAAACGATTTATTATTCACCACTGAATTAATTCACAAACTTTACTTTTCACTTTTATTACAACCAACTTTATTCATTCACGATTAAAAACAAAACTGTCTCGCTGCCGTTAAAACATGTGCCTTTTATACTTCTTTTCCAAACTCTGGAAATAAGGAGAACGTTCTGGTCTCTGCTTCCAGAGCTTTCCGTAGGGGAAATTTCCCAATAATTTCCCTTCCAAAAGCTTTTATTTGACAGCTGGTAAATCTGCTATAATCCGGCAGGTGGCGCTTCCTTCGTTTGAGAGTTGCTATAATTATAGCTAATAAGGGTATGTTTGCACTGCGACCGTAAGCTTTATTGTGTCCGTTTGTTTGCATTTCGGAGTCGTTATAGTTCAAATATGGAAAGTTATTACAATATAATAAAGAAATAGTTTTCTTAGTTTACAATTTTCTTGAAAACTAGATGGCATAAAACCATCTGGTTTTCAGTGTTCATTTAAAAATTACAGGAAAAGTGTATAATAGAAACTAACAACATAATTCTTGATTTCATATTTTGAAAAAAGAACAGTACCTATATAATTTTTTCAGTTTTTTTTTTTTAATGTTGGGTATGAAGGTATTTTTTTCGAAAACTATTGGCAGGAATAACTTATTTTGAAAAAATAATTAAAGAACAAACTTGAAAATCTCAAAAAAAAAAATATAGTACTTTATTTTAAGTGTTGCCATTTGTTTAAATTTTTTTTTTAATTTTAGTACTATTTTCAGAAAATTGCTCCTCCCGGTTAATTGGGGGGAGATAGACCCCCCCCCTCACGATGAAAAAATGTTTGTACTATGTCTCTCTAAAAAATCCTATTATTATTTTATGTCACTGGGCGAATCATTTTGGGCCGGAAAAACCAGCATTTTCGAAAATTGATACTTTTTGAAGTCTCAATATCTTTTTATTGGGGCCTTATATCGAAAAAGTCTTTATAAGAGTTCTTATAGAGAATATTATTGTTTATACAAAAAGTATAAATTATTTTTCAAAAACTTCACCATTTAAGAGAAAACCGCAAAATACCGTTATTTTTGACTTTTGTGCATTTTATATAAAATATTATATCTTTTAAATAACCGCAAACAAAAAATTTTTTATTTTATTTTCTTGTAGAAGGGTAAATAACCTACAAACTGTGTAAAAATAAAATTTCTAACATATACCGTTTAAGAGTGGCAAGTGAAAAATCCTTATTTTCAATACTTAACCTTTTTAAAGTAGCAATATCTTGTTACTGGGCACTCGTGTGGAAAAAAGTGTGTTAATATTTTTTGTAGATTACATTATGGTTTATAAGCTGAACATAAATTATTTTATGAACATTTCGTTATTTAAGATTTAAAAGTAAAAGTCTGGAATTTCAGGTTTTTGACGAAATTTATCAAATAATTATATCTTTAAAATTATTACTCTTAGAAAAAATTTATTTTTTTTTTATAGAGGGTAACATAGTATACAAACTTTGCTTATAAATGTTTTCAATAACATTATCCATTTCTGAGTTATACGCAAAAAAGGGATATTTTCGTCAATTTACGTTTTTTGAAACGCCGATATCTTCTTAACCATCTGTCAGAGAAAAAAAAGTGTGTTAACATTTCTTGTAGATAATCATATTATCTACAAGTTATGTATGCATTACTTTTTAATACCATGTACCGTTTCAAAGTTATACGTGGAAAACCGGTATTTTCGACATTTAACCTTGAATCACTTTAAACGCAAGCCAGTTTCGTTTGTAGACCTTCGCATGCATATTTCTTAGGCACAAATAAATATAATTGCATTTAAAAATCTTCACTTGGAATTTTTCCGCAGCGAAAGTACATTTTTCCTGGGCTATGAGGTAAGATAAAAGATGCGTTTTTGAAGGGTATCCCCAGTTTTCTGTTTTATTTTGCAAATTTTTATGGATTTGGTTTGTCACGTCAACAATTTCTTTTTTCTTTTCGGAGCTTAAGTCTTTTGAAGTCTTCGAAGCCATTTCGAACAACTTACATAAAGCACCAAATACACGACTTAAAAATACAAATTGCACAAAATTTAAAAAAAAAACACACCTTTTCACAAATACACAAGATATAAATACAAATTGCACAAAACTTAAAAAATACACCTTTTAAAAATACAATTTACATACAAATTTTACTTTACCTCGTGTTACGAAAATCTATACAAATAATAATCTCCTTGAAAGAAAAGAGCTTAAAATTTTGTAACTGCATTTCAACGTATTTTTCACACATTAAAATAAATGCAAACGATGAAAAACACTCCACGATAACACTCATCATTAAAAACTTTTTTTAAAGCTCTAAAATCAAAAGCACCTCGACAGAAACTCAAGGAAAAAAAGCTGAAGGAGTTACTAAATAGACACGGGTAACTCTGAATACACATCAATACTTTGATGGGGGTTGAATAGCAGCAGCCATAGAGCCACAGCAATTCAGTGCATTCTCAGATGTGCGCTCAATAGGGCGTTGGGTGGTTGGGTCTGCGTCAGCTGCAATCAAAAACTTACGGGCGGGCAAACACTTTTTTATGGAGGAGTTCTTTCAATTTGGTATGGTGCAAAAATATGCACGTTACTGATTTTGAAAAATCTTTCCCATAAGACGTGTACTGCACATTTTTGTTGGATAAACTATAGACCACTCGACTCTCCCTTCACTTGCAGTGTTTGGCACATCCCGTTCAGCCCACTGATGTTATTTGCCAGTAGATATATGTCATCGGCATAGTCTTCTAAATGACTGAGCCTTTCGAACGGTCTCCATTGAATGCCATTTCGCTCAGCTGTATCAACACTGGCCGTCAATACGTCGTCCATCGCCAGAGAATATTGGCGATAGAACATCCCCTTGTCTCACACCCTGTTGCACTACGAAGGAGTCGGATAGCTGCCCATTGTGCAAGACAGAAAACCTTGCGTTGTTATAGGACTCTTTAATAATGGCAACAATTTTTGGTGGAATTCCTCTACCAAAGGATTCTGTCTGATACAGAATTAAAAAAGAAAAAAAAAAAAAACGCGCAAGAAATAATGAAAAAAAAAACCCTTTGAAAATATTTTTTCTTTTCTAATTTTATTTAAGCTCCCAACCTGAGTCAATTTCATTGAAGGAACAAGGAGCTTAAAAAACAGCGAAGCTGCAAAATGTTGACATTTATTTGAAACACAATGTTTTGAAAATATTTTTGTATTTTCTAATTCTGTCTTAGTTATCACCAGTATCAATTAAATTGAAATCGCTCAAGGAACATTGACGTTGGAAAACGTTGAATAGTTTTTTTTAAACACTATTGAAAATATTTGTTTTCTTTTCTAATTTTATTTTAGCTCCTAACTGTGTCAATTTCATTAAAATCGCTCAAGGAACATCGAAGGTGCATAAAATTGATGCATTCTGTTTTGAAAATATTTTTTATTTTTTTTTTTTACTTTTATCAGCTATACCCTGTGTCTATTTAATTGAATCGCTCACGGAACAATGAAGTTCCGAACATTTCGAAACTTTATTATCCTTCGATACTTTGTCTTGCGTAACTTTGTCTTTGCGAATCTTTCGTAAATACATTTTTCTTTCTTATTTAAACGGATCGTGAATAGATCTTTAAAAGTTCCCGCGTAATAAATTCGGGATCAAACCATATTTTACCGATCGCAGCAAATTTGATCCGATCGTGATAAGAAATTTTATTTCAAAACATCCGAAAAATAAGATTCGCAATCGCATCAAAAATAAACTTCCAATGTGAATTTTTTTCGAGAGACCAAATCATATTTTATCGTTTTCCGAAACTTAGTTTCAAATCCATACGACCACTCATCTCAAAGATACATCTCTCCAAAAACACTAAGAAACATTGAAAAAATCTTGTACCGTTAATTTTTTTGACTAGTGTATATATTTACATGCATTAAGAGGATACATGCTGAGTGGTGTGTGTGGCGCATGCCGGTCGAACATTGAGATTGTGTTTGTGTCTTCTTCTGGTTATGATATTAAAAATATATTGTATCTGATGACGTCATTATGCTTCCATGAATCTAGTACAAAAAAAAAAACATCAACAGAATAATACAAAAAAAACCAGATCCAATGCACTTATAATTATTCGTCGAATCTATACTTTGTTTATTGTTTGGTTTTGCCGGCAGTCAAGTTAGTAGTGTTCCCAGATTGGTGGTTTTTCCAACCAAAATGGTTTTTCCAACCAAAATGTTTAGAAAAAAAACCCTTTGGTAAGAAAGGAAAGATGGGGGGAAAATATTCACAGTTGGATTTATGGTGAGAAAATATTTCGAAAGTCTCTTTTGGGGGAAAATTATTGTGTCTATGACAGCAATTTGTTAAAGCTGGCTATCTTCGCATTTTCTTATAATGATTTGGCATACAAATCAATCCTGATCCCTGACCTTGAAAAAAAAATAATTTTCTTGTTAATATCACAAATATCATGAGGTACAAATATCACTGACCTTGGAAAAAAAAACTAAGAAATAGTTAGAAATTCATAAAAGTCTATGTCTGGCCAATTACTGAAATAAGCTGACCTTTAATGACCGTTTCAACCATTTTTCAACTAGCAACCTTTTTTTAGTGACCCAAATGAGGTGCCAGCATTTTTTTGTGACCTTGAAACTAACTTTAAAAATTCATTCACTTGACCTTATCATGATCTAGTGATCTTTTGGATCGTTTAACATTTTTTGCGAATATCCCACAAATGAGATGGTAAAAATCGTACGTGATCTTACGTGACCTTAAGAAACTTTTAATCTTGATTACAAGTTTTCCAGGGCTGAACAGTTTCTAGAATAAGTTTTTGTGACCTATTATATTGACCAATGATGACATACATATGAATATGAAGTGCCAATAGTGCAGAGCCAATTCTCATCTTTTTTTATCTAGGAAATAGTTATAGCAGGAAAAGTTATGGTGTTGTTTTTTCCTTTTAGTAGGTATACAAATGGTGTTTTTTTTAAATCTGGTGGGATTCTAGAAATCTGATCTGGGATCACTGCAAGTAAGACTACCACGACCATCACCGCAGCACAAGACGACCACACCAAACCCAAACCCTGAAATAAAAATAAAAATAGTCGTCTTCGAGCAATTATCGAGGTCACTTGTGAGAGCTCGCGGTCGCGGGTCGTTATATTTTTTTTTATGTATTTTTATGCGAAAGATACTTATTCATTCCTATACCTATCTATCTACACTTAGTTAAAATATTATCATTTGGTGAACAATGCCGTCAACGTGCGCATTTATGTACGATCATCCAGATGCGGTGTATTACAGTGGAGATGTATTAAATGGGAAAATAATACTTAGAACTGATAAAGTGAAAAATGTTCGGGGTATGAGTTGGATTTTGTTTGACTGTTTTAAAGTTCTTATCTTTTTAATTGAATTTCGAAGTAAAATAAAAAAAAAAAATATGCTTGCTTATTATATTCTGACACTGACTCAACAATAACTGACTGCAACTGACTAATGAAATGAGAAGATCTAGATCTAAACTCTAGAGTCTTGTAATTCAAAAAGCTGTCTGAAATGGGAATTGTGTAAGCTTAAAGTTCATTTTGTCTCTGTTTACCTATTTATCTACGTGATATGGAGGTACATTCACCTAACCTCTGTTTTACTACACTTATTGTTATTGTTGTTTTGATGTGTATTTTCCTTCGCGTTTTGCTTATTTAATTTTTGCGGCAAAAGCAACCTGTTCTGTCATTAAAGTCATAACAAATTAACTTATCCTTATTATTTTGAACCGGTATAAAAACTAGATTCAGCATTTGTGTTGTATGTATTTATACCTAGATGGTTTTCTGAAATAGAAAAAAATAAAACAAATTCTATGAAAATTTATTCTTCAAACTATGTATGTATGTACATATTTAGTTTTACTTACAATCATACAAATGTACATGCATTTTTCCAAATAATGATAACGCATCTTTATTATATTAATTGGGATTTATACCCAATTAACCCGTCTTTCCTCCATCGAGACAATTTTTTCGGACTGTGAGTTATTTTTAGAAGAATCAAAACCAGAAATCCGGAAATTTTAAAGTTAGGTACTTATGTTGTTCACGTTCTCACGGATTTGAAAATACGTATGTATGCACTTAGTTTTGTATTCATACTAGAAAATAAAATAAATTCAAGCTCAGTTTATTCAAATCAAAAGGTTAAGTTTGGGAGATACCGGAATGCCACGCGCGGCATTGCACATTGGTCCATTTGTTGAATTTTGGCAACAAAAATACTTTCCCACGCTATATTCATTATGGAGGAAAATTAATAAAATTTGGTTCACTTTATAATTTGGGAACGCTTAAATCAGTGATATTATTTTTTTTAGCTTGCGATAGACGATGAAGTCTCACTTCCTGGACACCTCGCATGGGCGAACAACTCTTTTTGACGGATATATTTTTACTTTTGATGTATAGGTACTATATAGCAGGTTAGGTTATAAGTGGCTGTCAGTGATCAATACTGACACACTTAGACCAAAGTTGGCCCGTTGTGATACCACATGAATCTTGTAAAAATCTTCCTCACTCGTGAAACCATTTTAGTCCAGTAACTATATACATTAGACCTTGCGTCAGGTCCGGTAGTTCAGATTTTTTGCTGAGTTGTTTATGATGTTGGCCTAGTAATAAATCCGATTTTTCGACCTCGAGCGCCGAACGCAACATTGGTAAAAATCCAAAAAACCGCGAATTTTTCGCGGTTTTTTCACTTATTGGCCATTTTAACCATTACGCCTTTGTTTCCGAATAAAACATTGCTCTACGATTTCAACCTTACTAAATTTGCTTCAATTTGAGTCCAAAGCCGGTTCTGTAGACATAACAGTTTCCAAGGGACGGCTTTTCAAAATATAGCAATACAAAATTTAAAACAACAAGTAGTATATAAAACAGTATAATAACAAAAACGTGGTCTTTGACATATGCTGCATCAAAGCAATAGAGCAGGTAGATTGGGCCAAAATAAGAAAACAATAGTACTGGATGGGGGTATATATCCCCCCGTTTAGGCGGGAGGGGCAATTCTAAGAAAAGTTGACTTCAAATAGAAAAATAACTTTAAAAAAACAATGGTAATACCTGGACGAAAATTCATTGCTCATCTTAAAGCCAGAAATCCATTCTTTAATTTTATTTCTAAATAAAGTTTTTTTAGCTGATAGTTTTTGAAAAATTTACTTTCAAACTCAAAATTTTGAGAAAAAGACGATTTTTTTGTGTTAATCTATTTTTTTTTTTTTATGGTATTTAGTACTATTTTTGTTTTTGATTTTCATTGCACTTATTCATTTTTAGTTAAAAACTGAAAACCAAATGCTAAAATGACCAGACCGTAAAGGTTAAAATAGCCATTAACTGAAAAAGCCGCGAAAATTTCTCGGTTTTATGCATATCTCACAAAGTTGCATTTGGCGCTCGAGGTCGAAAACTTGGATTATTGGTTAGGCCAATATCATAAACAACTCATCTAAAAATTAGAACTACCGGATCAGAGGTAGAGCCCTCCCACCCCGAAGAAGAAGGATACTAGACTGAAAACAGTGAAGTTGATCATGTTAATTTTAGTTTTCTCAAAAACTAGAAGTCATTTTAGCATTTGGTTTTCAGTTTTTAACTAAAAATGAATAAGTGCATTGAAAATCAAAAACAAAAATAGTACTTAATACCATAAAAAAAAAATAGATTAACACAAAAAAATCGTCTTTTTCTCAAAATTTTGAGTTTGCAAGTAAATTTTTCAAAAACTATCAACTAAAAAAACTTTATTTAAAAATAAAATTAAAGAATGGATTTCTGGCTTTAAGATGAGCAATGGACTTTTGTCCAGATATTACCATTGTTTTTTAAAGTTATTTTTCTATTTGAAGTCAACTTTTCTTAAAATTGCCCCTCCCGCCTAAACGGGAGGATATATACCCCCCATCCGGTACTATTGTTTTCTTCTTTTGGCCCAATCTACCTGCTCTATTGCTTTGATGCAGCATATGTCAAAGACCACGTTTTTGTTATTATACTGTTTTATATACTACCTACTTGTTGTTTTAAATTTTTTATTGCTATATTTTGAAAAGCCGTCCCTTGGAAACTGTTATGTCTACAGAACCGGCTTTGGACTCAAATTGAAGCAAATTTAGTAAGGTTGAAAGCGTAGAGTAATGTTTTATTTGGAAACAAAGGCGTAATGGTTAAAATGGCCAATAAGTGAAAAAACCACGAAAAATTCGCGGTTTTTTGGATTTTTACCCATGCACTGTGGTTCCACAGTAGGCCATAATTAAAAAAAAAATTATTACAGTTTCTTCCAAAAACCTTTTAAATCAGCTAAGAAAAACCAAAACTCAATACAAGTAATAAAAAAAATTATATTTTTCGTCAATACCGTTAGATATTTGTTTATAAAGTGATCACTTCGTACAAAAATATAGCATTTCAGTTTTAGTTCATTAAAATAAGGGCGACTGCAATTAGTTTGTGCTGTTGTTAGCATTGTCTGTGAATTGTTTTGTTTTCTTGGAGGTATTATTAGATAGGAGACTTCCATTATGCATTTTTTTGAGCCGCTATACGAATAAATATAAGAATGGTGTGGCTGCGAAATTGGGCTTTAAAAAAACTTAAATAAAACTGCGATTTGTGTTTTCTTTTAAGCTTTTAACTGTTACGCCCCGCTACGCCCCCAAAAAATTATATACTGCAGGAAAGGTACATTTATCTACTTTTAAGTATAAGTTGAATTAGCTGCGGAAGCTTGCGGATGCACTTTTTATTGAACTTTAAATGGCCCTACCTCTAACTGCTTTTATTTCAGAATCTGCCTGAGTATGCCAATTTACTTATAAATTTGGTCCTTCAGCATGGGTTTTAGTTTGTGGAAGTAAAAGTAATAAGTCCTCTTCCTAAATTAAACCTTAAAACAGTCTTTATGAGTCCTTAAATGCTGCCTCAAATGAAAATTATACCGCGATTACGATTAAAATACGAGTAGATTTTTGGGACAGATTTTGTCAAAATATATTTACGTTTGCCTTAAAGTGTTCAAAAATAATAAAGAGTTGATATTATCATAATTTTTTTTTGTGAAATAATTAACATTTAGGAGTGAAAACCCTTATGAAATATGATAATTTTATGTATGTAAATTAAGAATCCACATAATAAAAGAAGATCTTTTTTCGTCAATGCACTGTGGTTCCACCGTAGACCATAATCCCAAAAATCAATTGTAACGGTTGTTATAAAAAGACATTTAAATAAGCTTAGAATATACCAAACTAATTATAAATGCGAACAAAAAATAATGCACTTAAGTAATACCGTTAGATTCTTATCTTCAAAGTGATCACATTGCAAAAACATGGCATTTGAGGGTTAGTGGCCCAAGAGTAAGCGTGCTTGCATTTATTTATTATTTTTACTTTGATATTTTGTGAATTTTTTTTTGTGATGGAAATATTAGTTGAAGGTAAGACTTCCGTTATATATTTTTTGTGATCAATTATTAAATTGTATATAAAATGAGGTTTAAATAAAATTAAACTTTTAATGAACAACGTTATATTTAAATACATCCATACTCTATCAGAACTTTTTGAAAAATTGGGTTCAGTCCGATATTACACCCTTTTACCTAAGGTACAAAACAAAAGAAGATAGAGCGAAACCGATTTCAGATTCATGATCAGAGCGTCCAATTTACCCTATAACCAAATATTTCAGGTTGATATTATGCCAGCAAATAATTATGGCCGCCTTTGTTCGGCAGTGGAACCACTGTGCCATGTTGCGTTCGGCGCTCGAGGTCGAAAAATCGGATTTATTACTTGGCCAACATCATAAACAACTCAGCAAAAAATCTGAACTACCGGACCTGACGTAAGGTCTCAGTCCTATGAAACTTCAAGGTTACTGGACTATTTAGAGCTCCTAACTAAGCGTGCAAGACTGTAAACATCTTTGCTTGCCAGATCACTAAAATCGTTATAGTAGTAATCTCCTAAGTGGAGCCTACGTCTGTTAGAAAGAGCAGGGCAAGTACAGAGTATGTGAGGAATCGATTCTTCCTCCTCCGCGTCCAAACAGCTTCTGCAAAAATCATTTGAAAGTACGCCAAGCCGCTTTGCGTGCCTGCTTATTAAACAGTGCGCCGTTATGACACCTACAATAGAGCTGATGTGCAGTCTGCTTAGAGATATTAAACACTTGGAGCGCTTTAAGTCAAGGCTTGGCCAAATTTGTTTTGTCGCCAAACAAGTAGTGATGTTGTCCGACCTATAATGTTTGTTCTCATCAAAGCATCTTGCTTCAGCAAAAGCTTATACGTAGCGATGGGTCTACCAATATTTAGCTTTTTATGTTAAATAAGTAGTAATGTTCCACTTCTAGCGAGTTCATAAGCTTTATAATTACCTGGAATGTCACTATGACCCGGCACCCAACAGAGGTGAATATTAAATTGTTGCGCCATCTCCAAGCTCCAACAGAGATAATCGACAGTTAAGGGCGTTCTAGAGTTTGTAGAGACAGAGTCCAGGGATTTAATAGCAGCTTGGCTATCAGAGAAGATGCAGATATCCGCATCCAGGGAGCAAGAAATTTCCCCTCTAAAAAATCTTGCAAATGGCAGACCCACCTCTGTGTGTATTGTTTTGTTGTGTGTAAAGTAAATCCACCAAATTTTAATCATTCATCATTTAATACCAATTTCTGTCATAATTTGGAGTTGTTTCGATATAATTGTAATTAATATATTTGATATTAAACTTCATGAACTTTAAACTTGGCATATACTTTATCCCATAACTTTTTTTGGCTGACTTTTTACGAACAGGTTTCTTGTATGTACAGGGTGTCCTGTAAATAATGGATAACCTTGCAACTGGTTTTAGCAGGCCTTATGACCTTTCCAGAAAAAAATATAGACAAAATATTTTCCCAGTGGTTACTATGTTATGATGTTTTTTCCAAAAGTTGTTAACAAGTACTACTTTCCTTGAATACGTGAACGCTACGACCATGGATGAACAATTTTTAATATTTTTTTATTTTTGTAATTTTTTAGAATGACTGTTGTAATAGATAGGTGGTAAAATGTAATGGTAGTTATTGAATTTTTTGTATTATAATTTTTTAAAATATTTTTCCAGTACAAATATTTAGTTTCAATAAAGTTTGACCAGCTCTAATAAATTAAAATTGTATGAGAACATGAATGGATAGTTACTTAACAAAATTGTCTATTCAATGCACTTTCCAAAATGGTATAACACATGCTTGTGTATTAACAAAATAACCAAGAAAATTTGTCAATCATCTAATAAAGCAGCTTTTAACATTTTTCCGAAATGTCTATTAAAATGTTACAATAACCTCAAAATTTGGGTTGGACAAAGATTTTCTCTTTTGATGTGTAAGGGGGTTCAGTGCAAGAATAAAACTCGATTTTAGGTGTTGAAAGCCCCACCATTTGGCCACCATATTGAAAAACGAGTTCAAAAAAGTTTTCCGTGGCAACTTAAGTTTAATTAGTCTTAGAAAAAAAACTTTGGCACAAATTTGTAGAAAATTCAATTCTCTTCGATTTATTTTAACACACTTTTTACTCTAAAGTTATAAATAAAAAGTTATAATCAAAATTTAAACAATGAAAAACTTCATATTTTTTTGACTACCTACCTTTTTTATTTATAATTTTAGGGTAAAAAGTGTATTAACATAAATTGAAGAGAATTGAATTTGCTACAAATTTGTACCAAAGTTTTTTTTCTAAGACTAATTAAATTTAAGTTGCCACGGAAAACTTTTTTGAACTCGTTTTTCAATATGGTGGCCAAATGGTGGGGCTTTCGACACCTAAAATCGAGTTTTATACTTGCACTGAACCAAAATGTACACAAAATGTATAATAATTGTTATATTTGGCTGAAGCTTGAATGGCTATATCTCTGACAGTTTTCAAATAACATGTTGCCTTAACATTTCATATTAAGGCCTTAAAACTCAACTTTACTTTGTTTAAACATGTCTTGAACGTATCTTCGCTCCGAAAAAAGTTATGCGCAATTTAGAAAAAAATTTAAAAATCTTTGATTTTTCGATATTTTGTATGTTGCACGTTGGTTTTTGTTTTCTTTTGCTGCTTAAATTTTGTAAGAAATTTTCAAAACTATCCATTTTAGTACGGTCAGACTTTCACTGAGAACTTAATCCGAGGTCAGGTTTGACTTCACTATTCTATAAGGTATTGGTTCACGAGTGTAAAACCACATTTCTCACAGCTGTACCTAGAGTCATTTGGCCGCCATTTTGTTTCTTATGTTCATTTTGATTTCTGCTTATAACTCGCGCATTTTTGGTCTTAGGAAAAAAAATTGTAGCCCAAAAAAATTAAATTTTCTACAAAATATGTTAAATAACTTTTTTCGCTTAACACTCTTGTTTAAAAGTTATTGTCCATTAACAAAAAAAAAAAAAAATGTTTGTTTCCAATTGCCATAATTTTTTTTGTAAATCAAATAAAAAAAAAAACACCATAATAAAAGTTATAGATCTTTTAATTATCTACATTGTTTACCTTTACAGTTTCCTAATTGGAATAACGGTTCTCGCTTCGGAGCGAATATACGCTCGAGCAATCCGCACGGAATAAGTTTTTTTATTTATGATTTTTTTTTTTTTTTTTAATACTCGGGGTAGTTTTGATTTGTTCGCTCCCTTATGTTTTCGGGGATGCTGAATCCGAATCTGAGGTTTCCCAACAAAATTTCGTGACACAACATAGAAAAAAATGCAAAAATGCATTTTTTTTGAGTTTTTCACTAATGGCTCGAAGACTACCAACTATTCGAAAATTACATCAAAGTACCATTGAAATCATACACAATTTCCAAATATAAAAATGCAATATCCAAATATAAAAATGCATTTTTTTTTTAATTTTTAGATTCGAATATCTCAAAAACGTGACGTTATAGAGCAATTTCAAGGTCAGATTCGAACTCAGCGCATCAAAGAAGATCAGAAAAGTATATACTGGTTTGTTACAGACAAAAATTCAAATTTCATCACACAAAGTAGTTTCTTAGAGCTTTCGAATGGATTTTTGAAAACAGTAAAAATATGTCAATTTTCGACTAGCCCTTGAGTCCAAATGGGTTATCGCAGAAAAAAACCTTAGATAGAGACTTATTGGAAATTGTGTATCCTTTCAATGGTACTTTGATGTAATTTTCGAATAATTGGTAGATTTGAGCCATTAGTGAAAAACTCCCAAAAAATGCATTTCTGCATAATTTTTTTTTTTTTTCATGCTGCGTCACGCAATTTTGTTGGGAAGCCTCATATTCGGATTCAGCACCCCCGAAAACATAAAGGAGCGAACAAACCAAAACTACCCCACAATGTGCATGGTAAAAATACGATATGACTGGCCTATAGATAATAGACTTGTAGGTGGTACTGTGATAGATACTTACTGTGAAAGATAAAGATGTTAGGAGCGAGTAAGGGCAACAGGGGATCTTTTTTAACGATGAACATGATGATGATGACCACCATAGGACATTCCAAAAAGAGAAGAAGAATACCTACAATATCTATAGAATATCTCCTGGAGAAACCACACTGAACCAAAAATGTACATAATATAAATGAAAAATGGCATAATCCGTATGAAAAAATTCATGTGTTTTGCGCCATTGTAAC
Organism: Dasysyrphus tricinctus; assembly: GCA_963921185.1. NCBI lineage: Eukaryota > Metazoa > Arthropoda > Insecta > Diptera > Syrphidae > Dasysyrphus > Dasysyrphus tricinctus. The sequence goes on along the minus strand of OY992530.1, from coordinate 220,342,506 downwards.
TTTTCATACGGATTATGAAATCTCATTCATACGTTGATGATTCAAATCATACTTTGATGAAAAGTCATCAAAATTATGAAAGTTTCATAAAACGAGAGAATTCTATTTCCCCTCCAGGTATTATGCAAGCTTTCATATTCTTTATGTACTGTTGCATACTAATGATGAAGAATATTCATACATTTTCCAAGCCTTCTGAAGAAAACTTTCATCCACTTGATGTAAGACTGCATACAAAATTATGTAATCTTTCATCCACCTGTTTAATTTTGAATATAATGTATGAATGATGTCATCCAAATGATGATTTCTGTCATACGATTGATGTAGCTGATCATCTTTTTTATGTACACCTACATACAAGTGATGTAATATTTCATCCACTGATGAATTTTACATAAAATTTATGAATGTGATCATCCGATTGATGATTTCTGTCATACGATTGATGACGCTGATCATCCTTTTTATGTACACCTACATACAAGTGATGTAATATTTCATCCACTGATGAAATTTTACATCAAATTTATGTATGTGGTCATCCGATTGATGATTTCTGTCATACGATTGATGACGCTGATCATCCTCTTTATGTACACCTACCGAAAAGTGATGTAATATTTCATCCACTGATGAAATTTTACATCAAATTTATGAATGTGGTCATCCGATTGATGATTTCTGTCATACGATTGATGACGCTGATCATCCTCTTTATGTACACCTACCGAAAAGTGATGTAATATTTCATCCACTGATGAAATTTTACATCAAATTTATGAATGTGGTCATCCGATTGATGATTTCTGTCATACGATTGATGACGCTGATCATCCTCTTTATGTACACCTACCGAAAAGTGATGTAATATTTCATCCACTGATGAAATTTTACATCAAATTTATGAATGTGATCATCCGATTGATGATTTCTGTCATACGATTGATGACGCTGTTCATCCTTTTTATGTACACCTACATACAAGTGATGTAATATTTCATCCACTGATGAAATTTTACATCAAATTTATGAATGTGATCATCCGATTGATGATTTCTGTCATACGATTGATGACGCTGATCATCCTTTTTATGTAGACCTACATACAAGTGATGTAATATTTCATCCACTGATGAAATTTTACATCAAATTTATGAATGTGATCATCCGATTGATGATTTCTGTCATACGATTGATGACCCTGATCATCTTTTTTATGTACACCTACATACAAGTGATGTAATATTTCATCCACTGATGAAATTTTACATCAAATTTATGAATGTGATCATCCGATTGATGATTTCTGTCATACGATTGATGACGCTGATCATCCTTTTTATGTACACCTACATACAAATGATGTAATATTTCATCCATTGATGAAATTTTACATAAAATTTATGAATGTGGTCATCCGATTGATGATTTCTGTCATACGATTGATGACCCTGATCATCTTTTTTATGTAACCCTACATACAAATGATGTAACCTTTCATCCACTGATGTAATTTTGCATAAAATTTATGAATTTGTTCATACTGATTATGAAAGTTTTCATGTGATTTATGTTTTTTTTCATAGAATGTATGCAATTGTTCATCTTTTTTATGTAAGACTACATAAAAAATGATGTATATTTTCATAAAAATGTATGTAAGCTTTCATAAAATCTGTATGAATTCATTCATACTGATTGTGAATGTTTTCATACGATTCATGTTTTTTTTCATAGAATTTATGCATAAATGTTCGTAAAATATATGAATGGTTTCATAGATTTTATGAACTTTTATACATAAATTATATGAAAAAACCATGAATCGTATGAAAACATTCATAATCAGTATGAATGTATTCATACAGATTTTATGAAAGCTTACATACATTTTTATGAAAATATACATCATTTTTTATGTAGTCTTAAATAAAAAAGATGAAAATTGCTTACATTCTGTGAAAGAAAAATAAATTGCATGAAAACATTAATAAATCGGTATAAATATATTCATGTATTTTATGGAAAATTAATATTACATAAAATGTATTTATAGTTCTAAGCTTACCTATGTAATTTTTCCTGGAAAAGTATGACTATATCCTTTCCTTTCATAAGATATATTCCTGTCCTTTTTTTCCGAGTAAGTTATCTGAAAATCTTCAATCCTTCATTAAAAACATTAGACTTTTTTATGAATTTTAAACGTGTTATTATTTTCTGAGAAAAAAAATTATACATTATTAACGGCTTTTAATTAACGAGATATTATTGATAAATGAAGATTTAAATATGTTTATAATCCAATTTGTGAATAATTTTATAAAAAAAATATATAAAATGAAATAATATTTACAAAGAAGAGCCCTTTAACTCTTCTGAAAGAACAAACATTTTGGAAGATGTATTTTTTGTACTTTTCATGTCGTAAAAGTGATTCTCTATAAATGACCAAAATTGAGAGCAGGCTAGAGGATATTCTAAATTAAATAAATGGAAAGTTTTAAAACAAATATCAACAGCCCTTAGGAAGCTATTGAAAAGGAACTTTACTCCGTCTAAATATACATAAAAGTTTGAAATTTTATTAAAATTAGTGTCACCTAAACCAAGAATAAACGGAATATTTTCTCCTTTCGATTTTAAATATGTAATGTGGTCATCCATTTCTTGAACAGAGTTGGCCAAAAACAGGAATGCTTGCTGTGAGCTGTGGACCGTAAATTTAACCACACTCTTTTTTCCTGTGTTGTCCTTTTTAACAGCTTTTTGAGTTGGTATTAAAAAGAAGTGCAAGCACCACATTCATTTTGCTGTTGTAGTATCTGTAATTAGAATAGAAAACAAAAATTTATAATATAAAATGATAAATAATAATAGGAAATAAATAAATAAATACATAGTTATAGCTTGTTTATTATTAAGTTACTACTTAAATTCTAAGTTATATAATTACATAGCATGTAAATGTAACATGATTAAAATGGTGGTTATTCATAGACGTTTGCAAAATCAACTATTACTAGTCTGCAGTTTTAACTAAGCACCATTTTAAAATTTTAATAAATAATTTGTCTCATAAACAAAAACTTAATTTTCGTTTTCTAAGACAAGGTAACCTTCAGAAGCAAAATATGCTGTACCTAATAAAAACAAAATGTGAAAAAAACAAATTACCATTATTAATATCTGCTTGCCCAATTTTTTGAAGCATTTCCCTAATTGGTTTATCCTTTAAGTGGTTTTCCATCAAGAGAAAGTTTTTCAATGCAGTTGCTTGTTCCGGCCATCTTGTAAGTATTCCCGGACGACTTCCGTACATTACCGCAAAATCCTTGTCAATCTGATGTATTAATTGATAAGATGTAAATTAATTATTAGTTATACTTTATAACAATTGCTAAATGCTTTTTTTAAATAAGTACAAAGATGCAATTTTCTTCATTTTAAATAAGATAAGAATATTTATTCAAATGAAACCTACTAATCGATAACCAGTTGGGTCTTTATACTCCGGCCATTTTTCAAATATGCTTTCCAGAGAACTGGCTTCCTGAATATTTTTCATCCTATACTGACTACATGATTGCCAACAGCTGTCAAATTCCATAGCCGATAAATTGTCATACTTTAAGCTTCGGATAGATTCCTCTGCATCACCTTCAGGACCTATTGGGTATACAATATAATAACATACCTAGGTTTAATAAAAAAAAACAGACAAAGAAAGTAAAAATATTAACAGGCTTTGGGATTGCTTGTTTGAAAGTAAAATATTGAAAGGTTTTGGGATTGCATGTTTTTTTTATTCTGAAATTTATTGTGTTATTATGCACAAAACAATTTCTGAAATATAATTTTATATAAATTAGGTGTGTTTTGTTGAAAATCTTAATGTTCATATTAAAAAATATTTTACATTATCAAACAAAAGTTAGTAAAACACAAAGTTTTTATTTACTATTGTTAATTCCATGAAAGTGAAGCTATCACCATTATAGAAATGAAAGTTCATAATATAGCAGGCTCAGATCAATAAAAAACAAGCTTGTATATATTAACTTACATCTTTATAAAACGAAGAGGTCACTAATAGAATTCTTGTCATCAAACCTACGCAAACAAATTTTTTTAAGTTCAAAATTAAACCGAACTAGCGCAGAAGACAAAAGTGAAAAGTGATCTCTAGCTAATTTCATATACATAACGACAAATAAACTATATATCTTGAGACTTTAATCGGCTAGTAATTACCTTTTTATATTTTCATGTCAAAAAAGTGAACTAAATTGAGATAAATAGTATCCAGCAGCTCCAAAAAAGCTTATGAAAAGAAACTTTACTACGTCTAAGCACACATACATACATGTTTGAAATTTTATTTAAATTAGTAAATTTTAGTGTTTTCGTTTCTGGTTTTTTAAAATTTAATGTGTTCGTTCATTTCTTGAACTGAGTTGTTCAAAAAAAAGGCAGATTTTTTAAAATGTTTTCTGAGTTGGAATCAACAAGTGGAAGCACCATATCAATTTTTTGATATATTCGCTTTTTTTGTTGCGCAACATACCTGTTCTTCTGACTATTGAATGTCTTTTATCTAAGCAAGTTAATCAAGTTAAAAGTACATATGTATACCTAGAACCTAGATAATTAATTTTGGACTATTTAAATCCTACAATAATTTGTAAAATTGTTAACATTTTGGAAGATTTATTTTTTGTACTTTTCATGTCATAAAAGTGATTCTCTATAAATTACCAAAATTGAAAGCTGGCTAGAGGATATTCTAAATCAAATAAATGGAAAGTTTTAAAACAAATATTCAACAGCCCTTAGAAGCTATTGAAAAGGAACTTTACTCCGTCTAAATATACATAAAAGTTTGAAATTTTATTTAAATTAGTGTCACCTAAACCAAGAATAAACGGCCGAATATTTTCTCCTTTCGATTTTAAATATGTAATATGGTCATCCATTTCTTGAACAGAGTTGGCTTAAAACAGGAATGCTTTCTGTGAGCTGTGGACTGTAAATTTAACCACACTCTTTTTTCCTGTGTTGTCATTTTTAACAGATTTTTGAGTTGGTATTGAAAAAGAAGTGCTAAATGTAAATGTAGATGTGAATAGATACTCACTGAATTTTAGTTTACGTGGATTCATTGATTCAACATTAGAAGTGTCAGAGGCATGTAATGTATATCGATTTAAAGTATTGATTACTGATGCAAATCTCGTAAATAAAATTTAATGTCAACAATTTTTTATAAATGTTTTTTTTTTTTCCTTTTGAATTTCATTTTGTTTGTAATATTTTTTAAATTCGAATCATATAATTATATTATATTCATATTAAAAGAAGCCTAAGAGAAAAAAAATTGAAATCGAAACGTTAAGGCTGATGATTAAAAAATACAAGAGATCGTCGAATTCTATGACACAATTACTTTTTTGAACTCATTCGTAACTTGACCAATACCTACTTGTTCTATTGGGCAGGCAAAAAAATTCATACAATAATTTTGCACAACCAAACAACAAATAGGTGTTAAATGCTCTGTATTATGTTTATTTCTTTCTAAAAATAAAAATCCTGTCTGAAAACCGAAAAAAAGAATTCCACTAAATTAATTGCTTATAAACTTGCTTCTACTCAATGACAATCTTTCAAAACCCTATTTTATTTTTAATATTATTTTACATGGACACAGTAAAACATTTTAAAAGAAATCTTTTTTGGTTTCTTGACTTGGGCGTAAACGTTGACAAAAAAATGATCAAACCATTTCAGAAAGAAATTGCTAGTGCATTTTTTTTTTATTTAATTTTTTTTAATACTCAAACTTATATGTACTTTCTCTTTGAAACAAGAAGGAATAGTACGATATAATTAAATCAAAAATCTTCATAATGAACTATTTCTGGGCTATTCTGTACCCTTAGAAAACAAAAAGAAAGAAAATCTAATCTGTTCGGCTGATATATCTATTATTCTATACAAATATTTTTTATCTAAAACTTGATTTTTCTTCTTTAAAAAACCAAAACGTGGTTGCTGTGAAGACTAGTTAAAAAGGTTAAATAAAAAAAAAAACACGAAACAAGCAAATTTTATCACCATTATTGCTGTAACTGCTTTGTTTTATGTCAAATTGTTTTCAATAAAAGAATCGATAATTAATTGAATAAATTTTCAAGTTTCTTACGCTTGGGTTTTGAAGGTCACCTTTTCAAATGAAATAAAATGTAAAAATAAAATATGAACTATGTATCAATAATATTTTAAATAATTAAGAACAAGTCTTTAAATCATAATCAAACCAAATCTTTGTTTTGATTAGCGTTTTATTAAAGTTTAAAACGAATCGATTTTTGCTGAAAATATTTCTTGTTAAGGATTAAAAAAAAATTTACCTTTCTATACGAAACAAATGCCTGCAGCAAATGCCTGCAGTACCAAAGAAATGATTAAAACAAGAGACAAGCTTTCAGAATATTTTTTTTTTAATTTACTTCTGACCAATTACAAGTTTGTGATTATGTGTTTTTGAAATTAAAGGCACATTTGATTTCTTTTAATCCAAATTATGCTAAATGCACTTAGAACATTATTATTCTGAAAGCTGTCTTTAATATAATATTTATGGACTGTTTAGAAGAAATCCCAAAAACACGAAATAAATGTCAATCTAACCGTTTAAACCTGTTGTGTTTAAATGCACACACAAATTTCTTATATCTAAAACTTAATTTTTTTCTTTAAAAAATAAATGCGTTGTTTCTGTATCGACCAGGTAAAAGGTTAAAAATTCTTAATAAAGAAACCATGAAACAAGCTAAATTTGTCACCATTATTGGTTTAAATGCTTTGTTTTATATCGAATCATTTTCAATAAAAGAATCGAAAGCTCTATTTTATGTCGAATAAATTAATAAGAAATCGATTTTTAACTAAACGTTGGTTACAAATGGATAAGTAAATGATAATAGTAAATGTGTTCTATAATGTTTTAACTTGCCTTCACAGCTAAACAGGCAACTCAAAGCCACTTTTTTGTTTTTATGATTCTGGCAGATCACTTCACGGGTTTGTTTTTTTGGCTTAGGTTTTGAAGGTCGAGTTTTCAAATAAAATAAAATGTAAAAATAAAATATTAAGTATGTGTCTACATAATATGTAAATAATTAAAAACAAATCCTTACAAATAAAAACAATGTTTCGATTTTTTAAGTTTTATATCGAGTTTCAAAACAGATCCCTGCTGTTTTTTTACTTGTTACTTGTTTTTTTTTTAATCTATTGCTAACGATTAATAAGTTCGTGATTACCTATGTGTTTTTGATATTAAACGCACATTTGAAATTTGTTTTTCTTTTTTTTTTTTCAAAAATCAAAAAAATCAAAATCAAAAAAAATGTTATTGATGCAATATTTATAAGTTGTTAAGAAGAAATTCTAAAAAAAAAAACGAGATAAATATCAATCCAACCGTTTGATGTGTTTAAAAACACACAAATATTTTTTATCTATAACTTGATTCTACTTATTTAAACAAACAAATACGTTGTTTCTGTATCGACCAGGTAAAAAGTTAAAAATGTTTTCAATAAAAGAATCGAAAGCTTTGTTTTATGTCGAATAAATGAATAAAAAATCGTAACAAATGAATAAGTATTTTTTTTATAACTTAAAATGATAATAGTAAATGTGTTGTATAATGTTTTTAACTTACATTCACAGCTGAACAGGCAACTAAAAGCCACTTCTTTGGTTTTATGATTCTGGCAGGTCACTTCACGGGTCGTGGCACGATCACGTCTGGGTTTGTGTTTTTTGGCTTAGGTTTTGAAGGTCGAGTTTTCAAATAAAATAAAATGTAAAAATAAAATATTAAGGATGTGTCCACATAATATGTATATAATATTGTAAATAATTAAAAACAAATCCTTACAAATCAAAACAATGTTTCGTTTTTTTTTTAAGTTTTATATCGAGTTTCAAAACAGATCCCTGCTGAAAATGTTTTTTGTTAAAAATTTTCAAAATTTTGCTTTCAATACGAAACGCAATACCTTTTTGCAGCATAATGATATGATTAATTTAAGAATTAAGACCTGTTTTTTTTAATTTATTGCTAACGATTAATAAGTTCGTGATTACCTATGTGTTTTTGATATTAAACGCACATTTGAAATTTGTTTTTTTTTTTTTTTTTCAAAAATCAAAAAAATCAAAACCATAAAAATGTTATTGATGGAATTTTTATGAGTTGTTTATAAGAAATCTTAAAACCAAGATGAATTTAAATCCTACCGTTTAGGCTGATGTGTGTTTAGTGACATGCAAACTTTTTGTGTATCTATTTTTAAACAAATAAATAGTTGCTGTATCAACCAGGCGAAAAACTAAAAATGTTAAATAAAGAAACCACGAAAGGAGCAAATTTTATTACCTCTATTGGTTTAAATGCTTTGTTTTACGTCGAATAACTTTCAATAAAAGAATCAATTTTTAACTAAATTTTGGTAAAAATGTAGGTATACCTAAGTATTTTTTTATAAAAGAATTGAATCGATGAGTGGAAGAACAGTACAAGTGCCAAATTAAAAATGTAAGAAAAACAGGCATAACTTCTTGCTCAGACAAAAAATAAATGTTTTGATATGAAAATGTAAAAAGGATTACTCATGATTGAAAAGTTTAAAATTTCATTTTTTAAAACATATGTTTAAGCCAATAACCAAGTTATTTTAATTTTTCTGCAATGGCACTTGTACTGTTCGTCCACTCACTGATTCAATTATTCTCTTTATAAATCGAGTTGGAGTTTAATAATTATTTTTATTAGTATTTAAACTTACCTGCACAATTTTTGTATCACTAGCAGGTAACTTCTGGGTCTGGGTTTGGTTTTCTTGGGTTGGGTTGGGTTTTCCAGATTACGTTTTCAAATGAAATAAAATATAAAAATAAAATTTTAACTTTGTATCTAAATTTTAAATAATTTAAAGTATGCATAAGGAAAACCAAATAGCTTTTTATCGTTTTCTACATTTTTTTTTAATTAGTGGAAAATATTTTCACAGCCATCTGTGTGTCTCGTCAAAATGACGCCTCCGCTGGACATGAACGATTCATGTCGCTGCCATGAAATGGGCTTTTGTATGTGGTATTTGATTATTTTCTAATTTTTTTCTATTTTTGCATATTGATTGGTTTCGCTTTTCTTTAATACTGATATAAATGGGTAAAATGTTTTAATATATGTCGAATTTCTACCAAAAATATATCAATTTTTGGATGAAACTTTTTAAATTAGTGGCAAATATTTTCACAGCCATCTTTTTTTTTCTGCACGATCATTGTAACTTTTCCGAATGAAATGAATAATCCATTACAAAAAGAACTATTCTAATTAAACGTGAAACCAATAATCACAGATGTACAGCCTTCAGACGGCGGTATGACAAAAAAACTGTGTGTCTCGTCAAAATGACGCCTCCGCTGGACATGAACGATTCATGTCGCTGCCATGAAATGGGCTTTTGTATGTGGTATTTGATTATTTTCTAATTTTTTTCTATTTTTGCATATTGATTGGTTTCACTTTTCTTTAATTCTGATATAAATGGGTAAAATGCTTTAATATATGTCGAATTTCTATAAAAAATGTATCAATTTTTGGATGAAGCTTTGTAGTTCGGTACATATAAAATTGATAGATATTTTTCTAAGAAAATTGATTCGTTTTTCAAAGAAATTTGACATTAAAAATTATTTTATAGACTTACCTTAACTTTAATGGCAATCCTTAGGTAAAACTTTACCTAATTTTTTGTAAAAACACGCGCGGAAAAACTTTATAAACTTTTTCGTGTACGGCACGGGAACAAAACAACTTGCAAGAGGGATCACGATTGAATATTCAAATACAAGTTACCGAGCAACGACGCGACGAAATAACTGTTTAAGTTAGTTCGTCCATATGCGGGGTTGAAGTTCGTTTGAACTATACTTTAACTCCTTGTAAGTCTGCGTTGAATTTCATGCGACTCGATCCTATTCAGTGATTACACAACGCGACTTTCGGTTTGTTTAGACACAAAATAATTTCACGATTATGTTTTATGAAATTTGTCATATAAATTATGAAATTTTACATCGGATGATGTAATGATTCATATGAGTTATGCAAACAAATCATACACAAACGTTTTGTATGAAATAATTCATCAAAAAAAAACATCAATCTTACGATGTATGCACAAAGTCATACTTTTTATGAATTTTGTCATAGTTTTATAAGCCACCTGGCTTTTTTACATCATTCGAGTCGAGTTGAGATGGCGTCTTTTTAAATGGTAGCCAATCACGTTGGACTCGCAAAAAGGGATTTACACTAAAAGATAAAACTTGCAAAACTGAACATAAATAATAAAAATCGCCCGATTTTCATTTTGTGTTTTACGAGGTTTTTGGGTGGAATTTGTAAATTTAGTCTTGAAAGTAGTAAAAACAGGTTAAAAAATAGTTCTTTTCAAGATTAAACTTGCAAATCTGAACATAAATAATAAAAATCGCCCGATTTTCATTTCGTGTTTTACGAGGTTTTTGGGTGGAATTTGTAAATTTAGTCTTGAAAGTAGTAAAAACAGGTTAAAAAATAGTTCTTTTCAAGATTAAACTTGCAAATCTGAACATAAATAATAAAAATCGCCCGATTTTCATTTCGTGTTTTACGAGGTTTTTGGGTGGAATTTGTAAATTTAGTCTTGAAAGTAGTAAAATCAGGTTAAAAAATAGTTCTTTTCAAGATTCAACTTGCAAATCTGAACATAAATAATAAAAATCGCCCGATTTTCATTTCGTGTTTTTACGAGGTTTTTGGGTGGAATTTGTAAATTTAGTCTTGAAAGTAGTAAAAACAGGTTAAAAAATAGTTCTTTTCAAGATTAAACTTGGAAATCTGAACATAAATAATAAAAATCGCCCGATTTTCATTTTGTGTTTTACGAGGTTTTTGGGTGGAATTTGTAAATTTAGTCTTGAAAGTAGTAAAATCAGGTTAAAAAATAGTTCTTTTCAAGATTCAACTTGCAAATCTGAACATAAATAATAAAAATCGCCCGATTTTCATTTCGTGTTTTACCAGGTTTTTGGGTGGAATTTGTAAATTTAGTCTTGAAAGTAGTAAAAACAGGTTAAAAAATAGTTCTTTTCAAGATTAAACTTGGAAATCTGAACATAAATAATAAAAATCGCCCGATTTTCATTTCGTGTTTTACGAGGTTTTTGGGTGGAATTTGTAAATTTAGTCTTGAAAGTAGTAAAAACAGGTTAAAAAATAGTTCTTTTCAAGATTAAACTTGCAAATCTGAACATAAATAATAAAAATCGCCCGATTTTCATTTCGTGTTTTACGAGGTTTTTGGGTGGAATTGTAAATTTAGTCTTGAAAGTAGTAAAAACAGGTTAAAAAATAGTTCTTTTCAAGATTAAACTTGGAAATCTGAACATAAAAAATAAAAATCGCCCGATTTTCATTCGTGTTTTACGAGGTTTTTGGGTGGAATTTGTAAATTTAGTCTTGAAAGTAGTAAAATCAGGTTAAAAAATAGTTCTTTTCAAGATTTAACTTGCAAGACTGAAAATATTTAATGAAAAACGTGCGATTTCTATTTAAGTGTTTCACGAGTTTGCAGCTGGAATGTGTAAATTTATTCTTTAAATAAGTAAATTACTTCAAATATTCTCTGCAATATACAAAAAATTCAAATTGAAAACTTAAAATCATCGAAGCAAGGAAAATCGCGCGATTTTTTACTAAGTCGTTAAGGGAAGAAAAGTTACGAGAAATTATATTAAACTACAGTTTTAGCATTGTCTTTTATGAAACGTTCATCCAAAATTATGAAATTTACATAGAGAAATATGAAAAAAATCATAAACAAACGTTTTGTATGAAATAATTCATCAAAAAAAAACATCAATCTTACGATGTATGCACAAAGTCATACTTTTTATGAATTTTGTCATAGTTTTATAAGCCACCTGGCTTTTTTACATCATTCGAGTCGAGTTGAGATGGCGTCTTTTTAAATGGTAGCCAATCACGTTGGACTCGCAAAAAGGGATTTACACTAAAAGATAAAACTTGCAAAACTGAACATAAATAATAAAAATCGCCCGATTTTCATTTTGTGTTTTACGAGGTTTTTGGGTGGAATTTGTAAATTTAGTCTTGAAAGTAGTAAAAACAGGTTAAAAAATAGTTCTTTTCAAGATTAAACCTTCAAATCTGAACATAAATAATAAAAATCGCCCGATTTTTATTTTGTGTTTTACGAAGTTCTTAGGTGGAATTTGTTAATTTAGTCTTGAAAGTAGTAAAATCAGGTTAAAAAAATAGTTCTTTTCAAGATTAAACTTGCAAATCTGAACATAAATAATAAAAATCGCCCGATTTTCATTTCGTGTTTTACGAGGTTTTTGGGTGGAGTTTGTAAATTTAGTCTTGAAAGTACTAAGAACAGGTTAAAAAATAGTTCTTTTCAAGATTAAACTTGCAAATCTGAACATAAATAATAAAAATCGCCCGATTTTCATTTCGTGTTTTTACGAGGTTTTTGGGTGGAATTTGTAAATTTAGTCTTGAAAGTAGTAAAAAACAGGTTAAAAAATAGTTCTTTTCAAGATTAAACCTTCAAATCTGAACATAAATAATAAAAATCGCCCGATTTTTATTTTGTGTTTTACGAAGTTCTTAGGTGGAATTTGTTAATTTAGTCTTGAAAGTAGTAAAATCAGGTTAAAAAATAGTTCTTTTCAAGATTAAACTTGCAAATCTGAACATAAATAAAAATAATAAAAATCGCCCGATTTTCATTTCGTGTTTTACGAGGTTTTTGGGTGGAATTTGTAAATTTAGTCTTGAAAGTAGTAAAAACAGGTTAAAAAATAGTTCTTTTCAAGATTAAACCTTCAAATCTGAACATAAATAATAAAAATCGCCCGATTTTTATTTTGTGTTTTACGAAGTTCTTAGGTGGAATTTGTTAATTTAGTCTTGAAAGTAGTAAAATCAGGTTAAAAAATAGTTCTTTTCAAGATTAAACTTGCAAATCTGAACATAAATAATAAAAATCGCCCGATTTTCATTTCGTGTTTTACGAGGTTTTTGGGTGGAGTTTGTAAATTTAGTCTTGAAAGTACTAAGAACAGGTAAAAAATAGTTCTTTTCAAGATTAAACTTGCAAATCTGAACATAAATAATAAAAATCGCCCGATTTTCATTTCGTGTTTTACGAGGTTTTTGGGTGGAATTTGTAAATTTAGTCTTGAAAGTAGTAAAAACAGGTTAAAAAATAGTTCTTTTCAAGATTAAACCTTCAAATCTGAACATAAATAATAAAAATCGCCCGATTTTTATTTTGTGTTTTACGAAGTTCTTAGGTGGAATTTGTTAATTTAGTCTTGAAAGTAGTAAAATCAGGTTAAAAAATAGTTCTTTTCAAGATTAAACTTGCAAATCTGAACATAAATAATAAAAATCGCCCGATTTTCATTTCGTGTTTTACGAGGTTTTTGGGTGGAGTTTGTAAATTTAGTCTTGAAAGTACTAAGAACAGGTTAAAAAATAGTTCTTTTCAAGATTAAACTTGCAAATCTGAACATAAATAATAAAAATCGCCCGATTTTCATTTCGTGTTTTACGAGGTTTTTGGGTGGAATTTGTAAATTTAGTCTTGAAAGTAGTAAAAACAGGTTAAAAAATAGTTCTTTTCAAGATTAAACCTTCAAATCTGAACATAAATAATAAAAATCGCCCGATTTTTATTTTGTGTTTTACGAAGTTCTTAGGTGGAATTTGTTAATTTAGTCTTGAAAGTAGTAAAATCAGGTTAAAAAATAGTTCTTTTCAAGATTAAACTTGCAAATCTGAACATAAATAATAAAATCGCCCGATTTTCATTTCGTGTTTTACGAGGTTTTTGGGTGGAGTTTGTAAATTTAGTCTTGAAAGTACTAAGAACAGGTTAAAAAATAGTTCTTTTCAAGATTAAACTTGCAAATCTGAACATAAATAATAAAAATCGCCCGATTTTCATTTCGTGTTTTACGAGGTTTTTGGTTGGAGTTTGTAAATTTAGTCTTGAAAGTAGTAAAATCAGGTTAAAAATTGTTCTTTTCAAGATTAAACTTGCAAATCTGAACATAAATAATAAAAATCGCCCGATTTTCATTTCGTGTTTTACGAGGTTTTTGGGTGGAATTTGTAAATTTAGTCTTGAAAGTAGTAAAATCAGGTTAAAAAATAGTTCTTTTCAAGATTTAACTTGCAAGACTGAAAATATTTAATGAAAAACGTGCGATTTCTATTTAAGTGTTTCACGAGTTTGCAGCTGGAATGTGTAAATTTATTCTTTAAATAAGTAAATTACTTCAAATATTCTCTGCAATATACAAAAAATTCAAATTGAAAACTTAAAATCATCGAAGCAAGGAAAATCGCGCGATTTTTTACTAAGTCGTTAAGGGAAGAAAAGTTACGAGAAATTATATTAAACTACAGTTTTAGCATTGTCTTTTATGAAACGTTCATCCAAAATTATGAAATTTACATAGAGAAATATGAAAAAAAATCATAAACAAACGTTTTGTATGAAATAATTCATCAAAAAAAAACATCAATCTTACGATGTATGCACAAAGTCATACTTTTTATGAATTTTGTCATAGTTTTATAAGCCACCTGGCTTTTTTACATCATTCGAGTCGAGTTGAGATGGCGTCTTTTTAAATGGTAGCCAATCACGTTGGACTCGCAAAAAGGGATTTACACTAAAAGATAAAACTTGCAAAACTGAACATAAATAATAAAAATCGCCCGATTTTCATTTTGTGTTTTACGAGGTTTTTGGGTGGAATTTGTAAATTTAGTCTTGAAAGTAGTAAAAACAGGTTAAAAAATAGTTCTTTTCAAGATTAAACTTGCAAATCTGAACATAAATAATAAAAATCGCCCGATTTTCATTTCGTGTTTTACGAGGTTTTTGGGTGGAATTTGTAAATTTAGTCTTGAAAGTAGTAAAAACAGGTTAAAAAATAGTTCTTTTCAAGATTAAACCTTCAAATCTGAACATAAATAATAAAAATCGCCCGATTTTTATTTTGTGTTTTACGAAGTTCTTAGGTGGAATTTGTTAATTTAGTCTTGAAAGTAGTAAAATCAGGTTAAAAAATAGTTCTTTTCAAGATTAAACTTGCAAATCTGAACATAAATAATAAAAATCGCCCGATTTTCATTTCGTGTTTTACGAGGTTTTTGGGTGGAGTTTGTAAATTTAGTCTTGAAAGTACTAAGAACAGGTTAAAAAATAGTTCTTTTCAAGATTAAACTTGCAAATCTGAACATAAATAATAAAAATCGCCCGATTTTCATTTCGTGTTTTACGAGGTTTTTGGTTGGAGTTTGTAAATTTAGTCTTGAAAGTAGTAAAATCAGGTTAAAAATTGTTCTTTTCAAGATTAAACTTGCAAATCTGAACATAAATAATAAAAATCGCCCGATTTTCATTTCGTGTTTTACGAGGTTTTTGGGTGGAATTTGTAAATTTAGTCTTGAAAGTAGTAAAATCAGGTTAAAAAATAGTTCTTTTCAAGATTAAAACCTTCAAATCTGAACATAAATAATAAAACTCGCCCGATTTTCATTTTGTGTTTTACGAGGTTTTTGGGTGGAATTTGTAAATATAGTCTTGAAAGTAGTAAAAACATGTGAAAAATAGTTCTTTTCAAGGTTAAACTTGCAAATCTGAACATAAATAATAAAAATCGCCTGATTTTCATTATTTGTTTTACGAGGTTTTTAGGTGGAATTTGGAAACTTAGTCTTGAAAGTAGTAGAAAACAGGTGGAAAATAGTTCTTTTCAAAACCGTACATCTGAAACTGAAAATAATCAATAAAATGATATAATCAAAAATTTTTGATTGATATTCATAGGTATATGCAGTGAAATGGCATAAGAACCTTGAATAGTTTCATACATTTGATGTAATGTTTCATCAAAGGTCACATTGAAATTTGTATGAAATATTCATATTTCTGATGAAAGCTTCATACGCTTTTGGACTTTGCTTTTCCAACAACAATTTTCATGGAAACAATATTTGACTGGGTTTTCATATATATGCAGTGAAATTGCATAAAAACATTGAATAGTTTCATACATTTGATGTAATGCTTCATCAAACTTCACATTGAAATTTTTATGAAAAAAACATGGAATAGTTTCATACATTTGAAGTAATATTTCATCAAACGTGTCTTTAAAATTTGTATGAAATATTCATATTTTTGATGAAAACTTCATACGCTTTCGGACTTTGCTTTTCCACTAACAATTTCCATGGCAACAATTTTTGATTGGAGTTTGATATATATGCAGTGAAATTGCATAAAAAGCATTAAATAGTTTCATACATTTAATGTAATGTTTCATCAAACGCCACATTGAAATTTGTATGAAATATTCATATTTCTGATGAAAGCTTCATACGCTTTTGGACTTTGCTTTTCCAACAACAATTTTCATGGAAACAATATTTGACTGGGTTTTCATATATGTGCAGTGAAATTGCATAAAAACATTGAATAGTTTCATACATTTGATGTAATGCTTCATCAAACTTCCCATTGAAATTTTTATGAAAAAACATTGAATAGTTTCATACATTTGAAGTAATATTTCATCAAACGTGTCTTTAAAATTTGTATGAAATATTCATATTTTTGATGAAAACTTCATACGCTTTCGGACTTTACTTTTCCAACAACAATTTCCATGGCAACAATTTTTGATTGGAGTTTGATATATATGCAGTGAAATTGCATAAAAAACATGAAATAGTTTCATACATTTAATGTAATGTTTCATCAAACGCCACATTGAAATTTGTATGAAATATTCATATTTCTGATGAAAGCTTCATACGCTTTTGGACTTTGCTTTTCCAACAACAATTTTCATGGAAACAATATTTGACTGGGTTTTCATATATGTGCAGTGAAATTGCATAAAAACATTGAATAGTTTCATACATTTGATGTAATGCTTCATCAACTTCACATTGAAATTTTTATGAAAAAAACATGGAATAGTTTCATACATTTGAAGTAATATTTCATCAAACGTGTCTTTAAAATTTGTATGAAATATTCATATTTTTGATGAAAACTTCATACGCTTTCGGACTTTGCTTTTCCACTAACAATTTCCATGGCAACAATTTTTGATTGGAGTTTGATATATATGCAGTGAAATTGCATAAAAAGCATTAAATAGTTTCATACATTTAATGTAACGTTTCATCAAACGCCACATTGAAATTTGTATGAAATATTCATATTTCTGATGAAAGCTTCATACGCTTTTGGACTTTGCTTTTCCAACAACAATTTTCATGGAAACAATATTTGACTGGGTTTTCATATATGTGCAGTGAAATTGCATAAAAACATTGAATAGTTTCATACATTTGATGTAATGCTTCATCAAACTTCCCATTGAAATTTTTATGAAAAAACATTGAATAGTTTCATACATTTGAAGTAATATTTCATCAAACGTGTCTTTAAAATTTGTATGAAATATTCATATTTTTGATGAAAACTTCATACGCTTTCGGACTTTACTTTTCCAACAACAATTTCCATGGCAACAATTTTTGATTGGAGTTTGATATATATGCAGTGAAATTGCATAAAAAAACATGAAATAGTTTCATACATTTAATGTAATGTTTCATCAAACGCCACATTGAAATTTGTATGAAATATTCATATTTCTGATGAAAGCTTCATACGCTTTTGGACTTTGCTTTTCCAACAACAATTTTCATGGAAACAATATTTGACTGGGTTTTCATATATGTGCAGTGAAATTGCATAAAAACATTGAATAGTTTCATACATTTGATGTAATGTTTCATCAAACGCCACATTGAAATTTGTATGAAATAATCATATTTCTGATGAAAAGTTCATACGCTTTTGGACTTTGATTTTCCAACAACAATTTCAATGGAGATAATATTTAAATGCATATTTAAAATACGTGCAATGTTTTTTTTTTCATACCAACGATGAATATTTTCAAACATTTGAAGTAATATTTCATCAAACGTATAGCCGTAAATTTGTATGAAATGTTCTTACTTTTTATGACTGAGATCATACAATTTTGCATTCTGGATTTTCCCCTAAAAATTCGGTTTCATCCAATCAATGATTTTTTTTCATTCTAAGTATGCAAAGTTTCATCACATTGCATAAAATGTGTATGAATTGTTCATAATTTATATGATTTGGATCATCAACTCCTTGTAGTCTGGATTTTCCAACAACAATTGTGAAGCAAATTTTTTTTATGAAAGTAGTTTCATACAAAGGATGATTTTTTCATGCAAATGATGAAAAAAACCCCTATGAATTGTTGATGATTTGTTCATACTCGTATGAAAAATTTCATCATATTTTCAATTTTCGATTTTCCAACAACAACTATCATATAAAAGTTTTGATGAACGCGATTTCATACAGATAATGATTTGATCATCAAACGCAAATTTATTTTGATGATTTCTTGCATAATATATATGATTTTTGCATAAAAATTGATGATTTTGGGTTGATGATCGCCGTTCATAAAAATTATGTAACATAATTTTTTCAGTGCACACAAAAAAATAACGCACTAAGACTTAAAAACGAATGTGATGCACGTGTCACAGCACTCGTTTTTGTGATTGTGATTGTGGTAAGAAAACCTTAAACACCATTTCGAAACTGAAACTCGAAGCACAGTGCTACATTTTTACCTAACGCTAGTCTGAGTTTTAATAAGATTTACCTTAAATCTTCTTTTAATCTTGAAGATTTACCATACAAATATATTTCGTAAATCTTGGAGATTAGAAATTGATCTTGTTAAATCTTCCTAGGACAAATATTTTTACAAATCGAACTAACCTATTTGTTGGAGCTGATGTCCGCATATATCACCAATCAACTTTTTATATTTCAATTGTATCTAAATTGTAACGTAACTAACTTTCAAGATGCATTTTTTACTATAAGGTTTTGAATTATTATTTTCAAATTAGAATCTGGCGCGCAAATTATACCAGTCGCCATAATTTTTAAATTCTTTGAATTCGCCCTTAAATTTAAACTTAAATATAACGTAATCTCTCTTTCGAAATTGCATCAAATTTTTGTATAAATACGATCAACGAAATAAAATTATTACTTATTGTATCAGAACCCTTAAGGAAAATTCTTGCCTTTTTAATTCGAAAAATTATCGTCGTTGTTTTCGCTCGCTTTTGCATGGTTATAATCGTTAACCTTCAAAAGTCCTCTCGCTAACGTTTTTAAAAAAGGAAATTGTCGTAAAGAAACCAGTAAGGTTTTTAAATTAAATTCGCTTTTCTTGCTACCGTTGACAATTGGTCAGCGCATCAACCAGGATCTTCCTATCCTTTAAAAAAGGACAAAATAGAGATCCCTCTGTTGACGGTCAGTTAGTTGATCGTTCACTATTCTTACATGGTGCTGAACGATTCATTCGAGACTCGATTCAGTTCTTCATTGTTTGCAAAGAATCAAACATTCTGTCTCTTTCGCACTTCATAAGAAAAATTGAAACTCCATTTGCATTTTTGAAGGTGCTGTCAGATTTATTCTTTTTTAAAGCTTTTTGTGCGGTGGAAACACCAAAAAGATTTATTTAATCTAAACTGAGATAAACTTTTGGTGGAAACATGGCATAAATTAGACTCGGTGTCCCGAGCATCGTATTAAAAAAAAAAATATATAAATAAAAAAACTTATTCCGTGCGGATTGCTCGAGCATATATTCGCTCCGAAGCGAGAACCATTATTCCAATTAAGAAACTGTAAAAGCAAACAATGTAGATAATTAAAAGATCTATAAATTTTATTATGGTGTTTTTTTATTTGATTGCAAAAAAAAAATTATGGCAATTGAAAACAAAAATTTTTATTTTTTTTTGTTAATGGACTGTAATTTTTAAACAACAGTGTTTAGCGAAAAAAGTTATTTAACATATTTTGTAGAAAATTTTATTTTCTACAAGTTTGGGCTATAATTTTTTTTCCTAAGATCGAAAGTTTTTCTACAAGTTTGGGTTACAATTTTTTTTCTTAAGATCAAAAATGCGCGAGTTATAAGCAAAAATCAAAATGAACATAAAAAACAAAATGGCGGCCAAATGACTCTAGGTACAGTTGTGAGAAATGTGGTTTTAGACTCGTGAACCAATACCTTATCGAATAGTGAAGTCAAACCTGACCTCGGATTTAGCTCCCAGCGCTGCATATAATGAAATCTAACTTGACCGTACTATTTCGATAGATAATTTAATTTTGAACAAAAAGTTATAAGTGTAAAATAACTTAATTTGGCTTAGTTTCCGAATTATAGCAAAAATATTGAAAAGTGGCCAGTGTGACCATACATAAATAATAATAAAGGCCAAACAAACATATCGAATAATAAATACTCTTGCACGTAATTGTTCCTTCTTAAAAAGTCTATTCAATAAAGTGGGGCTGTTAAGGAGACCAACCTTTCATTTTGACCTGACGGATTGAGCTTTAGTATACAAAGAGTTCATATCCTAACCTTACTTTAAAGAAGTGTTGGGAGGGTGTCAACACTGTCAGAAGGACAAGAGAAGGGTTTAACTTTCCAGTTTAAATCCCGAAATGTTGTTTATAATCGAAAAAATATTCATATATATAAAATTTAAAGATGGTGTCGACGCAGAATTTCACAATCTACTACATTACATCCGAAGTTGAATGAAAACCTACTTTTGTTTTTTTTCAAAAGCCACTTTCAAAGTGCTGGGGAGGGGGGATATGAAAGATTAACAAACTTATTGTATAATATAAGCATATGGACACATGTTTCAAGGGTATTCTTTAGTATCCAATCTTACAAAATCAGAATGAACTCGATACGACCATCTTAAAAAAGTTATAGAATTTTTAGTGAAACAAGTAAAATATTACCAAATTCGAACGGCATTGACACACACTTCATGAACTATTAGTGTACTATGACTCCACCCGTCAGGTCGAAATGAAAGGTTTGCCCTCATATCGTGCACTAACGCCCCTACTTATAGGCTATAAGGAATTCATTAAACAATCAAAGCATAGCAAACATCATAGTTGCTACTGGGTATATATTTATTTAAAAAAAAAAATGCGTTCTTTATATGTACTTACATAAATGTTAATAAATTTAATAATTAATTTTTATTTTAGATAAATTATTTTTTAGGGACATTTTTTTTATTTTGCGTATGATAATAATTTTACTCTGGTATGATAGAAATCAGCGCATTGTATGATAATTCATTGTGAACGATATGGCAGCACTGTATGCTCTCAAGTCATACCGTTCTACAAATTTCATCGTTATACAACAATCGCAAGTGCTCCATATAATTTAAAAGAATTTTTTAAAAGAGTGGGTGGATGCCACGCCCCCTGAATATAAAATCACAGATTTTCATTGTTCCTTGTCCCGTGGATGTGGACATGTGTTTCACTTGATGCAACATAGTATCTCTTCTTGCGTCTCTGTCTTGAAGATTGTGGTAAGCATTTCTCATGCTTCAAGTTGGAAATTTCTTCGTTGGAGCTCTTTCTGTAGCTCATCTATATTTTGGTTTTTGTTGTTATTGTTGTTTATATTAATTTAAAAGCGTTTATTCTTCACAGAATAATTTCTACCGAAAGGGTTCATAAGTGGATCTGTTTATCGAAGTTTTTTTCTAACATTGTTGCATGCAGTATACCTATAGATACACTCATCTTATGCGATTTATTTGTGTATTTATTTCACTAAAAAAAATATATACACTTAGTTAATTTGTTAATTTAATATAATCTTATAGGAATCTATATAAAATCAAAGGAGTTGCAAAAGTGCGATGGACGGAAAGCAGAAGTCGATATAACAATGATACAAAGGAAACCGAATACTACGATGTGGAATATACTGGCGATCGTAGGTATTTACACTCAGAAACCCTTGTCGTTGGCAGCATGGATCTTCCTGTTGGAACGCACGAATACACTTCACCACGCCATTACCACAGCAATTCCATCATCAATATCTGACGAATACGGTCATGTTTCCTACGAAGTTGAATTAAAATTAAGACCGTCCCATGCGTTTTGACAATGTCTATTCAAATTCTTTTACCGTCATTCATCCATTGAATCTCAACCTTGATCCAATCTTTACTTGGAGTAGTTGATTCGTAAGTTTATCCGTGAGTTGTCAAATTTATTTTTGAACTTTGTATCTTTGACTTGCAGCAACCAATTGTCGCCGTAGAAGAGAAAGATTTTTGCTGTATGTGTTGCGAATCGGGACCTATGAACTCTGAAATTCGTACTCAATTTAGTGGATATGCACCTGGTCAAAAAACTCAATGTCACTATTACACTTAATAATGAATCAGATAGGGATATTGAAGGGGTGCTCTGTCGAATTCATTCAAAAAATTGAATCCATAGTGAGTCTCCAGAACACGATACAAGAGAGAGTAAAAAATGTTATCAAGACAATGGACTTGGAAGGGGTGGTCCCTTAGATTTTGTAAGAAATTGCATGAGGGCCATTTTTACAATCCCACCTCTCCCTCCATCTACGGTTGGCCCTGATGATATTATAAGAGTGAACTACTACTTGAGGGCTGAAAATAGAAACTGGGTGTTGCAGTACCAATGAAGTTTGCATGCTTTTTTTACTATAGGGAACTGTTCCTTTGTATGCGTCCGCTACAAACCCCGATAATGTGATCACTGTTCAGCCTACAGCACCAGCTGATAATACAGATGGAGACGGAAATGATATGCCACCACAGTATGGATCAGTTGGTAACTCAACAAAATACCTTTTACTAATTATTTAAACTAATTTATGTAATTTTCAGTTCCTCCATCATTCGAAGAAGCCACAGGCATGAACAAACCATTTAAGGATGCCGAAGCAGACGAACATAGGACGATTGATCCCTATGTTCCGAAATATCCGGTTTATCATAATTTTGCAACGCCATCAGCTCCTGAAAATGTTGAAACGCCTCTAACAAAAGAGGCTGAAGCTAATCAATCTTCCATGGCATCGCAAGTATCAGCACCGCCCACTACAGAAGGAGTGCCACCATATCCACCTGTCGCACCATCTTCATCTCCATTAGGATTGTCATATCCGTCAGAAAACATGACAGCATTGTCATCGCTTCCTTATCCTGCCCAAGGCTTAAATAGGATGCCTGTGCCTGGAACAGCTACAAGAGTAACGAGCTCAGTTGAAAACCAGAAGAGCAAGGGCCCAGCATAGGTTGGCAACTATTAACATAGATAATCTTAAATAAAAAGGCCTGTATTTACTACAGTCGTTTTTATAAACACGTTTTTTGTATGCAAATGTTATATTTTTTTATTTGTGAACTATTAATAAGGAAAGTAAAAACTTTATAATTCAGATGAAAGTTTTTGCTATATGACCTATAGATCTATTCGCTGGTAAAAAGGCCATTTGGGTTCCCAAATATAGTTTTTTACTTCATTATAAATTCTTTGTTTAACAATTGCTTCAAAAATCAGAGGCAATTTAGATAAAGGAATACTGGAAAGGCTTTTATGGAACCTGATTTGAGTATTTGGGTTTGTAAAAATAATTTCCGAGAATTCAGAAATTCCCCCGTTTGTAAAGATAAGTTGAAGATTGAAGTTAAGTGCTTATGTCATAAATTCGGAGCATTTTTTAAAAAAATAAAGGTGGAATGTCGTCAGATTTGAATCCAAACTCAATAAAACTCAGTTAAAATCACATAACCAAGATTTTTTAATATTTCCCCAGGACGGATGGCCATTACTAGCCTCCACCAACGATATCTGTTCCCGGCAAATGCCGATCGGTACGGAACACATTGAATTGAGCGTCGAAAAATTCGGACGATAAATCTCCATCACATAACCAATGTTGCTGGTACACTGTAGTACGCGGGTAGTCACTGAGTTGTGTCCACATGGCGATGTCCAGTGATGTAACGAGTACAACACGTCAATTGTGTTTATTTTACCTCCAAGTGGTAACCGTCGGATACGCTCATATGGACTTGAAAACGCTATAATGCTCTGTATAGGAACGATTGGGTGTATAAATTGGCGGAGTCCTTGGACGAGCCCATCAGCAGAAGGATGATGTGCTGCGAATAAATATTACTTATATAGGTATAGAATCAGCGGTGTCACTAACAGTCTAGAAAACAGAGGCTTTACATGATGAGCAATACTCTGGCATGTCTAGAGAAAGAGGTCAGTAAGGATTTTGGCGAATGAACTCTTTACGGGACCAAAGCGAACGGCAGCGCTCATATCTCCGTAGTGCGTTATTGGTATCGGATTATCCGGTCTGCAGTCCTAAGGTAAAACCAAGGACCTGGCACTCCGGGGACTGGGGGTTGTGTGGCAGGTCGGCAACCCCCCACATATAAAGAAAACAACCGCTTCGACGACGACTTTTGGCTATCGAACAAGGAAAAGATTGGCATTGGATTCTGGAATGTTAAGACTCTTCTCGACAACCGCGAAGAAAAACCTTACAATGCCAAATTCCTTCAACTTGAAAGAGAATTCCTACGATACAAACCTAGACATCTTAGGACAGAGCAAATTGAGATGTCTGAGTTCAGTTCAAGTGGATTCACCTTCAAAAAGCACTTTCTTCATTTACTCTGGAAAACCAGTTGGAAGCTCCCGCTATTCCGGTGTAGGACTGATGATGTCTCCAAAGGCGCATGAAAGTCTTTTTACCTGGAAGCCCATCAACGACAGAATACTGAGAGCTAGACTCCAAGAAAAATCACAATCATCCAGTGCCTTGCCCTGAATGAGAGTGTGACAGACGTCGCAAAGGATGAATTTTTACAGTCAACTCAGAGCGGCTTTCAGAGGTTCGCCTAGTGGACACATAATTATGGTGATGGGAGATCTAAATGGTAAGGCTGGTCAGGACGACAACACAGCACTTAAGCATGTTATGGGTGATCACGGCATTAGAGAACAGAACTATAATGGAGAGCGGTTTATTGAATTTTGCAACGCAAATGGGCTAGCCATTGGCGGCAAGCTGTTCGAACGTAAGATCTCCCATAAGATAAGCTGGGTATCCACAGATTGGTATGCCACAGCAGCGTACAGTATTGATCACTTCTCGATTAGCAAGCGGGATAGCTCGCGATCATCACCTTATGCTCGCCTATCTTCGACTACGAACTGCATTGTAAATGGAAAACGACAAAACTTCCTCCGTACCCCCTAGCCACAGAAGCAGAAGTAATCAGCAGTGCAACGCCAGAAACCTCAGACCAACAATGAGCACTGTGAAAAATGCCTTTTCAACTGCGGTGCTTGAGTGTGGCAGGTATAAGGCAAAGGAACCACACACAGCACATGATTCTCTACAGATACTTGGAGGACGATCGAAGAAAGAAATGCTATCATATTCCAACTTGCAGCAGCCTCAGAAGGTGAGAGAATTGACATCGAATCTCAGTATCGTAGGGAAAGAAAAGAAATGAAGAATGAAATTCCCTCGCAGAACAGGCTGAGGATGCAGCTTCCAGGTGTGACAGCAGACCGTCTACAAGAAAACCAACTTATCTAGTCTTGCATAACGGAAAGGTATCTGCGGACTTTGAAATCGAGAGTGGAGTTTGGCAGGGGTGCTTACTATTACCATCGTTATTTCTTTGGTAGATGTCCTCCATGCAGCCCTAGCCAAACAAGCGTGAGGAATCCGATGGACTATGTTTTCCTTTTGGCAACTTCTCGACTACGCGGACGGACGATATTTTTTTGCTTCCTCACAATATCATGGATCTACATGAAATGATGGGCATAGTTACCTGGAAAGTTGAGGATCAACACCAGGAAAACGAAGATCCTGATCATTTCTGGTTACAACTTTATTTACCTAGAAATTGTGGTCTCAAAAGACGGCAGTGGTACAGATGAAGATGTCAATTTCCGTATTGGTAAAGCAGAAGCTGCTTTTGGCATGCTGTAAAAAGTTTGTAGGAGCGACGTATACAGGACGAAGACCAACCTACGATCTGAGTCTCTCGTTTATATAGGAATATTGAGGTTAATTTCAAAGGGGTCATTTATAAATGCTCAAGTACAAAAATTCAAGGATATAAAGTTGTAAAATTATTTTAAATTATCCTATACTACCGTATTTTTGATTTGTGGAGTATTTTATTTTTTAAATAAAGCCCTAACTTACATTTGTAATGGTTAAAAACACTCAAGAAAAATGACATTCAAAAGAACTAAGCTATTTTTAAGTAAAATTGACGCAATAGCACTTGTAACACTGGCAAAAAATCTAAGAACAAATATCTATTTTTTTCTTCAGAACCCACCCCGATTTTTTTTTTCTTGCATCCTCCTCCGCATAACGATAACGATAAATGGATTGGAAATTTGGAACTTCCAAAAAAATGCGAGCATATCAAAGCCGTTTACCAAGATTCGTGAAAAATTGCTCTAATTATGATAAGCCATCTCGTAACGCCATTTTTTTTTGTGTACCGTAATAAAAAAATTGTGATGAAAAAATAAGAGCCAAAAAATACTTCGAAATTTTTGGACATACAAATGCATCGATTTCAAAAATTGAAATGGCAGTCATCATCAACATCATTGAAATCGGTGTTATTTCTTATCGACTTTGATAAAGAACACGGTTCTTGAAAAAGAACTTTAGTTTAAAATATATTTTCGAGTAAAGAAACTTGGCTTTCATAACTCAATCTAAGTTTTTACTTGCAAGTTTTGAATTCGTGCAAAAAAAAATTTCGAGATAACAATCAAACATGACATTACGATGATAGAGAACACGAAAAAAGTGGGTGGCACAATTCTGTCTGTCTGTCCGTACCTCAACCTACAGCCTAAATTACTGAAGCGATTTTCTTCAAATTTTGAACTTAAGGTTTTTTTGTAACTCTCCAGAGGGGAAATTGAAATTTTTTTTTAGCTCAAAAAATAACGGTACTTGCCATACAACCGTTAAGGAAAAGCTTATTTATCTCAAAAACGACTCCAACGATTTTCACAAAAAAAAATCAGTGTATTATTGTAGATATGATGCACCTTTTAGTAAGGAAAAAAATCACCAAAAACATTTATTAACGGTACCTGCCATATAACGGTTTTTTGATTTTTTACTTTCTCATTAACCGCTCATCCGATTTCAATAAAATTTTTTGAAGAAAAGCATTGTTAGAATATCAATACTACTGCATACCAAATTTTTAAAAAAACTTAATTTTGGATTTTTAAAAAAAGATTAAAAAATTTTTTTTTGAAAATTCAATATTTCAAAAACGGGTTGATGAATTGTTTTGAAATTCCAGTTTTAAATGTATATTAATACTAGCTGGCCCGCCCCGGCTTCGCACGGGTAGACAAATCTAAGTTTCGTAAAATAATAATATAATGATGTAAGAAAATATCAAAAAATATAGTGGTAGATAACAGTTATTTATTTAAGATTTATAATAAGTTTTCTTCAGTTATTTTAGTTATTATTAATTTACATTGTATAATATCATTGTAAGGCTTTTGGATACACAATATTTTTTGTCCTACCATCTTTTGCATAAACATGTAAGTCCGATGGCCTTCCAACTCTTGAACATGCTACATAAAACTGTCCATGTGCAAAGCATGGATTTTGCAAATCTAATCCACACACCTGTAGTGATTGTCCTTGCGCTTTATTGATTGTCATTGCAAAGGCAAGTCTAATCGGGAATTGCAAACGCTTAAATTCGAAAGGTGTGTCAACTGGAATTATTGGAATGCGTGGTAGTAAAACATTTTCTCCTTTGAATTTTCCATTTAAAATCTTTGCTTCGATAACATTTTTCATCAACTTTGTCACAGCAAGTCTTGTACCATTGCAAAGGCGTGGTGGTTCAAAATTACGAAGTAGTATTATAGGAACTCCAATTTTTAACTGCAGAATGTGCGGTGGCAATCCTGGCAAATCAAGCGAATTCAAAAACTCAGTTGGATAATTCACTGCTTCGTCTTGATTCATCATATTATCCACTGATTTAAATATAACTATTTCCCCAGGAATTTTATTTTGAATTTTAATGTTAATAGCATCGACATCAACGTTTTTGGCAGCCAATATTGCACGTTCACTTAGCCATTGATTCATTCTATAATTTTGTTCTAAATTTGGTTCTAAATTTGGAAATACTGCTTGTATTAACTCCTCTTTTGTCTCCTTAAGATTACAAAAATCTTGCGGAAGTGTAACACATTTAGTTACTGGATCTATTGGCATTTTTCCATTTCCAATGTCTAACAATTGATTTGCAAAACGTGCGGCGGAAGCATCATTTTGTATCTGTACACGCATATTAGTGTGTTAAGCTAATTTACGCACGTGAACCCATAAACGTGATGATTTAAGACATGCATTTAGTTCATCTGCTGGTGTTGAGCGGGGTATAACGGGCAAAGTTTGGCGAAAATCACCTGATAATAAAATGAGTGCACCACCAAATGGCTGTTGGAAGTTGCTTCTCAAATCCTGTAATGTTCGATGAAGCGCTTCTAAAGATTTTTTATGGGCCATTGTACATTCATCCCATATTATAATTTTACATTTTTTTTAACACTTGAGCCATTCCTGAATTTTTAGATATATTGCATGTTGGTGTTTCAGTATACTGCATATTCAATGATAATTTAAGTGCTGAATGAGCTGACCTACCCCCATCCAATAGATTTGCTGCGATTCCAGAGGAAGCAATTGCCAATGCAATGTCACTTTTTGATCGTATGGCTGCCAATATTAATGAAATAACAAACGTTTTTCCTGTTCCACCGGGTGCATCAAGGAAATATAATCCACCGCGTTTATTTTCTGTTGCTTGCATAATTTCATCGTATACTTTCTTTTGTTCTGCTGTCAATTTCTTAGAATTCGCGTCAACAAATGTATTCAACACGTTGATATCAAAGCATTCTTCTCTTTCCAAATCACGATTATAAATATCGATTTCTGATCGATTCGGTGAAACCATTCCGAGTTTTACCAATGGTTTGTTCATGATTGCCAAACACTTGTCTTCAATCATTACTTGTTTCAGTAAGTAAATCTCTTGGATAACGTTTTGTGCATTTTTTATCAGACATACATGGTGAATTGAAATTGTGAACACCACATGGACCATGAATCATGTTTTTAGTAACAACCTCGAATAAGTCTGGATCAATATCTTTATCTGGTATTTCAGCTGAAATCACTTGATCAATTTGATCCGGTGTGATTTTATTGATTAGCCAAATCAAAATGTGTGCATGCGGCAATCCTCTCTTTTGCCATTCTATAGAGTACATCCAACAACGTACCTCTCCAAAAACATGATATTTAACGATGAAATTCATCAGAGATTTTAGCTTTTGTTTGAATACGCGAGCAGTTATATCATGACGATCGGACGGTTTTTGTCCATTCAACAATAAAATTTTTATTTCATCCCATTTTTGATTACATGTGAATGTAATAAACAAATCTGGACGTCCATATGCACGGACAAATGTCATTGCATCTTGAGCGTATTCATGCATGTGCCGGGGACTACCTGTAAAAGTAGCTGGCAGTATTACCTACCATTCTTCCCATTTCATTGACATTACCATCATTGTTGACCGCATCTCGTAAATGAATATACTCTTCTGAACGAAGTTTTTTTTTATTCAATCGAATGTAAAGTAGTCGTTCACTTTCTATTTTCGCATACATATCGACAATATATTGATGGAACAATTGACAACATTTCAAAATATGATTGTCAGCGTTTTGTCGAATCATTAGTCGATATGAATAGTAGTTCATCGCACTTACTTTCTTATTCGTTTCCTCATCTATAAAAAGAAATTCATATAGCAGTACAAACTTTTTTTTAAACACTCATAGCTACATAGATTTCAACTGCAGCTATTGAATATACCTTTTTTAAAGCCACTTTTATGACTAATCAATTTCACTTATACTCAAATGCAGTCATCAAACATTTGTTATATGCATTAAAATAAAGACAAAAAACTGTATTCAAAAACTTTCTTTGACACACCTATTATGGCTTGCGAGTCGCAATAAATATGAGTGAAAAAATTACGCTCGGATGTCATTCTATTCGAACGATGTTGTTCGCTATTTAATGTCATATACCAATGACTCGCCAGTCATAATAAGGACCTTAATATCAAAATGTATTTACTTGTGATTATGTTTTGAAGTTTTATATTAAAATGATATCCATCTTCCCCTTGCCAAAATATAATTGGGTACTGCAATGCGTCATATGAACGATGTGTTTCAGCAACTCGTTGAATATTATTATTTCTGCGATGCAGAATTATGTCGCGACACTCAAATTCTTCTCCAACAATAACTACTGCAACTTCATCAATTGTTGGTGCATTGTATCGTCTCTCGTGTTCTCCAGCAGGGGCTTTGTCTGCTCTGATTACTATTTTATAATATCAGCTGGCATTTGATCAATTGCCATCTTAAATAATCGTACCAGTTTGTTGTTTTCATGTAACAAATTTTGTAGTGATTCGAAAATTTCTCTTCTTGTGTCTGTATTATATGCACAACGTTGGTCAACTTGTTCATTTGTGTTTCCCATAAAATACATCTGAAGAAACTTGTGATCACAATCTGGAGATGGTAGTAGAGAGCCAGCTAGATGATAAATTTGGCCTTGAACTTTGAAGGTTGTCATAAAATTATCATGGAAAATATTTGTTGCACCAAATGACGTCATTTGAAAGCATGCATTATACTTGCGTATATTAGTCAAAAAATGTTTTGATTCTGTTGTAACACCTGAAACCAATATATGTATGTATCAGTGAACAACACTATTTCAAATCAATTTATTAAAATCACGGAAGCATTTTTTAAAATAAAAACACTAATATTTACTGCGTTAATGCGCAATTAACTAATCAGTAACTAACCTGAAACCAACGTTAATAATGGTTCGGGTGGCGGATTCAATTCTGGCAATTTTACTTTGCCGTTTGCACAGCACATTCCAGGTGCTTCATTTTTAAATTTCAATGCATTACAGTATTCACAAACTATGTCCATATGTCCAATAATTACAAATTCATGTAAACTGTTATCAAAGCTGTTATCATATTCAAATGCAATACAATTGAATGATGACAAATTTCGTCCACGTTTCGTTTGGGTTTGTATCCGAACATTTAAGTTTTGCAGCTGGCGATTTTCATCAGCTATTATTGCTCTGGCTCTCCTTCTTTTTGAGCGATCATTTTGAAGTCTTAGTGCATTTTGTTCTCCTGTTGCATTTCCACGAGCTGTGCTGTTTGTAAGCGATTCGATTCGTTACGTTGTATTCGCTCCTCCTCATTTTCGTCATGCAATCGAACTCTTCTTTGCTCACTTCTTCGCAAGCTTCGGCCAATATTTTTTCGCTTTGGTGGCATTCTTATTAAAATTATAACTTTAATTTATCCTTATTTACACAAATATGAAATTTATATTTACCTACGATAAAATTTGCAATCCTTTCTGTCTAAAACATCAATAATATTATACTTTATGACATAAAAAACAATTCTATGTTGAAAATATTATATTTATATCATTATATTTTTCACATATAAACATTCTATTTTTTTTTTTTTGATAAAAGTGCAGCGCCACTCATCGAAAATTTCTGAAATAACTTTCTAAACCTTGCCAGACATTTTTTGAATATAACCCGTTAATTTGAGCTCATTCCTTTGTGTAGTACCTGAGTCTATAAGTCATACACAGACAAACATTCATTTTTATATACATATATATATATATATATATATATATATATATATATATAGATATAGATATAGATATAGATATAGATATAGATATAGATATAGATATAGATATAGATATAGATATAGATATAGATATAGATATAGATATAGATATAGATATAGATATAGATATAGATATAGATATAGATATAGATATAGATATAGATATAGATATAGATATAGATATAGATATAGATATAGATATAGATATAGATATAGATATAGATATAGATATAGATATAGATATAGATATAGATATAGATATAGATATAGATATAGATATAGATATAGATATAGATATAGATATAGATATAGATATAGATATAGATATAGATATAGATATAGATATAGATATAGATATAGATATAGATATAGATATAGATATAGATATAGATATAGATATAGATATAGATATAGATATAGATATAGATATAGATATAGATATAGATATAGATATAGATATAGATATAGATATAGATATAGATATAGATATAGATATAGATATAGATATAGATATATTTATTTTTTATTTTATTTTATTTTATTTCGTGATTGCTAAATAACTGTAAGATACAATATCTTATAAGATAGTTATAAGCTAATTTTACAGAGTTGAGCAAGCAATTAGTTAAATTAATATTAAAATTGAATCAAATATAATTAAACGATAATGGGAGAGAGAAAAGAATATATATTTATGTATAATACAATTTTTAAATTTCATTTAAGTATTTACTGAAAAATGACTTTTTAAAACCTTTTTAATTCTTGTTGTGTTTTGAATTTCTTTAATATTGCGTGGTAAGGAATTCCAAAGACGGACTGAATTTACAAAAAACTGGCGCTCAGATGTTAAAAACGAATAGCGAGGATGAATCAGTTGACGAGATCTATGCGAGGTAGCAAAACTAATTTTGTCAAAACAGTATTGTGGTTGGCGTGTAAGCAGTATGTCAGAGAGCAAGATCAAACTGCGAAGTTCAAGATAATTTTCAAAGATATAGATATAGATATAGATATACTCAATATTGGCATACCAAATTTTTTTTTGAAAAATGTTACAAAATTTTATATATAAAAAATTAATTTTTAAGAAAACGGCTCCAACGATTTAAAATTTTTTTTTTGCATATATTCATATTTTTTCAAGTAATCAAATGGCATACTTGTTTTTGAGCTCTAAGTTATTTATCAGACTGTTTATACACTTAAAGGAACGATTTAAATGCTTTTTATAGTTTTTCTATTTACTTGAATATTTTTTAAAGTTCTTAAGTCCCACAAAACTTGAACATAAGAGCAAGTACGTGCGATCCAGTCGTGCATTTTATTTTTAATACCAGTTGGATAAACAATTTTGATAATAATGGTTCATAAAAAGACCTTTTATCAAGCACATGAATATCGGTGATACAATGTATTATTGCATTGCTCATATCAGTTGGTTTAAACTTAATTTTATAATAACTTAGCAAAAACACGTCTATATCATAGATAGAGATTTCGAGCGCAAGTGAGAAAAACAAGTTTAGTACGTGTGAAAAAAATATATTATCAAAATAATTAAAAATAGGAAACGGCCCGAAGGAGGCCAAAAATGTGCATTGATAAATATTGCTGAGTTTTTTCTTAATAACTTTTCTGTTACGGTGAATAAAAAAATAAAAATTTGTGTATCTATATTTTGTCGTGAAAAATCGACTACCGCTTCAATTTTCAAATCGATGCATTTTTACGGCGCTGGTGACAGTCCAAAAATATTCAAGTTTTTTTCTCGGCACTTCCTACAGTTTTCATCATAGCTTTTTTACTACGGTAAATAAAAAGAATAATGAGTAGGTATTGAGATATTGTCGTGGCAAATCAAATGCCGTTTCATTTTTTAAAATCGATCCATTTTTACGCCAACGGTCATAGTCCATAATATGATTCTAAATTCGTCTGCAAAGTTCAGGGTCATGAAT
This sequence comes from Dasysyrphus tricinctus, assembly GCA_963921185.1. Lineage (NCBI taxonomy): Eukaryota > Metazoa > Arthropoda > Insecta > Diptera > Syrphidae > Dasysyrphus > Dasysyrphus tricinctus. Next base: position 220,308,494 of record OY992530.1, on the reverse strand, counting down.
ATGCCAGATTATATTTATTGCTCACATAATTCAGAAGTTAAGAATTTTTAAATTTGTTTAAAATTCAGGGGATTTCCATTAAGAGTTTCAGTTTTTAATTTAACACTTCACTAACGGTTTTTTTCTAGGCGTGAACGTCGCAGAACTAGTTTTTCTTGTAGGTATGAAGTACTTTTACGGGTGGTCATCTTCACCGAAAAAATTGTTTTTATTATAATACGATCATTGATCGGAAACTTGTACATAGTAAAATTGTTCATACCCAAACAGCAAAGCGTTTGAAACCAAATGATAAGAGCTCTCCTGGCGGTTTTTGTGAAATACTGAATACTTTCTGCATTTCTTGTCTCTTCAAGCTTTTGAAATTTTGTTTGCAATTTGAATATAATATGAAAGTTTTATGTAGACTACGGAAGCACTGTGTTAGAGCTTAAAATAGGGACAAGTGGTTTATGCTGAAAGCTGCCAGTGTAGCACAACTGGTGGCAAACGCCCTTAACTCAATTTCTGTTTAGCAGAATAAGGTGACTTTCCCAATCCTTTCTGCATTTATGTAAGTGATTTGAGTCGATAGGATTGGAAGCGGCCTGCAATATATTCCGGGATCCGAATGGCTAAGATGAGAGGAACATTATCATCACTGTGGATTTGCATGCACATCCACCCTGTTCCACGTGATAGCCTTAAGCACTTACCATTGGACATTGCTTCAAGTGGTTCAAGTGGTTCTACTTTTTCAAAATTACTTCTTACTTAATTTGAACCACAAGCGAAAGTTGTGAATCGTGAATTTAATTAAATAATAATTATCAAAAGAAATTTTTTTAAATAAAATGTATTTCCAAGGCGATATGTCTTGATTTTTAAAGTACACAGCCAGCTACATTTTTGTGTTTGAAAACAGAAAATTGAGCTTATTTCAAGTCTTTATTTATAGGTTTTTCGTTGCTCATTATATTAAACTTGAACAGTTTAATTCAAGAACAAGTTTAAAGCATTTCTTTTTTCGCATCTCGTTTTCGAAGTATGTTATTGAGTATAATTTTTATGTACTAGCTATCGTTATTTCTTTTGTAATTTCCATAGTTGTTGGAGTCATTTCAATGTCTTCATTTATTTCATAATAAAGATATTTGGGCTTAAAACCAGAAATCTCCTTGTTTAATATGTGTTTGTCTTCTTTATTTAAGTTTGCACTTGTCATGAATGAAGCTTCTTGAAAAGACGTAGCAGCAGCTGCAGATAAAAGTAATTTACGTGTGAAACAAATATTTTCAAATCAAAATTTATTCACCAATGCTTACCTTGTGAACTCAAAACGACCTCAGGAGGTTGTCTTGAATCCATTTCTTTAGTATCCATGGAAGAAGAACTTATTATGGCCGTAGGCTTTGAATCTGAAATCTCTTTTGTCTCGCATTTATTTTCAGTATATTCTTCACTTGAATCGCCACTCTCAATGGGAATTGTGCCAATCAGTATTGGTATTCGAACTATTACCCTTCTATTTCCTTTGGCTTGATCCACAAAAACTTCTATTTCATAGCTTATTTGCAGAATTGTACACTCTGTTTGGCAAGAAGGTGGAACATTTGGTATTGGAATACGTTCGAGAAATTCCCGGAGTGGTTCGTTTCCAGCTAGGCTACTTAAATTTTGAACCATATTATATCTTTCTGTCAATGTCACCTTACGTGGTATTTTTGATGTATATGTGACGACTTGATTGAATGATATCGCAATTGATTTAAGAGGTATGCATCCATCGTTGATCAGCCTTGCATAGACAGATATTGTCTCACCAGGTGCGTAACCGCCTTGGGGAAGGTTTACGTAAAGGCACAAAGGAGTCTTCCAACATTCACAGAAACATTTGGACTCAAATACTTCCATGTCCACGGGGAGCTGCAATAATATTTCTAAGCTAAAGGCCATGTTCAAAAAGCTTGTCTTATTACCTTTAGAACCGACGCTTGTGGTCTTAGGTCAAACGGTTTAATCACTTGAAAAGATTCTTTGAGTATTTCTTCAGTTTTATTCCCATAATCCAAAATTACTTTCATCTCATATCGAATACAACCATGAATGCTGTTATAAGATGAAGGACATTTGTCGGGAATATCACAAAAAAAGTTGTACATGTAATTACCATCTGCGATCATTATAGATGTTGCTAAAAGTAACACAAATTAGGAACGTTCATCTATACATAGAGTTCTTTATTTTAAAAAGAAAACACTACTCACAATCTTCGGAACCAACAAGGAATGTAGTGGAGGATATGAAGTCTTCTCTTCCTTTCACAATGATTTCTTTTTTGGATGGCTGTTTGCTAGAGTTCCATTCATTATATGCATATCCATTCATTTTAAGATAAATTGCTGAAAATAATAAATTTTATTCCTTATTATATTAATTTGTTCAGGGATCATAGAACATAATTCGGTGAATTAGTCAAATAACTTGATTTTCTCAATTGATTTTCATAGACTTTTCTATCACTTAACTTTTAAAGACTTTTCATGTTTGATTTACTTGAATAAGGGCCGGTTTTACAGTGCTGAGTTAACTCTGAGTTAGATCAGAGTAAGCTAATCCTGACAATGAAAATGAATGGAAATCCCGAGTTAACTTAGAAACAGTTTTCCAGTGGGGAAGTAATATTATATTTCAGTACACTATGGACATCACCCTTTCATGCCTTTGAATATCAAAATCGAGATGGCGCTACAATAGACCAGTTCCATTAATTTTTGGGAAACAGTGGGAAAATAAATTGCCCCCCCAACAGATGCACGGAATATGAGTCGGATTTTTGTACGATGTATTGGAAAAATGAACCTCCTATCGAACAAAAGTAATATGTAAAAAATTATATAATCAAGAGAATTACAACTTAAACTTGGACCATTTTTTCACATAACCCCAAAAATATCTATTGAGAAAAATACAAAAACCAATTTGTTGCTTTAGTTTTTCCTTATTTTTATCTTTGACGAAATTGGGTAAATTTGGTGAAAGCGATATAGGTACTATATAGCCTATTATAGACCTTTTAAAAAGGAACAATTACGTGCAAAGGTTTTTATTAATGAATATGTTTGTTTGGCCCATAAGCATGCCTTAAACCAAAAATGCTACTAAATTCACCCATGCCTTTCTGAGAGAATGGTCACACTGACCACTTTTCACTATTTTTGGTATAACTCTGAAGCTTATCCGAATTTTACAATTTTCCACTTAAAACTTTTTGTTCAAAATTATTTTTTTTTAATCGAAATGGATAGTTTAAAAAATTTCATAAAAAAATTTAAGCAGTAAAAGTTAGCAAAAACTATAATAAAAAAGATCGAAAAATCAGTTTTTTAATTTTTTTCTAAATAGCGCATAACTTGTTTTAGAGCGAGAATACTTTCAAAACATGCCTAAAGTAAAGTCTAAAGGCCATAATATGACATTTTAAGTAACCATTTTATTTAAAAACTAACAGAGATATAGTCATTCAAACTTTTCTATTTCTTATAATTTTTCGCAGTAGTACCTACCAAATCTTATATTAATCGGACCAGCCAGCCCTTTAGTCTGTAGGTCTGACAGCATTTAAAAACAGCCGAAAATCAAACTTGCGAACTTATATACTTTTTAAATATTCAATATAGCCGTTATGTCACATTATATCAAAATATTGATTTCGAACATTTTTACGAATGTGAAATTTGCCGTATTGTACCGAAAAGGGGGCTTTCGGTCCAAAACTGCGAAAATTTATAAGAAATGGTAAAGTTTGAATGGGTATATCTCTGTCAATTTCGAACAAATATTAATTTTAAAACATAAGCACCTAGTTAAAAAAAAGAATGTTGGATCCCAGTTCGAGCTCAAATTTGTGTTTTGTATGTAAGGAGAGACTTAGTGAAAGTGAAGTAGTGCTTGTGAAAGAAAAAGAAGTAAAAACCCTTCTTGCGTCAAGTATTTCTTTGAAAAATCTACCTTACAGCTTAAATACATACGTAAATATGAGCATTTGTATCGACTTTTTTTAACTAGGTGCTTATGAGAAATGCCACACTTATCCCAAATTTCATTATTTCATTTCATTATTTTACCTGTTTTATTGCAGTCATCTTTATATAAAATGGACTGTAACTTTACTTTGCTAAAAAAAGACCCTCAATCAAATAATACCGAAAGTCACTGTAGGTATACAAAAAGCACATAAGGGGATTACAAGGGGCCTTCGATATGAAATTTTGCATCGATACCAATCGAAAGATTGTATGAATTATCTTACTCAAATTTTTTAACTTAAAATATGTACATATTTATATACATAAATAATTTATTGTTTCTTCAGTTTGCTCCAAACATTTTGTAAAACTGTTTGTTATAACAATTTGTTTATTATAAATTTCTTATTGCTCACATTGAAAGGCTGTATTTTTGAAAGTATTGTGCTTACAGAGACGATTTTTATTTAAAATTGAAGCCCATTTAATTTTTTTGAAATGGTAGAGCAAAGTTATAATCGAAAACCAGGCCTTAAAGGTTAAAATACCCAATAACTAAAAAAAACGTGAAAATTTGTCGGTTTTTAGCATATCTCACAAAGTTGCGTTCGGCGCTCGAGGTCGAAAACTTGGATTATTGGTAAGGCCAACATCATAAACAACTCATCTAAAAATCAGAACTACCGGAGCTTAGGCACAGCCCTCCCACCCCGAAGAAAAATATACTAGACTGAAAACAGTGAAGTTGATCATGTAGATTTCAGTTTTCCCAAAAATCTAGAAGTCATTTTAGCATTTAGTTTTCAGTTTTTAACTAAAAATTAATAAGAGCATGGATGGAAATTCAAAAACGAAAATAGTAGTTAATACCATAAAATAATACAAAAATAGATTAACAAAAAAATCGTCTTTTTCTCATAATTTTGAGTTTGAAAGTAAATTTTTCAAAAACTATTAGCTAAAAAAACTTTATTTAAAAAGAAAATTAAAGAATGGAATGCTGGCTTTAAGATGAGCATAAGGATTTTCGTCCAGATATTACCATTGATTTTTTAAAGTTATTTTTCTATTTCAAGTCAACTTTTCTTAAAATTGCCCTTCCCGCCCAAACGGGGGGATATATACCCCATCCAGTACTATTATTTTCTTCTTTTGGCTGCTTTCTTCTACATGCTTTATTGCTTTGATGCAGCATATGTCAAAGACCATGTTCTTGTTTTTATACTGTTTTATATACTACTTACTTGTTGTTTTAAATGTTTTATTGCTATATTTTGAAACTGTTATGTCTATAGAACCGGCCTTGGACTCAAATTGAGGCATATTTAGTAAGGTTGAAATCGTAGAGCAATGTTTTATTCGGAAATTAAGGCGTAATGGCTAAAATGGCCAATAAGTGAAAAACCGCGAAAAATTCGCGGTTTTTTGGATTTTTATCAATGTTGTGTTCGGCGCTCGAGGTCGAAAAATCGGATTTATTACTAGGCCAACATCATAAACAACTCAGCAAAAAATCAGAACTACCAGAACTGACGCAAGGTCTAATGTATATAGTTACAGGACTATAAGAACTATTCTTGGATTTGGATTCAGCCCCAAAACCATATAAACTGTTCTATTTTTGATTATTTCGAGTTTTTGTGTTGTTGACCTAAGATGCTTTGACTGGCAACTTTCAACTATCAAATTTTTTAAATTTCTTTCATATTCTATCAGATTAGGTCTAAAAATAATTCTTATTTAAAATATTTCAAAGGAATCGCACTAAAATTAGTTCGTATACTCTTGAAAACATTGCTCCACATCTTGTATAAACTTTTCTAAATTTTGTACAAATCTATATAACGGGTTTCTCAACAGGAACGCTACAAAAGTAGAGCGACAGGGACAGCAAACGACGCCATATTTCTTGCCGCTCGTTTGACATTTCTCTATTGTCTTCAGTAAGGTTTGCCATTTCATGATGGAAAGATATATACGAGCCAACAACGAGTCGAAATTATTAAAATTTATTACCGAAAATCGGAGTCAGTGGCCTCAACGTTAAGAGCGCTACGTCCGAAAAATCATCTTCAGCGATGAGGGTCATTTATGGCTGAATGCTTTCGTCAATAAACAAAATATGCGGTATTGGTCAGGCAGCAATCCACACGTACTCCATGAGTCATCATTGCATCCCGAAAAAAATACGGTTTGGTGTGGTTTATGGGCCGGCCGGCGGCGTCATTTGGCCGTACTTCTTCCGTGATAATCAAGACCGGCACGTTACTGTGAATGGGGATCGCTACCGTTCAATGATAACCGAATATTTTTCGCCCCAATTGGATGATATGGACTTGGAGGACATGTGGTTCCAACAGGACGGGCGCCACAAGCCACACAGCGAATGTCACAATCAATTTATTGGAAACCAAGTTTGGAGAACGTGTTATCTCACGAAATGGTCCAGTCGCTTGGCCGCCTCGGTCGTGCGATTTGACGCCGTTAGACTATTTCCTGTATCGGCCGATTTATGCGTGAAAACCGTCGAAAATAGGGTTCAGCGTCTGGACTTCTGCAAGCGTGCCCGTGGTGGCCGTGCAAAAGAAATCGAGTTTCATACATAATGGCATCAAACGTCCTTTCACAAGAATAAAGAATTTCATTGATATATCCAAAACCGTTTTTGTTTTATTTAAAAAAAACTCTTGTAGCGCTCTTATTGAAAAGCCCGATACCTACTTAAATCACTTTCAAGCACATATTATGCGGTATTTCAAATAAAAACTTCACTCAGTTCCTTACTTCGACCATGTTTTTGGGAAAATTTTTATTTGCAGGTCTGTACAAATAAACCACAAACAATCGGTGTCTTCAAAGTCAACATAACTACATAGATACATCTGGCAAAATGAGCCATAGGTACTTATAAAGTTACGAAAATTGGATCTCCCGAACACGTGACGTAAAAAAGCAACAGTGGGTATTTGAACATCAAACAATTTTATTTAAAATACAAAACAAATTGAGTGGATAACTCATATGCAATTTGTTTTGTTTGCATCTTTAACAATCGAGGATCCTTATTGATGGATGTTGGTAATACCACTTTAATTCAATATTTTTTGTTTACAAATTATTACACATTTACGAATTTGTCAAGTGCTTGGCGTGGCACGTGTTAACGTTCACTGTTTCAATAGAATTGTACAAACAATTTTCTTTATTTACAATGATCACTTTAAGGGAGAGGGGGGCACAAAAGAAATTCAAACATTTCAATAATAAGCGCCACCAGTACACAAAAAAACTCAATAGAATAAACGGTCAAAAGTTGTTCACATACTGACTCATGTTTTAATGACTGTGAATCATCGTTTTTTTTAGATATTACCTTTAAGTATAAACAAATTCTGACAGTAAGATATTGTAGGACATTTTTAAATGAGCACATACATACATTCGAGTATATGAAGCTAGGTAATAAATTATAAAAGATAAAATAAACTTATAAACCTACATTATGTAGGCACAATGTGAATACTTATTTCGTTAAAAACAGAAAATGAATAATTTTTTAATAATTAAAATTTACTTGTCTTTGCTTTGAAATTGGATATTTTAAATTGGATATTTTCAATATCAGATATATCTAACCAATGGGTCCTCATACCAAGAATAACGATAAAAAAATAATATTTCATGCATTTTTGTAATCAAATTGACAGCTATACCTTACCTACCTTCAAGTTCCCACTGTTTTAGTTGCGCTTACCTTTGATTAATATCCGTTCGTCTAGCGAAAGACATATTTTCCCAGATATTGTTTGACCGGTAGAGTACCAAGCTTCGACCCCATTTAATTCACACTTGACAACCATTTTACTAATAAACTATAACTTAATAAATTATAAGATTTTGTTTTAATAGTCAGAATGACTAACTCGTAGGGAAGTAGCTATTGACAAAAAGCTTGCTATTAACTATAATGAAAGAAATTGAGAACTAACTGCAAAAATGTTGGAAGCTAAATACTTATTTTTCTTGTAACATATTTTATCTTATCGAATATTTTATAATGAGCCTGATCGATTAGTATAGGCTAATTGATAACAGTATGCAATAACAGTGGTCGTTTAAGTTAACGCATCCACAAAAGCTTCGAGTTTCTTTTCTTGAACGAATAGCTGTTGTATAACAGTAGAGCAAAATATATCTAAAATTGACTAGATTTAAATAAATCGTTAGTAATAAATTATTGTTGTAATCGCAACATATTTTAATGTTGAATAAACCCATAACGTTCAATTCAAGAGTACACATAAATTAATTTTTTCTTACTTAGTTTTAAAAACTATTAAATCAGAATGGCGCTGAAGTTATTTTTGTTTAATAAATTACAACAAGTGAACAGGACTACAAGACATTGGGTCATATGCAAAAAGATGAGTTCAAGCTGCTTTCTCACTTTTTTGAGAGCTTTCTTATCTTCGTATGCAAAAAAAATTACTGACTGAGTTAGATCTCATGTGGTGAGCTCGATCTCACAGTGATGATATCGATCTCATTTTGAAAATTCTTATGAGATAGAACTCGGTTTGCTATGCAAAAAGATGAGAAAACAGTTGATTGCATGAGATAGATCTCACAAATTACTGAGTATGGGTTTTCTCTTACTCAGCTCATATAGAACCGTCAAGAAACCAGAATTTCAGCTTAAATTTGTAACAAATCAAGTTCATAAAAATTGGAGCGAATAACCTTATTTCCAGTTTTGTTTTGCATCTACACTCTAGTAAAAAAAAAAAATAAGGATACAGGACATTTTTCAATTTTGCTTAGTGATTTTTGAATAGAGCTGTATCTTTGTGGCAAGTATTGCGATGAAAGCAAAATCATTTTAAGGTTTTATATTTCCTGTTTTGAGGATTGTTTTCCAAACGGCCGGCGCGCACTCCAGCGCTAATTGGGTCACGGAGCGAGAGTAATGCTCGTGGCCGCCATTTCTATACCTTAAGGATTGTTTGCAAATATTTTTTTTTAAAGTAGGTAGGTACCGTTATTGCTAAACGAATGAAATGATAAGAGACAAAACTTTCTATTTTTTGGATTTTTTTTATATTTGATATCTGACTTAATGAAAAGGAAACGTTTTTCTATGATCACTAACATATTTCAGCCAATAATGACAACATACAAAACTAAAACTTAAATGATTACCTCCTACGTACCTACCCTCAGAATATCCTCAAAAATTGTTTGAATATTATGTTTTTACATTACATTTACATTTACATTACATTTTAACGTAAATAAAAGTAGACAAAAATGGAAAAACCGTTCATAAATTAACATCAAGACTTACAGGAATATAGAAGGTATATAAATGTTAAAATCTGCATACCAACGTTAGGTAATCATTCAATACACATTTTGTAAAGGGGCAAACAATTAACCAAGAGACAATCGCAAATTTTTTTTTTTTTTAATTTTCTTAACGGCGAAAGGTAAAAATCCATAAAATCCTTAAAGAGTCTTTTAGAATACAGATTCAAGTTTTTAAAACCGTTCTTGAATTTTGTATGCTGTAACTATTTGTTTAAATATTAGTGATCAAACACGAAAGTATCTCTTTCAGTCAGGCGCGGATACAAGGGGGGGGCAATGGGTGCAATTGCCCCCCCCTGAGCAAGAACGCACGAAGCATAAAATATGACTTTAATAAAATTTAATCAAAAAGAAAGGTTATTTCGTTATACGTTTATAAAATTTTTTCTTGGCAGCGCAACGTTGCAGCAATGAGTGGTTGTTCGTTGGCCGCTGGCTGACCAGGTTAAGTTAAGAAAAGTTCCGCTATGCACAAATAACGCCTTCAAATCGACTGAGTGGAAAGCTTATAACTTCGACTTTTGATCTCGATCTTAAAAGTTATCTGTCTTCCCCTCTGGTGAGCTTATTTCATGACTGTGTCTGTGTCCACTTTCGAGTTTTACCCTCGAAAACTTCTTCAGAGCTGCTCACCGCCTTTTTACTCTTAAATGGATACGCACCTTAAGAGTATGCACATGTGTTTCGAGTTCGGCGCTGTACGCAGCGATGCGTGCAGACGTGCTGTACATCTGTTTTAGCTATACGATACGTTTTAAATGCGAGAATTTTGTCACTTTTATGGATGTGTTTTGGGAACTTCCGTGTGCCATATTTTTAAACTAACGAAGAGTGCGAATCCAACGAAGAAGATTGGAGAGAAACCAGGAAACGAATACAGCAGTCACTGCCGAAGAGAAGTTGGATGGAACTTTTATACCTAAGGAAAGGATAGTTGTTTCGTCAATTCGATTCACAAATGATTGCCATTTTTCGACGCAAATATTGCTATTGTATCGAACTACATGAGTCTGGCAACTCTGTAGTCGATGCTTTTAGCTTATATGAAATTGTTAATGAAATGTATGGAGAAAGTTAGTCACTCACAATCGAGAAGGTCGGACGGAAAGTTTTAATAAAGAGTGGTATTTTCTTTGTATTTTCCACTATAATCATTAAGGGTATTCACTCAACAGCGTAAAGTCGTCGTAAACATTGTAAACTTTTAAACTTCGTAATTCTGTCACAATTTGTATGGGAAATTTGACAGATTTACGAAGTTTGCAACTTTACGATGATTACGACGAGTTTACGCTGTTGCATGAATACCCTTATTGTGTTTTATCTCAATGTCGGAAACTTTGGTTTTGTATTGATGGACAAAGGCATCTGAGCAAACGATACGGTTCATCTCGGTTTCGATTTATAATAATTTTAGTTCAACTAAAATACTGATATTGTCAAATTAATGCAATGGTTTTGTTTGCACAAAATCTTTTTTATCAACGTCCTTCAATTTTCTTGCAAACGCATTTGACACGTTCTCCGGCTTCTCAATATTTTTGTTTCCAACTCGATTTTTGGCTGCAGAATTGCACCACACATGATGCTTTCGAACATAGGACTTTAGCAAGCTGCATTATCGAACACAATGCTTATGCACTAAAACTTGAATTTGGCTTTTCTAACAGCAGACTTTTGCAGTTTGCGTTTGAGAACATTCCGCAAAACGCATTTTTGACGCTGAGGACGTTCTCGAAAACGGCCTTTCACAAGCAAGGGTAGGTTAGGTTGCCAGCTAAAGAAGAGCCTGGAAATTTCGCTCTAACTCGAATGCCATGTGTCTGAATAGGAACATACCACTGTACCATTATGTTCTCCGAACATAATTGTAGAGTTACGCAAATTCAGAGGGAACTCAAAACCGCTGTAAAGACACCATGCTATAGCTACAAACCGCAAAAAATCATTTCACAAAGTTCACAGTACCCTCTGTTCGAGAATTGTAGCAGTTATGAAAGAGTTTATTTGTTTTCTTCAAATTTCGAACTCATCAACTCACATTGCCTTCTATGACCAGGCGCGTAGAGCGGTATGAAGTGTACTCAAATTTTCTGTAGACCTCATCAAGATTTTGGAAACTCACGAAAATTGCCCCCCCCTTAACGAAATCCTGGATCCGCGCCTGCTTTCAGTTAAAGGCATTATATCTTAGGCAAAACACACAAGTACAACTACACAAAAAAGTTGGTTGAAGATGAATAAACGGTGCAGGGAACTAAGTCCCCGGGAACCAAGTCCACCGAGGGACTTAGTTCTCATTTAATGGGAACTAAGTCCACTTCAGCAAAGTGAACTTAGTTCTCATAGAAGGTGAAAACTAAATTCATCAAAAACTGAGTGGTTTTACTTCCCTTTAAATGTGAATTAAGTTCCCACTTCCAAGTAAAAAAATCAATCTTATTAATAAAACAGAAATACTTTTCACAATATTGTTGGATATATATAGGATAAATTCAAAGTTTCTTTAAATCCAGATTCTCTAAATGCAAAAGAAACTTTGCATACACCCAGCCTCACACATACCCCAAATCCTATAGTGAGCCCAAGCAGGGGGGTTGCAGGGGGCAGCATGCCCCCCATACATACCTCACTGTTTATTCGCCGTAAGGCTTTCTCTTACCACAATACAGTGCTAGCACCCAACATTACGGCGAATAAACAGTGAAGTATGTATGCCCCATGCTGCCCCCCTGCAACCCCCCTGCTTGGGCTCATTATAGGATTTGGGGTAAGTGCGAGGCTGGGTGAATGCAAAGGCTTTCACGCAATTTTGAATGCTTGTAATTTTTATCGTTGAAAGTTAGTTCCCTCTTCATATTTCAAAATGTGTACTTAGTTCTCATAAAGAAGTGGACTACTTTCTCACTTTACCTGGGTACTAAGTCCACTTCGTTAAAGTGGATTTAGTTCCCATTAAATGAGAACTAAGTATCTCGGTGGAATTGGTTCCCGGGGACTTAGTTCCCTGCACCGAATAAACATGTTAGATGACTTTTATACATTCAATTGAAACTCAAATTTAATTCCAAAGAAAGTGAAACCTTTGAAAAAATAAAAAAATGTTTGCCTTGCGCAAGAAAATTATTTGCAAACAAACCAAAAAACAACAAACATGTGTCTGCTATACCAATACCAATTTGCTTTTTATACATATGCATGTAGCATCTCACCTCATTGCTTAAAACACTAGGTATTGAGAACTATCCCGAAAAAATTTATTTACATAATCTGACTGAATTTCAAGCACCAATTTTTCATATTCGCGTTCAGAAGAAAATTTTGCTTTTGCTTCTACTCAATGCACGCAAAAAATACCATCACAACTATGCATTTAAGACGAAGAGCTTTGAGCTCGATCTCATATTCATCGAGTCAGATCTGTTGAGAGCGAACTCATTTTTTTGCATATGAAACCGAGTCCGAGTTCGGCTCTGCTCGATCGATCTCACATGTGAGTTCAAGCTCGTTAACTCGGACTCAGAGATCTTGCTCATCTTTTAGCATACGACCCATTGGGTCATATGCAAAAAGATGAGTTCAAGCTGTTTTCTCACTTTTATGAGAACTTTCTTAGCTTTGTATGCAAAAAAAAAAGATCTCATGTGGTGAGTTCAATCTCACAGTGGTGAGAGCGATCCCATTTCGAAAGCTCTTATGGGATAGAACTGCTATGCAAAAGGATGAGAAAATATAGTTGATTGCATGAGATTGATCTCACAAATAATTGAGCATGGGTTTTCTCTTACTTAGCTCAAATACAACCGTCAAGATTCTATAATTTCAGCTTAATTTTGTTACACATCAAGTTTATAAGAATAGGATCGAAGAACTTTATTTCTAATTTTGCTTTGCATCTAACTACTCTAGTCGTAAAAAAAAAGGGAACAAGATATTTTTCAATTTTGTTAAGTGATTTTTGAAGAGCTGTACCTTTGTTGTAGTGGCCGTATTGCGATGAAAAAAAAAAAATATTTTATGGTTTCATATTTCCTGTTTTGAGGATTGTTTGAGAATATTTTTTTAAAGTAGAGAAGTACCTACCGTTATTGCTAACCGTATGAAATGATACGAGACAAATATTTTCTATTTCTTGGATTTATTTTTTATTTGATATCTGACTTAATGACGAAAGGAACGTTTTTCTGTGATCACTATTATTTCAGCAAATAATATTAACATACAAAACTTAAATTTGAATGAATATCTACTACGTATACTTACCAGGCACGAGCCGTGACTTTTTTGGTAGCGGAAGCACTTAGCATAAAACCAACAAGTAAAGACCTTTTTTCTTAGAACACATTTGTTTATTTTTTAATTCTTCTTAATCATTATTTTATTCCTACATAAAATAATTAAATAACTAAAATTAAATGATTCTATGCGAACAGAACCAAACATTTTTAATGGCACCATTGCACTTAAATATGAACCGCACTCTTTTCCATGCCGTTTGCCAGCTTTTGAAAAATTGTTCATATCATTAAACCCCGCACTGTTCCACATACGTTTTTCGTTAAAAGGCAAGGCCAACAGTACAACATATTTGTTTTTGAACATCCTGTTAACCACGAAAAAATTTCATATGATTGCATGCCTAGTACACCGCTTTGTAACGGTGTTTATAATTACACAAGATTTCGGTCTCCCATTATTTATTATATTTTTACTTGCGATTATAGGTACTGTAAAGCAAGTTTTGGATTCGTGCAAAAAAAAAATTTTTGAGATAGATAACAATCAAACATGATATTACGATGATAGAGAACACCAAAAAAGTGGGTGGCACAATTCTGTCTGTCTGTCTGTCTGTTCGTCTACAGCCTAAACGGCTCGATCGATTTTCTTCAAACTTGGTATAAAATGGTTTTTGGTGATTCTGCCGACAGGTTTTTTTCGTTTTTTTTAGAACCAAAAATAACGGTACCTGCCGTACAATTTTTTTTTAGCAATTTTACATAATCGTATTTTTCTCAAAAACGGCTCAACAACTTTTCTTAAAAAAAAAATCAATACATTTATTTTAGTAATGACTTCCTTTGGGTGGAAAATCATTTTTCAAAAATGGTTATTAATGGTACCTCCCAAAGAACCATTTTCTTAATTTTTAATTTTCTTCAAAACGGTACAACCGATATCAACTATTTTTTTTATACAGAAGCTTCAAAGAAAAATAAATAGTTTTGTGTACCAAAATTTTTGAAAAAATATTTTTTGGATTTTTAAAAAATGTTTCAAAATTTTTTTTGGAAAATCAAATATTTTGAAAACCACAAGATCGATTTTTTTGAAACTCGATACTCGAGAGTTTTTAAGTACTCTCTAAAATATTTTTAGAAAAAATTTTACATTTATGAAAAAATAACGGTACCTTCCATACAAAAGTTAAAAAACCGCAAAGGAAAATATTTTTTGTCTCAAAAACGACTCCTACGATTTTGATTAAACTTTTTGTATATTCTAAAATTAGTACGATCTACAACCAAAAATTATAAAATTTTACACTTAGCAACTATTAATAGTACCTGTCATAGAACGTATTTTCTTATTTTGAATTTTCTCGTTATCTGCTCAACGGATTTAGATTAATTTTCTTATATACAAATTTCAGATAAAATTAAATAATATTGCATATCAAAATTTTCAAAAAAAAAGTTTTTGAGTTTTTAAAAAAAGTTTCAAATTTTTTTTTTTTTGAAAATTCGATATCTCAAAAACGGGTTGACAATTTTTTTAAAACTTGTTTTTATATACACATAAATATATACTTAAGATTTGCATTCCGAAATTTGTTCTAAAAAATATTTTAGAATTTTATATATAAAAAATTAATTATTTAAAGAACCGCTCCAACGATTTTAATTTTTTTTTTTCCATACAATCATATTCAATCACGAATTAAGATGGCATTCTTTTTGTTCAGCTCAAACTGTCAAAGGAGTTGTTTTAGCCAATTTAAATGCCGTTTTTCATGCTTCTCTACATTTTTCTCTCCTAATTTGCATGTTTTTATATACAATTTTCTTAAACCCACAGTGTATTCAACATAAGAGCAAGTATTTTATTTTTTCATCAAACGATCCAGCTGAAAATGGTTTATCGAAAATACTTTCTATAGCACAGTTACAGGAATTCATATTTATTCCCAAAAAGAATATAACAATAGAAAACAGGTGGATTGCTTATATCGCACACGGCCACGAAACTAAGGCTAGGACCGCACTTGCGATTTTCAGTCGGTGCGATTAAAAAATCGGTGTCGCAACAAATAATTGCCATGCACGCACTTGCGGCTATCTATCGGATTTTTTCAAGAAATAGAACATTAAGCTTTTAATATGAATGCACGCACATGCGTTTATTTAATTTCGCGATAGAAAAAACGCTCAAAAAATAGAATAGAACAAATTTGCGACTTTTAATCGTCGCGATTTCCAGGTCGCATGTGCTTCATTCTTATTAAAATTCATGTGTTCTATTTCTAGCGACTAAGCAGTCGCGCGATTGAAATCGCAAGTGCGGTCCTAGCCTAATTAAAAAACTACCACCTTAAATCGGCTCTTTGTTTATTCCCTATTCCCACTCACACAAAAAATATCTTTTCTAACCCTTTCTTCTATGAAATTTAACTCATTAACAGTGTGAGACAATACGCAACTCAATAAATACATCTTTGTTTTTCTCTATATCTCTAGTTTTGTTTCATGGAATATTCAGAATGCATTCACTCAACTCATTCTTCACACGTTGGTCAAATGGCGAGAAACAAAAAAAATATACTTTGACTTTGTGTTGAGATCTAAGAATACGATTTGCAAGTTCGAATTTAATTCTTTGCTCCTACGATTTTTTAATTTGTTCTACGGAAGCACTCATTCCACTCATTATATGGACGCTTCGTCCCTGCCACCTACCTATTCTAAGAAAACCTTTAAAATTTTATGGGGATTTTGTTGTAACATTTTAGTGTTCGAAAATAAAAGTGAAAAAAAAAATGGAAAAACCGACAAATAAATTAATATCAAAACTTACTATATAGATAATCATTCAATAAATATTTGCAAAAGGGCAAACAATTGAACAAGAGACAATCAATTTATTGTAAAAATTAATTACAGATAAATAAACATGTTACATGACTCTTATATTTACATTCAATTGACTCAAAAACATAAATTCAATTCAAAAGAAGGTAAATATTTTAAAAAATAAAAAAAATTAAAATTTTTATCTTGTGCAAACCTAAAAACAAGAAATATGTATATGTTTCATTTAAAACAAAACTTAAACAAATTCGTTTTAAAATCTTAAATTTTTTTGACTATCGTATTTTGCTTCTAAACGCAACTTCATACTGGCCACTTTTCAATAATTTTTTTCCGTTTGTGTGTATACCAAATCGGTTCTTACGCATACAGGGTGTCCCGGACCTGAGTGGAAGTATTTTAGGCTTTGGTTCTAGGGGTTATTCTAAGAAAAAATTGTATAGGGAAAAGTATTTTCCCTCCCTGAGGCAGGGGGGCAGTTTTCTGAAAAATTGACTTTAATTGCAAAAAAAACATTAAAAATCAACAAAACACATCTAATTATGTGCTTTAGTTTAAGCTAATACCCCATTCTTGCATTTGGTTTTTAAATCAAGTTGTTTAAGCGAATAGTTTTTGAGAAATTAAATTTCAAAATCAAAACTAAAAAAAAAATATTGATTTTTTTTTCTTTAGTCGATATTTTTCAAAATTATACGTAATTAAGTGCTTTTTTTGTATTCAATATTCAATAATGCCCTCATTATTTTTTAGTTCATTACCGAAAATCAAATTTAAAAATCTTTCTTAGTTTTTGAGAAATTTAGAAAAAACAAAAGGTAGGTACTTTTACCTAATAAGCCCGAAAAAATGAATTTATTCATGAATTATATGAATTACCTTTTGTTTTTTCTTAATTTCTCAAAAACTAAGAAAGATTTTTACAGAGGGGAGGGGAGATATAACTCCCCCCCCCATACAATTTTTTCTTAGAATAACCCCAAAAACCGCACCCTATAATACTTCCACTCAGGTCCGGGACACTCTGTATACATATGTAACATCTCACTTCATTATTCTTTAAACACTAGTAATTGAGGGCATTAGGAAATAGTGCCCAAGGAAAAAGCGCCCAAATCGATTTGTAGCTCACGCCCAAAAAAACACTGAACAAATTGTTGTTGTAAATTTTTTTCTCATTTTGGGTGATATTTCCTTATTTTGCTTTCTTTCATAAAATGAAAAAAACTGATAAATTAAAATTGAAAAATGGGAAATAAAGCCCAAAATAGGAAAAATTCCCAAAAACAACTGCAACATAAGGAAATATCGCCCAAATGCTATCGGGGCGATTCCAGATTCCTTAAATGCAAAACAAACTTTGCATTTATTCGCAAATTTTAAAATTTCATAAACCAAATAAAGGAGAGGATTTATTAGGTTCGTGAAATGTAGATACAAATTCACGAATAAACAATCAGGTATGCAACACCCTGCTTGGGCTAGTTATAGGATTTGGGGGTGGGTGCGAGGTTGGTTGTTTGCAAAGTTTCTTTTGCATTTAAGGCATCTGGATTTAAAGAAACTTGAATTTATCCTATACAAACAACAAACATATATCCAACAATAATTGTAACTATATCAGTTTGAGATCTAAAACAAATATAACCATCACAAGAATTTCTAAACACTGCGTATTCATTGAAGTAAAGTTTGGAAATACCACCCAAAACTGTGGAAATATCGCCTAAACTCTACAAAAACAATTTACATGCAAAATATTGGGGTGATATTTCCATTTTATTATTTGGGTTCAAAATTGTTTTGGGCAATATTTCCAATTTCTTCTTTGCTTTTGGGTGAAACAAATTTGTTTGGGCGATGTTTCCAAATTGATTTGGGCGCTATTTCCTTGGGCGCTATTTCCTAATTGAGAACTATCGCGCAAAATTGTATTTACATAATCCGACCGAATTTAAAGCACCAATTTTTCATTTTCGCGTTCAGAAGAAATTTTTGTTTATTTGTCTTTTACTTACTGCACAGAAAATACAGTCACCATTATTAAAAACGAAGAGCTTTGGGATCGATCTCATATTCATCGAGTCAGAGCTGTTGAGAGCGAACTCATTTTCTAGTCCGAGTTTGGCTCTGCTCGATCGATCTCACACGTGAGTTCAAGCTCGTTAACTCGGACTCAGAGATATTGCTCATCTTTTGGCATACGACCCATTGGGTGGAAAGCGAAAAGAACTAACTCAGTCTCATGAGACTGAGTTCTAGGAATGAGCTAAAGATAATGAGATTTAGCATTTACAATAAGACTTATCTAAATTTGGCATTCAAGAAACGTGTCTCATATCATATTCTCAGTCCACTTTCAATAGAAAAATGTCTCCATCAACTGAAAGCAGAGGAATTTATAACTCCTCCGAAAAAAACTGAGGATACAAATAGCTTTTTTGCTAACTTTATAAAGAACAAAATAGTTCTTAAGTTTGAAAAAACCTATAGAAATACCACAGATTTCCTAGAAAATAACTGATATTCAAATGAAACTAAAAATAAGTGTGACATAAATAAAACTGGCATCAAAAAATTAAACTGTAACCATGGGCAATTAATTATAGAAAAAAGATTTAAAATCGTTTTTTAGTTGAATAAAACTCGTAAAATGGCGTAGAGCTAAAAAAAAAAGAATGCCATTACATTTCTTGAGCAAACAATTATTTATTTATTTAAAATCTTCTTAACGTTTAAAAAAAATGTGTAGTGTGCCAGTTTTGAGTTCTCCAGCCTTGGCAACAAAAGAATCCTGCCCGACGACTGGATTTGAAATCAAAACCCTAAAAATAAATAAATAAATTGGGTGGCACAACAGCTCGTGGAGAACCAGGGTCTAGCGACTTACAACTCTCAACCATTCCTGTGCGCGTTTAGTTGGCAAGAATGGAGGGGACCTACAGTTTTTTGCCGAGTCCGAACGGCTATATGAGAAATACTTTTTTATGACAATTATACTCTCGGAGGATTTGTAAGTTCCTTGCAAGAGGCAGTACCTCGGATAAAACATTTCTGTTTTTACCCTATAACCTTAACATAAGCGTTCGCGAATAATTTTGATTATACCTTCACCCATAAAATTTGCTCTCAGCTCTTAGACTATTAGAGTTTTGATTTTTTTGTTCAGCTCTGCGCATATATCATAATTTGTGTCAAATGTCAATATTTGTTGTTGTTTCAATGTGTATTTAAGTCATCACGTTCACAGCTATTTTTATTTCTGACAATCTCAATTTTAAATTGCTGTTGTTTTTACGTGTGTTTTCTTCGTCATGTTCATAGCCGTTTTTTATTTTCAACACTTTCAGTTTTAACAGCCTGTGCAGTAACAAAAATATCCTATAGATTATTCCAATACATAATAGCCGTCCACTCAAAATTGAAATCAAATCTGTTCATCCGTTTGGGCGTGATTGACCAACAAACATCCTAACATACAAACTTTCATATTTATAATATTAGTAAGATTAGCAAGATTTATTTATTCATTAACTGATTTTTAAATCATCAGTTGTTAAACTCCGTCACAGGAATAAATCCTATAGCAACGCGAAAAAACTTTTGCATAATCTGAAGAATAAGTTCTATCTGAGATTTAACTGACTATTTACAAATTAGTTCTTTCCTTGAACACAATTTAAAACAAATATACATTAAATTATATTTCAGAATTTTCAAATATTATTCACCGAAAATAAAACAATTATTATCAAGAAAACCGAATTATGGTTCACTGTGACGTATGCGTACTTTTTGATTGCTTAAGTTTTGTTACTTCGGATGGAAAAAAATGGCTTGGAGTCACGGAACGAAAATTGCGACTTGCTTTTCGACTTTGTTAACGTGAATTATCTTGTGCTAGGTGGGACTGTATTTAAGCATAAGACGTGCAACAAAAGCACCTGCATGCATCCGGACGGTCAAACTGAAAAGCTTATTGAGCATATCATGATTCAGCAGCGATGAAGGAAGTCAATGTGTGATGTCCGAAGTATAAGAAGTGCCGATGTAGGAAGCGTCCACCGTTTGGCCCTGATGAGTCTCGAACTACGCACCGCTGCAGCGCGCTGCCGTACAAATAATAAAAAATAACCCCAACATTTGGCGTAACTATGTCACCACCCTTAACGACAAATATTGGTTATTAAACAGAGTTCAACACTCAACAATAGATGAGGTGTGAGGTGAAGTAAAAGGTGTTTTTATGGAAACTGGATACGAAACACGCCTGTGAAGTTAGCAGGGCAACTTTCACCTACGCAAATGGAACCCTGAGAGGAATTTGCAGTTTTTTTTGCATTTTTTTTGCATTTCAATTCCCGATTTTGCAGTTCGCCAGATAAGGGTGATACATGGTGTATCTTAGGAACCAAAAATGCTAGGAGCTTGTAATAAGGCTCCAAATTTGCAGTTTTTTTGCATTTCAACGATATGCTATGTTCGAAATTTGAAGTCCTCAATTTAAAAATTTCCCAACTTTGACTTCAACATGAAGTGAGTAGGTCACATCATGTATCTCACGAACCTAGCATGCTAGGAACTTGCAGTAAGGCTCCAAATTTGCAGTTTTTTTGCATTTCAAGAATAGGCTAGGTCAAAATTTTGAAGTCCTTTTTTTGAAAAAAATTTCATACTGACCTGCTAACTTCACTGTGAAGTAAGCAGGTCACTCAATTACACCCTTATTTGGCGAACTGCAAAATCGGGAATAGAAATGAAAAAAAATGCAAAAACTGCAAATTCCTGTCAAGGTCCCATTTGCGTGGGTGAAAGTTGCCCTGATAACTTCACAGACGTATACGAAACTGTTCCCAAGTGAACAAGAGGGTCTTGGATATCACAATATATATGTTGGAGATCGTAGCTTGGTAGAGGAATACCCCCAAAAATTGTTGCCATTTTTCGGGAGTCCTACAACAACGCAAGGTGTTTTGTTTTGTACAATGGCTAGCTATCCGGTTCTTTCTTAGTGCAACAGGGTGTGAGACAAGGGGATGTTCTTCCTGCTGGTGATGGACGACACGTATTGACGGCCAGTGTTGGTACAGCGGAGCGACAGGGCATTCAGTGAGACCGTTTAAAAGGCTCAGCCATTTAGACTATTCCAATGACATAATTATGTCAACTGGAAAATAACAATTGGATAGCACACACAGTCTTACATCGTGGAATAAGAAATAAGGTTTATGCATAATCATGGTTCTATTGACTTGAGAGGCAGAGGAAAAACCAAATAAATCCATTCAGGTAACTTAGAGTTTCTAGTTAATAAATGAAGGTACTGTTACATTGTTACGTACTCCTCATAAGGCTAAATTTGGTTTGAGTTAGCACACAATAAGGGGACCTACAATTTTCTACGGAACAAGAAAAGCTTATAATATGGGGAGCACTTTTTTCACTACCAGAAATACTCTTGGAGAGGATTTGCCACTTTCTCGCAAGAAAGAGTTAGTAGGTACGTCCGGACTTTCTTTTTTGAATGTGGCAGAGGCTGGACATCAAATGTCATGTCCATGCACGAAATAATTCAACTTACTATCCATCCTACGGGGTACCTAATTGTAGCCATTATACCTCAAAATTTAAAATTGATTAATGAATTTCCACATTTTCATGAAATTAATTTCAACAAAGCGCTGCACACCGATTAACTATTTATAACAGACGATTAAGATTTTTAAAGTTTCTTATATCGTTATTGCACTGTAATATATTTTATTTTCTACCTACACCTACACAATTGTTTAAAAGTTTCTCTCCCAATTCACACAACAAATACTACAAAGCGGTTCTGTTAGAAAAATTAATAATTAAATCACTGTGATGAGAGCCCAATGTGCAAGCCTTGATATCATCAAGATCAAATCAAATACTTGACATCATCTTCTTGGGACTTTTCTGTAACTGCAGGCGTTTGTGGTGGTGCAATAGGAATAGGAATTGAATCTGGTATAAGAAGCCCATCAACGTCAAAGACAGGAAATCGGGGAGTAAATCGAACTGTTTCACGACGCCCATTTGCTGTAAGTTCCTCACCATCACCAATATCGGCTGTCATGAACATTGCCTCTTCATAAGATGGAGGAGCTGTGAACACACACAAAAGTATTAGACCATTGAAACAAAAATGTCATTGAATTATCTTACGTGGTTCCGACTCGTTTGTTTCTGTAACATTGCTTTCAAGTTGGCATCCATTGCCAACCGCCAGAGCCATAGCACTTGCTGAAGTCGATGGCACATCAGTAACTCGTGGAGCAGGTATTGATGCTGTATGAAGTGGCACATTTCCTATGGTTATTGGTATAACAGCTTTGGCATTTCTTATGAAACCATTCATGACTGCAACCACGCAGATTTCATAAGAAATACGAACAACTTTACTGAGGTGCTCACACGTGGGTGCTGTAGCTGGTACTCGAATTATTTCGGTAAAATTTCGACGAGATTTTCGGGCTACAGGACTTGATTCCTTCTTGACCAAGCAAATTTTCTCAATTTTTGTATTTGTCCGTGGGCAGTCTGAAGTATAAGTTGCTTTTAGGTTGAGAAAGACATTAATCTTCTTAGCATCACAGTTAGATTGGTTGTTCACTTCTCCACTAACCAAAATCATTTGACCAGGCACATATCCCGTCTGAGTGATATCTACACTAAGTAGAACTGGCTTAGTGGTACTCAAGCAAAATCCTTCAATAGCTTCAATATTTGCTGGCATCTTTAAAACAGAATTTTTCCATAATTAATTAATAATAAAATTTACAATGGCATCAAAATATTTACCTTTAACAAACTGGAGTCCCAATTTAAGTCAAGAAGTTTCAGAACCGTAAATCCAACGGTGTATGTGTGATTTTTCGAGTATGAATTAATCATTATTACCTTGGCAACATATCGACTATGGCCATATTTTCCTTCGAATGATGAAGGACAATTCTCGGGAATAAGACACTGGAATGTGAAGACATGCGAACCGGCTTCAACTATTACTTCCTGTCCTTATAAGTTAAAGATTGAGATTTTCAAATAAACGTTACATTTTTATAATTTTATTATTTAAGAACAAGTTACCATTATCAGATCCTATGAGAAAAGTGTTGGAAGCTATATAGTCTTCTCTGCCAGTAAACCTACGCTTCTTGTGGTGGTGTTCTTTCTTAGCACCTGATCGACGATCTTTCCATGTAGCCGAAGAGAATCCACAAATTTTTAATTGAATCCCTGTAATGAATTGAAGAGAAGTATACACATTTTAAAACTATCTATTTATAGATAGGCATTGTTCTTCATTTTTTTATTTTCACTAATAGCCAATATCTTCACAGAATAGTAACGTTAACACCGGTACTAGTACTAAAGTTGATACTCAAATCAGTATCTCTCATTTATTCATACTTGTGTGTTGGAAGAATTGAGAAATACTGATTTGAGTACTAACTTAAGGACGAATACCGGTATTAACGTTAGGACTCTGTGAAGAATTTGGCCGTAACAATAGTAAAACTATCTTAGACAAAGAAAATATGTTAGCACTTAATATTCACCAAGGGGGGGAAAAGTGTTGACAGACACAGACAAAGGTATATTTTGAAAAAATAAATTTAAATGAAGGACTATAGGTCGCACGTACTTGCTCTAACATCTACTTGGTCAAGGTCACAAAAAAAACTTTTGGCACCTCATTTGGGTTATTTAAAAAGTAAACGTATCCCAGCTATTTTCAGTAATTGGTCAGCCATAGATTTTACTTGCGATAGTAGGTACTATATGACAAGTTATGCATTTGTAACAACAATTGAACACGAGATTTTGATCAGAGTTGTCATTACGATGATAGGGAAGACAAAAAAGTGGGTCTTACAATTCTGTCTGTCTGTCTGTCTGTCTCCTGTCAGTTTGTCTGTTCACCTAAAGCCTAAACGGCTTGATCGATTTTCTAAAAACTTGGTACGCAGTGGTTTTTGGTGATTCTGCCCGCACGTTTCATTTTTTTAAGAACGAAATTTCGAAAACTACATGATATATTTTTTTGAAACTCGATGCTTATAGTAGGGTGATATGAGGGCATACCTTTCATTTCGACTTGACGGGTTGAGCCTTAGTACACTAATAATTCATGTCCTAACTTTACTTTTAAGAAGTGTTGCTGTGGTGGCAACACTATCAGAAGGATTAAAGAAGGGTTGCCAAAATTCCGGAATGTTGCTTATAGATTAAAAACCAAGGGTCGGACGATGACCTGAGAACTCCCGTTGGATTCAGCACCCATGAAACCATAGGACCACATTATTGTTTTTCTCCCACCCCTCCCCTTGCACGAAGGGGGTGAAAAAAAGTCGTTTTGGAAACAAAATTTGAAAAGCCAAGAAAAGTTATAAAAAATTTGTATTAATAAAATTTAAAGATGGTGTCACCGTAGAATTTCACAATCTACTATATTACATCTAGAGTTGACTTAAAACCTACTTTGTTTAAAAAAAAAAACATTTTCAAAGTGTTGGGGAGGGGGGATATGAAAGATTAACAAATCTAAATATTTATCTTGGAATAATATAAGCATATGACACATGTTTTAAGGGTATTTTTCAATGCCCAATCTTACTAAATCAGAATGAACTCGATACAACTACCTTCAAAAAAGTTATAGCATTCTTCATAAATGATGACCGAATTACTAGTGAAAAACGTGAAATATTACCAAATTTCAACACCATTGACACGAAACTTGGTCCACATATTTCATTTGTCATAAGCAGGGCTAGGATTTCTATGTTAATACATATTTTTTTTGGATAAGAGTAGAAGTAAACCAACGAGATAGTTTTTCAAATTAGATAATTTCCTTTAAAATGGCATTCAATCGTTTTTGCAATTTTTGCATATTTTACTATAAATGCATATAAATGCATATTTTGCCGTTTTGGGCATATTTTTATAATAAATGCATATTTTGTGTACATTTTTTAAAAAATTTAGCCAAATTTTAACTAATACAATTTAATAATAGAATATGAAGAAATTTTGAAAAGGAAATTCTTCTCTTTAGTGGAGTGACTGAATATAATTCAAGTTAAAATTGGAGTTGATCTCATTTGAACTTTTAACTTGAATAATAAAATTTAACTTTGATGAAAAAGATGAAATAGAATTTATTTATTTAATTCAGAAAGTATTTTTTTTATACAATTTGCTTCCAAAAAAATCATTAATGAAAATTCAAAATATCAAAAATATCCCTCAGACAAACTCAATATTTTCAAAAGTAACAGAAAAACACATTAATACACCATAGGCTTTTGAGCAAAAATTGGCACATTGTCAAACTTTGATGATTCTCTCAGAAAAAGCGAATTGTGGAAAAAGTATGGACCAGAGGATGCCTCACTCTCTCGTGAGTGCTCTTACGAACCCATTTTTTGTTGTGTGGATCAGGTATTGGGCCAAATAATTGGTGACAAATACTAACAACTTGAAGTTTTGGTCAATATGTGTGTAACAAAATTTATACATGCGGTTTCGTCTTGATTTAATTTCCCAACAGAGAAAATAAATTCTGCGAAGATTTGCTTGGAGCTTTTCTTTGGGAATCTGGGAAATTAGTTCCTATACTCTGTCCAATTTATATTTGCAGTACAGGGAAGATAGGCTATTTGCCTCTCACTCTGACCATTATGGATTTCAATAAGCTGTCCTTATTTTAAAGCTCAGACAGGGTTGACGTAGTGAGTATTATAAACTGCCAAAAATCTCCCAAAAAAATCGATAGGGTTACCAACTGCTTATAAATATTTTATAGTCAAAAACAATGATGACCGCAATAAATTGAATTTATTTTTTTGTACATGACCAATTTTTATTTGGAACCCGAGTTTTGTAAGGTATTTCACAGAAGGCCTTATCCTTTTTAAGATACCTACATACATATTTTTCTTCTTTTTGGGTGGTGAGTTGTGGCTTTTGATTTTGTTTTCATTCAAAATTGTAAACATTTTCGTTTTGATACAGAAAAAAACAACCACTATTTTTTGAACAGCTTCTGTTTTATATTTAACAAGGTCATAAAATTTGTTGGTTGCGTTAAAGATTTCCTGCGCCTGTGTCCTTCGAAGAACTTAAATCCATTTTAATATGTAAATTTAACACAACATACAAATAATACCTCATAAGATCTTAAAAGAAAATGTTTACTTCACTGCTCCATTTTAAAGATATCACACACGAAAACGTTCCTCTTTTTTTGTATTTTTACATCATTTTTTTTTTTATAAACCAAAAAACTATTTGCCATATCATATGAATAACAAAAATCGAAAAAAGAAAAACGCCAAGCGCCAACACCTTTGTCTCTAAAGTTGAAATATTTGCTACCAAAAGCTCTAATAAAGCTTAAATCCTGACAGCTGCATACCAAAAACCAAAGATGGTAACTCTGAACTCTGATTCAAAGTGTTTGTTTTTTGTTGTAATAAACAAACAATGTCGATAAGGGTTTGATGGCAAATTTGAGATCAGTCCAGCGTTGCCGCCAAAAAAAAAATGTCCGTGCCACATTTTTTGAAAAACGTGCCATTTATTAAATTTTCGTGCCATATGAAAAAAAACTCAATTTGTTCTTTAAAAATAAATTTTAATTCCATACTATTACAAAAACAAAAATCACTTCCTCTATTCGTGTAGGCATTGTCCAGAAACAGCAGTTTTTGGCAAGTTCATAACAACCTACTTCACATCACATTATGAGTATTATTATTATTTAAAAATATAAAGACGTAATAAAGCTTTGTATGACAACTGAATATTGAAAGATCTACGCTCTACTACATTGTAATGAAATAAGTGTGTTCATACTATGAGTTAGAATGGATGCATCCAGTTCTGTTGAGGTGATAAAGTAGACACGTCCAGTTCTTTTGATGAATATTGACACTGTGTTTACACTATGAGTTTAAATTTATGTAAGACAATGAAAATAAAAAAAACGTGCCATATTGAAACTTTTCGTGCCACCGTGCCACGAGAAAATTTCCGTGTCAAAATGGCACGATCGTGCCACATCGGCAACGCTGGATCAGTCTCCTTTCAGCTGGGGAGCAGATAGGTCATGGTGGTATGTACGTGGGTTCAATGAAGATTACACAAACAATTCGTATAAAAGTCAGTAATTCTGTTTCTTATTTCAGTGGCAATTTCATAAGTTTAGTGCCGTGCAAGCAGCAACAGGCACCAGTGTTTTTGAAAAAGCTCTCCTATAAGGCCTGTACTGCAAATATAAATTGGACAGAGTATAATAATTTAGATCTGTTTTTGATAGTACAGTCGACTCCGCTTAACTGGAACACGATAATTGCAGAAAATTTGTATCAGTTAAGCGGAGTTTTCAATTAACCGAACTTCGGATAACTGAAACTTGTTTCAAATAAGCGGAATTCCGTCAAAATATATTAGATTTCATTCAACAAAAAACATATTACATTTATTTTGGTTTATTTTCCACAACATTGCACAATATTTGTTAAGGTTACGTACCCTCCAGGGACGGATTGACAAGAAATGAGTTTTTGACATTTCAAATCCGAGGGGTGTGCTCAATTAAAGATTTAGTGGCAGTGTTCAATAGTAGCTTCACTAATGCGAAGTTGAATAAGTGCAAAATTAGCATTTGAGACGAAAATATTTGTTCCAATTATGCGAAGTTTGCATATAACCGGAGTTCAGTTATGCGAAGTAGTTTGCGTGAAAAATGCTCAAAAAGGCTCCGTTATTAATTTCTTGTTTCAGATAAGCGATTTTTTCAGTTAAGCGGTGTGCAGTTAAGCGGAATTGACTGTATTTTCAATTTTCATTTTTATTAAATTTTCTATAGTTTTTCATTAAATTTCAAAACTTTTTTAAGAGCATATTTTTACTTTTAAGCGCATTTTTTGTCATTTTACGTGCATATTTTATGCACATATTTTGTGTTTTTAAGGACATAAAATCCGAGCCCTGGTCATAAGCAACAAGAATCAAAAGATTATACAAAAATATTTAAAGTGCAAGGGTGTTTTTTTCATTGAAAAATTTTGAGCTACTACCATGAATCCCCTCCCGAAACTGGAACGTTAATGAAAATTGGTTAAAATATTTGACTTTTCATCAAGACCAAGAAACAAAAGAGACCAAACAAATATAAACTATCTGAGGGTGTTTTTCTATGGGGAATGAGAAGCAAAGTTTTTGGCCGAACAATTTTATGTTTTTGAAATCAAGATATATAAATGTAATATGGTGCATGGTTTTAAGGTATTTTTCAATGCTGAATCCAATAACATTAAAATAAAGTAGATACAAGCTCACATAAAAAAGTTATCTTAGGGTTAATGTCTGTAAATTATTGTATTTTTTGACTAGAATATGTACGACACTACCTCTCTAAAAAGACCCTCAGACCATGGATATTTGAATGGGCTTTTTTGATTCTTGGTTCCGATGAATAATCAAACATTTTCACCAACTTTCATCAACGTACCGGTTTTGGGAGGGGTTCCATGGTAGTAGTGCAAAATTTTTATAGTTCATTGAAAGAAACACCCTTTCGCTACAAATATTTTTGTAGACTCCTTTGATTCTTGTTGCTTATAAAAAATGAAATATGTGGACCAAGTTTCGTGTCAATGCTGTTGAAATTTGGTAATATTTTACGTTTTTCACTAATAATTCGCTCATCTAACTTTTTTGAAGGTAGTTGTTTAGTCATTTAGTAAGATTGGGCATTGAAAAATACCCTTAAAACATGTGTCATATGCTTATAATAATACCAAGATAAATATTAAAATTAGTTAATCTTTCATATCCCTCCTCCCCAGCGCTTTGAAAGTCGCTTTTTAAAAAAAACCAAAGTAGGTTTTTAATCAACTCTGGGTTTAATGTAGCAGACTGCGAAGTTCTTTGTCGACACCATCTCTAAATTTTATTAATAAAAATATTTTTCTAACGATGAAATTGCAAAGCAGTCTTTTGAATGGAATCCTCAGGGTGTACGGCAGGTTGGAAGACCAAGAACAACATGGAAATCAACAGTTCATGAAGGATGTAAACGATTTGCTGGTGCTCTATGCCCCAAGGGGTTAGAGGGCTTGATGATGATGATGAAATAATGTTAAAAAATCATTTAGTACTTAGTTCAAAAAAAATTGAAGTACATACATATGTATGCATTAGGGTGGTCGTTAAGAAAGTAATCGTGGGTGGACCTAAATCGGTTCTAAATGAAGAAACAAAAATTCCCAAATTTTTTTAGATTTTTATTTTCATCCCTTGTAGTCGCTGTAGGAGTAAAAGAAATTTCCCTTTTTCTTTTTGCATACTAGAAAACTTACGGAAAATCTGCCAGAAAATTCTGGCATGTAGGTCGGAAGTAGGCAAGAAAAAAGTTTTATTGGAGGGGGGTAATATCTCCCCCCGCTTGGATGGGAGGGGCGATTTAGTAAAATAATTGCATATAATAGAAAAAAATTAATTAAAAATCAACAGCTATACTTGCAGTAATGTTTTGAAGCTTTTTGGAAAGCCAGTAGTCCATTCTTACGGCTTGTTTTCAAATTAAGTTTATTTGACGAGCAGTTTGTCAAAAAATTATTCCAAGCTCAACGTTTTAAAGATTTTTGTTTTTTAAGTTTGAAAACGGTTTTTGCTGAAATTGTTTATTCAAAGAACTTTATTTTAAAATAAGCTATAAAAATAGCCGTCTGACTTTCCAAAAAGCTACAAAACATTTCTTGTCAGTGCAGCGGTTTTTTTTTTATAATTTTTTTTTTCATTTTATGCGATAATTTTATTATATTGCCCCTCCCGACTAAGCAGGGGGAGATATTACCTCCTCCTATAGGTTTTTTTCTTGTCTTTTTCTCACCTACATGCTCAGAATTTTTTGGCAGATTTCACGCGAGTTTCCTTGTATGCAAAAGGAAAAGGGGAAATTTAATTCACTCCGATAGCGACTAGGTATAGGGATGAAAATAAAAATCTGAAAAAAATAGGGAATTTTGTGTGTCTTCAGTAAAACCCGATTTAGGCTCATCCAAAATGTAGAACTGGAAATGGATATTGTATGTGTATTGTATGTATGTATGTAACGTTATATATGTACCTAAATATACATATACAATAGTCGGAAAAAGTATTTTGACAAAAAAAAATGGTATCCAGATGAGCTTCCAAAAAAACATACAAAAGTTAGATTCATAAATAGAGTTTTGAAAATAAAAATTGTATTTCAAAAACGTAAGGGGGAAAAAGTATTTTGATAAAATTAAAAAGGTTACCAATCACCGGTTAACTTTTTAGTACAGGCAGGGAGGATTGCTTTTAAGTATACTTTTGGATGCAGAATTCGAGTCCCTCATCCGTTTGTGGCTATCAGCTCGCATTTTCAAGAAATTGCCGTTGTAAAATGACCAAAAATCGATTTTTTGCAAATTTTTGGGACCTTGAAACATCTAGAAATAAATATTTTTCAAACAAAATTATGAAACTATCTGAAACCACTAGTCTTCTTCTTCAAATATCAGTTTAAATCTTTTCAATACCAAACTTACTTTCCGAGAAACTCTTAGCTAGATATTAGTCTTCACTCGATATTTCTTAAATGTAAAATAAATTGCGTATATGTTAAAACATGCCAAAAGCAAACAATTCAATAAAGGATACGTCAGAGACAGTGGCGTAGCTAGGATATTTGCCGCCCGGGGCAAAACAATAATTTGCCGCCCCTTCGGTCTAACAATACTTAATAATAAAATCGGTCTTAGAGTTGCAGACAAAATTTTGACTAAAATATTTTTTTTATAAATGCAAGGAATTACATTCTGCGAAATATTGATACACGCCACTTTCCGCAATATCTGCTGAATGAAAATTTTTTGTTTCTGACCTACTGGGATTTAACTTTAAACCGACTGTATATAATATAGGCACATGAGACTTGAATTTTCTTTTTAATGTTTGCTTTCGTTCAAAAGTAATAAAGTTCATAATTGTTCATTAAGCGTGTCTCACCAAATAAAATCTCTGAGAGCTCAGATATTTTTAAAGTGGGCAAAAAATCTCACCTGAGCACTAAGATTTTTTCCAGAGATTACTGAGACGAAAATTTTTTGGCTTAATTTCTCAATGTTCTTTTTCAGCTAAAACTGTTCATTTGACAGCCAAATTGCAATTTCTCGGTGATGTGCAAAAACGAAATCGATACAAAAATACAGAATAGAGGTTGAGTGTTGATAAAAAGGAAAAATAAATTGATCTTAGTATTATTTTTCATTCATTTAATAAAGTTTTGTGCTTTAAAATTTAAATATTTAAAGCAGAGTTAAAATTTTGTTTCCATAATTTCAGTACGATTGAACAGAGTATCTTTCTTTCACCAAAGCATTCCGCCTACGTCAACTTGATATTAAGCGTTCGGTGAGATTTTACTTGGTGAGACACGCCTCAGTACTCGACAGCGAAACTGAGAAATTGCATACTGTTCATATTTCTCAGATCTAATGATCATGAACCATGAAAGGGTCAAAGCAACGGCTAAATCACTACTGAGTATCTGACTACAGAGTTGTTACTTCACTAAAATTGCTGTATATTGTTGATCTAATACATTTTTTCTCAAAATAAATCTGCTGAAAAATCTACATGCTGCACTTCATTTTACGAACAAAAATTAATCTTCAAGCTTTCGCAAAAAAAAAATCACATTTTTTTTAAATTCTTGTGTTGTGTTGTGTTGAATGCAGCCATATGTATAATAGTTTAGAGCTTTTTATGTTTGAAAAAAACTATTGTTATGTTTTATTTATTTTTATTCATTTATCAATTTTGTATAAATAATATTTTTATTTTGAAAAAAAAAACAAATTATCTGCGAAAATATTCAATCGAAAGCATTTTTGTTTTTTTTTCAAATCTAACGTGACACATTTTTGAGAAAGGTCAAACCCTCCGAACTTAATTGAGAGAATTAACAAACACATATATGTAAAGCTACAAAAAAGAATGGTCATTACGAAAGCCATTTTGTTTCAAAATTTGATGAATTGTTAATTTAAAAAAAAATAAACTTTTGTGTTTATTACCAACTTCTATAATGAGCAACGGCTATGATTCTGCCGCCCCTAGTGATTTGAATACAATGAAAAATTGTACGTTCTTATACCTACCAATGTTATAGAATTTCTAACTGAAAAAGTAATACTTTTTTGATTATTTCCAACTTCTGCAATAAACAACGATGATGATTCTGCGCCCCTATTGATTTCAATATAATAAAAATTGATTTAATTATTTATTTTACAAAAATTAAACTTGTGTTTATTTCCAACTTCTCATGAAGATCGAGGAAGATTTTTAAATTTAATAAAATTTTCAATAAAAAAACTTCTGTAATTGGTTTACATCCCATAAACAATGAAGATGATTTTCCCATTTGCCGCCCCTAACTCCTGGCGCCCGGGGCGACCGCCCCCTTCGCCCCCCCCTAGCTACGCTAATGGTCAGAGAGGAAAGAAGATATTGAAAAGACATACCTAGACTATAGATATCGAAGGAGAAGATTAGTACTTTCAGATAGTTTCGATTTTTTTTTTTAAAAAATAGTTATTTCTAGATGTTTCAAGGTCTCAAAAGTAGCAAAAAAAAATTTTTGTTGGTCATTTTCTGAAGGCAATTTCTTGAAAACCCGAGCTGATAGCCACAAACGGATGACGGATTTTAATTCTGCATCCAAAAGTATACTAAAAAACAATCCTCACTGCCTGTACTAAAAAGTTAACCGGTAATTGGTAACCTTTTTAATTTTGTCAAAATGCTTTTTCCCCATACATTTTTGAAATACAATTTCTATTTTCAAAACTATAATTATGAGTCTAACTTTTGTTTGTTTTTTTGGAAGCTCATTTTGATACCATTATAATATATTTTTTCCAGATGTTTTACTTGCGTTGCGATATAGGTACTATAAGGCAAGTTTTGGATTCGTGCAAAAAAAAAATTTGAGATAAAATCAAACATGATAATACGATGATAGAGAACACCAAAAAAGTGGGTGGCACAATTCTGTCTATCTGTCTGTTCGTCTACAGCCTAAACGGCTCGATCGAATTTCTTCAAACTTGGTACATAATGGTTTTTGGTGATTTTGCCGACACGTTTTCTCATTTTTTTTTTAGAACCAAAAATAACGGTACCTGCCATACAATTTTTTTGTAAATTTAACATAATCGCTTTTTTCTCAAAAACGGCTCGACAACTTTAAAAAAAAAAACTCAGTAAATTTATTTTAGTAAAGGCTTCTTTTTGGTCAAAAACTATCTTTAAAAAATGGTTATTAATCGTACCTCCCAAAGAACCATTTTCTTAATTTTTGATTTTCTTCAAAACGGTACGACTGATTTCAATTATTTTTTATACAGAAGCTTCCAAAATATATAAATAGTTTTGTGTACCAAAATTTTTGAAAAATATTTTTTGGATTTTTAAAAAAATATTTCAAATTTTTTTTTGGAAAATCATATATGTACATATTTCGAAAACGACATTATAGATTTTTTGAAACTCGATACTTAAGAGGTTTTTAATATTCTCTAAAATACTTTTAGAAAAAATTTTACATTTATGAAAAAATAACGGTTCCTTCCATACAAAAGTTAAAACACCGCAAAGGAAAATATTTTTTTTCTCAAAAACGACGCCTACGTTTTTGATTAAACTTTTTCTATATACTAAAATTAGTACGATCTACTATCAAAAATTATAAATTTGTACACTTAACAACCTGTCATAGAACGTATTTTTTTATTTTGAATTTTCTCGTTATCGGCTAAACGGATTTAGATAATTTTTTTTATATACAAATTTCGGATAAAATTAAATAATATTGCATATCAAAATTTTCAAAAAAAAAGTTTTTGGATTTGTAAAAGAAAAGTAAATTTTTTTTTTTTGAAAATACGATATCTCAAAAACGGGTTGACAATTTTTTTTTTCAATTTTTTTTTTATATGCACATAAATATATACTTTAGATTTGCATACCAAAATTTGATCTTAAAAATGTTTTAAGAATTGTACCTATATACAAAAAATTATTTTTTTAAAAAACAGCTCCAACGATTTAAAATTTTTTTTCCCATACAATCATATTCAATCAAAAATTAAAATGGCACTATTTTTTTTACCTCAAACTGTCAAAAGAGTGGTTTTAACCAATTTAAATGTCGTATTTCATGCTTCTTTGGAAGCTTTTGTATAAAAAATATTTAAAATCGGCTGTATAATATGGAAGTATCATTTTCAGGAAAATTGAAAATTTTAACTTTGGTCTTATGGGCGGTGCCATTAACAACAATTTTTCGAAAATAAAAAAGTCGATCCATCCAGGAACGCCAGCATGAGGTAACTGCTTTATTTTTATCTCAATAATTGATGAGGCCTGCTATACATCAAAGTTGCGAGTTGTATGTAATATTCTTATTATTGAGTTATGCATGTTACCGCTCCAATTTAAAGACGTTGTATCCCTAAATAAGAAAATATATCGGACAGAAGTTTTGAGTAACGCTAAACTATTGAATACCTCGATATACAAATAGTGTATAATTTCTATTATTGCAGTTAAGTGGAAATCAAATCAAAACGTCTCTTTATAACATACATACATAATATGTACTTTAACAAAATATTATTTATTATTATAGGTAGTCAAGTGCTTTTGATAGTGGTATATTTTGAGAGGTTTCATCAGTTATTTAAAAAAATCCTTATACAAAATTGCAACTTTAATTTCATCTGTCAAGTAGTGTTTCCCGGCCATTCACGCCTTTTTCGTGTGCATATTTAGGGAGTTAAAACCGTTTGTTAGAGATTTGTTTCAAGTGGTTTACCAAAAGTTTGAACACCCAAACAACACTTTTTTTCGAGGACGTCTGTTGATGGTTTTGGAAGCACTACTAAACCATCTGTCAGAACTCATAATTCATGAACATTTATATGATCAGCAAGTTGGAGCTGCAAGGTGTGATGGATTTGAAGTTTTTACCTTCACTACCTAACTAAATCTGGTTTTATTTTAAGGAAAACCAAACTATCCAAATAGAAAAATAAGGTTTGCTTAATAAACTCTCTCTGAAGATTCATTAACTTAAAAATGGTTTGTCCCACCTCCGACCCTATCTTTATTGCTAAGAAATATTTTTGTTATCATACAAATAAAACAAGACCTTACTCTTGTGTTTTGATTACAAACCTACGTTAATTTTTCGGAACATAGGTACTCTCTCATCATATAGGCTTTATATAGCGAGAATATTATAAAAAAAATAGCAAGGCGCCTACGCACACATGCCTACTTAACTTGAAAAGCTTATCGCACCTGTCATCCGGATGACACAGAATATTATTACCAAAAAAAAATTTTAACTTATGCATACTTATTTTGACCATCGAATAGCACTTTAAACAGCTCAAAAATAACTATCTAATATCTTTATCTTTCTAATTGAAATTATAGTTGTAACTCTAGAATTACTAAATACTATTTACATACCTCTTAATTTTTTCCTTCGATTCAGTTCAATAATAACTTTACCGCTTACAATTTGACCCGTGAAGAAAGTCCCATGATCATTTTTATCGAATATAATTTGGCAGGAAGTCATAACTCTGATAAAATTTAAACAACTTCAATAAATTAAATCAAATTATATTCAAACCTTCAACTACTACAAACAAAAACACAAAAATTCATTGTGAACCGCGTCCTTCGATGAGGGTTAAGAAATGTCTACTAAAATTTTGTAGACATTTTTTGTGTCAAAATACGTATCTAATTAGATATTTCTATTATAAAAGATAGTAAGAGTAGCTATCTTATCTTAAAATATTATGAAGGTACAGAAACAAAAATGTGTGGAATACTTTTCATAACAAAATATGTGCTTTTTGCAAAGCTCATTTTTTTACCTGAAAAGAATCTATTGAACATTGAAGTCTCTCCAGAGTCCAATAGAGCTTTCTTGGTTAGAAAATTTGACTCGTTTAATGTATTTATCGGAGAATGAGTTCTTTTATAGTTGAGTTTGGTATAAATCGGATTTCCAAATTGCGACCGGTCATTTGAGCTAAAATTATTATTAAACTGCACACACAGGTATAATAGGTTATAGGTTCCAATGGAAAAACTACATTCAAACTAGTTTATTGAATTAATGAGAATTGTTATCATTCCGACTGCGCCTGCGATAGAAGATTTGTAGTTGTAGTTTGATAACTACAGAATTATTATTATCCAAGCCTACTCCCTACTGTGCCGTGTGTTTAAATTGTAAGCAAATTTAAATAATAAGGGGTTAGGGATTGATTGCATTAAATTAACAATTAAAAAAAGTATCAAGTTTGTAGAATATTAATTTAAGCTTATTATAATTGATGAACTTCGTGAATCTGTAGAATTGTTTGCACAGAAAGTAACACAACAAAAATGATTAACAAAAGCAATAATAGTAGTAAAACTGTTTTGTTTAGTATTAAACAGCTGACTTGCACGCAAAGTTTGTTAAGATGAAACATTGAGTGACGAATGGTTCATTGACTTCTGATATGTCAATAGCATTGGCAGAAAGATCATTTTTACTTTAGTTTAGTTTCATTTATTTCATCAAACAAAGTTACAATACTCTAGTGATTACTTGACACATTTTAATATAATACATTATATGTACATAAGCAAAGTTGTTTTTAAATTAACCAAAGATTTCTTTTAAATAAATATCTACTAAGATTGAAGTCAATCATATCAAAAACAGTATTTGTTTCCTCTTAAACACATATGTAGATATAGGTTCATTGGCGGCATAAACAGTTCTGTGGTATGGAACATTAAAAAACAACCGGTTTCCAAGCATTCTCGAAGAATATTGATCCCAATTAAGGCTAAAATAGGGATTAATCAATATGGTCTGTTAATATATCTTGAATGAATATAATCGCTGTGAGCTTCCTTCGAATGCTTAGAGGCAAAATACCGAGTAATTTACACCTCGTTTCATAAGAAGGCATATCAATGTTCCAGTGAAGTCTTTTCACGGCAACTCGCGTAAATCGTTTTTGGATTTTTGCGATTCTTAAGTGTCCGCCAAATAACTTTTTTTTTTGAAAATGCTATTAAAAAAACTACTGAATATTTTCTCAAATTTCTTTTTTATTTGAAAGTACAATCCTTCCGGTTAATAATGGAAAATAATTTCATTCAAATGGCTGCTTCGCTAAGTGGGCCTGCGATCGAAGATGCCGATTTTGCCAAAAAAATCATCTTTTCAGGTGAAGCTCATTTTGATCTTGGCGGGTATGTAAACAAGCAAAATTGTCGCATTTGGGGCACAAAAAACTCGCACGCATACATTGAAATGCCAATACACCCAAAACGAGTCACTGTTTGGTACGGATTTTGGTCCAGAGGCATAATTGGGCCATTTTTCTTCGAGTGGCCGTTACAGTCAATGGCGATCGTTATCGGGCCATGTTGAACGAATTTTTGTTCACAAAAATTGAAAAGGGAGGATATTGGGAACATTTGGTTTCAAAAAAACGGCGCTACGTGCCACACAGCCGAAGCTACACTCCATGTAGTAGTAGGTTTTTTAAAAAAAAAAGTTATTTGGCGGACCCTTTATATGAACGAACTTCATACGAAGGATTCCAGATTACATTCCAGTACTCTAGGTTTGACCAGCCAAAGGCAAAAAGCAAACACTTACTTCAAAGTATGTGGATCGGAGAACTCTCTAGAGTTACGCAATATGAAACCTAACATTGAATTGCCTTTAGAGACCAAAAAATCTATATGTCTTAAAAAGTCAAGTTTACTGTCAAAAATCACACCAAGATCTTTTTTAAAGCTTATGATGGACAGTGCATTGAAATTTATTTTATAGGTGAAGTTAATTGGTGAGCGGTTACGACAAAATGTCAGGCTTTGGCAGTTAGAAATGTTTAGATTAAGGGAGTTAACCATGCAAGCACCAATTCGATAGCTTATTAAGATCGTCCTGCAAAAGAAAGCAATCTAGTTCAGATTTAATGCAACGGAAGACTTTTAAATCATCCTCATACATTAAACACTTCGAATTAAAAAATATGTCAGGAATATCGACCGAGATGGCTACCCTGTGGGCCGAGATGTCTACCCTGTGGGCCGCCTGATGTAACACGCACTGGTGAGGAAATGATATTGTTGAAACGAACGTACTGAATGCGATCTTTTAAGTATGAACTTACCAATTTAAGAAATTTGAGTGAAAACCTAACTTATTTATTTTCATTAGTAGAACATTGTGATTGATTCTGTCAAATGCTTTTGCAAAGTCCGTGTAGACAATGTCGTACTGAGAGCCTTCCTCGAGTCCATTCAAAACTAAGTTACAAAAAATTGTAAGATTTGTGGTAGTAGATCTACCAGATACAAAATCGTGTTGGTAAGGAGAAATTATATTTTTAAGAGATGGAGTTAATCTATCATAGATCAACTTTTTAAAAAATTTAGGAATAGTCGAAATTTTACAAATTGGACGGTAATTTGGCACCTCTTGCCTACTGCCCAATTTGTAAATGAGTGTAATTGTTGAACGCTTCCAAATTGTATTAAGAAACTCACCCTTTACCAACGAACGATTAAAAATAATCTCTAAGGGAACAGCCAATTCTGACGCACCACATTTGTAAGATGATTGGTGGGATTCCATCTACGTCTCGTCAGTTGTCAGACTTAAGCTTAGACAATGCTTGTTAGACTTCATTGGTAGAAAGACTCAAATTACCAATATTCAAAAGACTACACTAGTTTACAAAATTTTGGGTCATGGTAGGGTCCTTAGAAAAAATATATTTTCTAGACTAATTTTGGGTCACTGAATCAGGAAATCAAAATTATTATTTTTTTTTCCGAAGAAGCGTTTTCGAGATATGCGCAAAAATCATTTTCTCAGATATTTTTTCAGATATTCCTATAAATCTCGCTAACGGCATAGCTAATTTACTTAAAATGTGTATTTTCTGAATGATGTGATCTGTTTCTTTCCGACGATGTACTGTTTGTATAAGTCGGACTGAAATTTTATAAGTTACAGGCATTCAAATTGTCAAAAACGAGTATTTTTGAAAAATTTCTAGTTTTTTGTTGCTCCATATGGATAGAAATAAAAATATTTAAAATAATTTTAAGGACTCAAGTGGAAAAAATTTTTTTTAACAAAGATTTGAGCCACAGTTTTTCAAAATCGGACGATAAATGTAGAAGTTTTTAAATAATTAGTGAAAAAATGCAATCTAATTTTTTTCAATAAAAGTCATATAAATGTATATTAGGGTGTCTGTTATTTCCCAAAATAATTTTTTAAAATCAGAAACCCCTAAAATCAAAATTCTATGGTCCTTAAATAAAGTTTTTGACCAAAAAATGTTTGTCTTAGGTGATAAATCGTTGCCTCTTAGGCCATTCTCTTTTCCAAACAAAGGAGAATTGAACACATTACACTCCAAGACCAATAATGACGTGATATATATTGTTGGAAAGGTATTGTTATAAACTACAATAGTTACTAAAAGAGTTCATCTCAAATCTCTACGGGAGAAAAATTATTCGCTAGTTAAGGACAGTTTTTTTCACACCAAAATGCGCTGAAACACAATTTTGGTCAGCGAATAACTTTTTTCACATAGAGATTTGAAATGAACTCTCTTAGTAACTATTGTAGTTAATAAAAATACATTTCCAACGATATATATAACGTCATTATTGGTCTTGGAGTGTAATGTGTTCAATTCTCCTTTGCTTGGAAAAGAGAATGGCCTAAGAGGCAACGATTTATCACCTAAGACAAAAATTTTTTGATCAAAAACTTTATTTAAGGACCATAGAATTTTGATTTTAGGGGTTTCTGATTTTAAAAAATGATTTTGGGAAATAACAGACACCCTAATATACATTTATATGACTTTTATTGAAAAAAATTAAATTGCCTTTTTTCACTTATTATTTAATAACTTCTACATTTATCGTCTGATTTTAAAAAAACTTTGGCTCAAATCTTTGTTAAGAAGATTGTTTTTCACTTGAGTCCTTAAAATTATTTTAAATATTTTTTTTCTATCCATATGCAGCAACCAAAAACTAGAAATTGTTCAAAAATACTCGTTTTTGAAAATTTGAATGTCTGTAACTTATAAAATTTCAGTCCGACTTATACAAACAGTACATCCTCGGAAAGAGACAGATCACATCATTCAGAAAATACACATTTTAAGTAAATTAGCTATGCCGTTAGCGAGATTTATGGGAATATCTGAAAAAATAGCTGAGAAAATGATTTTTGGGCATATTTCGAAAACGCTTCTTTGGAAAAAATTTTTTTTTGATTTTCGTGTTCAGTGACCCAAAATTAGTCTAGAAAATATATTTTTCTAAGGACCCTACCATGACCCAAAATTTTGTAAACTAGTGCTATCTGTAGAGTTAGTGATATCAGGATATGGTATAGTAAAGGGTCCGCGAAATAACTTCTTTTTTTTGAAAATGCTACTACTACATGGAGTGTAGCTTCGGCTGTGTGGCACGTAGCACCGTCCTGTTGAAAGCAAATGTTGCCAATATCCTCCTCTTCAATTTTTGTGAACAAAAATTCGTTCAACATGGCCCGATAACGATCGCCATTGACTGTAACGGCCGCTCGAAGAAAAATGGCCCAATTATGCCTCTGGCTCTGGACCAAAATCCGCACCAAACAGTGACTCGTTTTGGGTGTATCGGCTTTTCAATGTATGCGAGCGGGTTTTCTGTGCCCCAAATGCGACAATTTTGCTTGTTTACATACCCGCCTAGATCGAAATGAGCTTCATCTGAAAAGATGATTTTTTTGGCAAAATCGACATCTTCTCTAAGTCGATCGCAGGCCCACTTAGCGAAGCAGCCATTTGAATGAAATTATTTTCCATTATTGAACACAAAAAAAAAAAACATTTAATTACGTAAAATTTTGAAAAATATCGACTGAAGAAAAAAAATCACAATTTGTTTAAACAAATTTGACTTTGAAATTTAATTTCTCAAAAACTGTTCGCTTAAACAACTTAATTTAAAAACCAAATGCAGAATGGAGTATTAACTTTCAAATAAAATATCGCACATTATTAGATGTGTTTTCGTTGATTTTAGATGTTTTTTTTTGGCATTTTAAGTCAATTTTTCAGAAACTGCCCCCCCTGCCTCAGGGTTGTGAATGAATTGAATTGAGGGGACCTACAGTTTTTTGCCGAGTCCGAACGGCTAAATGAGAAGCACTTTTTCATGACAAGTATACTCTTGGAGGATAAAATATTTCTGCTTTCAAGTGGCACAGCTGGGAATCGAACCCACACCTTCGGCATGGCAGTACTACGCACTAAACATCATGCCACGAGGTACTACGGTGTAAAATAATTCTAAAATTCTAAATGCAAACTGAGTGCAACATGATGTATTGTATTAGAGAAAAGAGGAACTATTGAGTTGTTTATACCCACATACAATTCAGAATCAACGAAGACCAAATCAAGCACATTCTTGGAAGAATTCTGAAAATAGTTTATTTGTCTAAGATCAAATTGTGCAAGGGTATCCGCAACTTCACAATCATGGTTAAATATAATATAAAAGGAATTAATATTTTATCATCAGGATCATATATCCATTTTATATTTGACAAATTAAAATCATCTACGATTATAACTCTTTGATTATCTTTACAATTTTTTTAAAATTGAACTGCAATTATCTATATGAGCTTTATATAATTCTAGAGAGCTATTTGGTGGAATATAAGAGACAATAAGAAAAACTTCATTAATACAGTCAAATTTTATATTCAGCACTAATTGGTTAATATCGAGAGCACCAGATGGTGAAGGTAATTCAACTTTATGTTGAACCTACACGACGAATAGACAAATAAATGCTTTTGAAAAAATTTAGATATCATTACTTCTCATTGTTGATCAGTGTTCCCAGATGGGTGGGTTTTCCAACCAAAATTGTTGAAAAAATCCCTTTG
Organism: Dasysyrphus tricinctus; assembly: GCA_963921185.1. Lineage (NCBI taxonomy): Eukaryota > Metazoa > Arthropoda > Insecta > Diptera > Syrphidae > Dasysyrphus > Dasysyrphus tricinctus. The sequence continues at coordinate 220,265,880 of OY992530.1, read as the reverse complement.
ATCGTGAAAGTGGTCCGAAAATATTCATAGTAGGATTTATGATGGGAAAGTATTTCAATAGTCATTTTTTGGTAGGAAAATTATTCTTACCATAACCGCAGTTTACTATATTGCCTACCTACGAATTTTATAATTATGATTTGATACAAAAATCTTTCGTGACCTTGAAAAAAACATACCTTTTAAAAGTCATAAAAAAATGCTGAATTATTACTGAAAATAGTTGATCTTGTATCACGATCTAAGGATCTATCGGATGGTTTACTTTTTTCTGCGAATATCCCCCAAATGAGGTGCCAAGAATCGCGCGTGCCCTTGAAAAACTTTTAAATCTTGAAGTTTTCTTGGGCTGACCAATTTCTAGGACTAGTTGACCTTTTTCGTCAAAATAGATGACATAATTTTTTGTATGAGGTGCCAAGATGCTCTTTATGTAGTTATAAATTATTTTTTCTTTCCCAATTATAAACAGAAATGTTCAATAAGACCAAATTGAAATTGAGTTGAAATAGACGCTACAGAAGATTTCGGTTTTCAGGAACGGATGGCTTTTGAAAAGAGAATGTAGAATTTGAAAACCACAATGATTTTCAAGGTTTGGCGGCGAAGCTATATCTATCCAAAGGAGTTTTTAGACAAAATGTAAATGTAGGTAGGTATATTTTTTAATCCAGTGGGATTCTAGAAATTTCGTCTGGCATCACTGTTGTTGATTTTAATTCAAATATGAGAAGTGCTTCAATGTATTAAAGTTTAAAGAGTATATTGATTTGAAACTCAATTAAAACTTACACTATAACTACTTAGTTCACCAGAGGTAATTCAAAATTATAAACATCCCTGTAATATTTTTAAAATAAAGCAAGAGCAGGCCCGTTCATTTGTGAATGGAAAACATCTTATCCAAGCAATACTCAAATAAGCTATGGTGCCAGTTATAGCTATCATTGAAACTCATCATTGATAATTTTAATGATTGATTTTGAGAAGTTTAGGAAGTAAAATAATTTATTATTTTGATGAACAAATAATGGTTAGGACTAAATTAATATTTCTAGCGGAAAAAAATTAAAAAAGCCCTTACTTTCAACAAAAAAACACTTTTCTTATTTCAATGATTGAACTACCTTACCAATGATCATTAAAAAATTAAAAGAAATTTTTTGAAGAAAGTTGGGCATATTTGAATTTTTTTTTTGACTAGAAATATTTATTAAGTCTTGAGCCTTATTTTTCCATCAAAATATTAATTGATTTAACTTTCTAAACATCTCAAAATCTATCATTAAAATTTTTAATTAATTTCATTTTACAGTAAATACTATTTTCATTTAGGTATATTTTTAATTTATTAATATAATTTCTTTTTAAGAAGGTTTTATAATAACGGGTGATTTTTTAGCTGGTTTGGTTTTGGCAACACTGGTTTTGACAGCTGACGTGTGTTTAGTACCTTGTGTCACTGTCAAACAGCTTCAGTTTGGTTTGCAATTTAACCATGGATCGTCTTACAAATGAACAACGCTTGCAAATTATTGAATTTTACTATCAAAATTCGTGCTCGGTTCGAAATGTTCATCGCGCGCTGTTTCCATTTTATGGTCGGCATTCTCGACCTTCTGAGCAGTCTATTCGGAAGATTGTGACCAAATTTCGCACCAAATTTACTTTGTTGGACATTAAACCACCAACACGTTTACGTACTGTGCGTAGTGAAGAAAATATTGCGGCCGTATCAGCTAGTGTGACAGAAGACCGCGAAATGTCGATTCGGCGCCGTTCCCAGCAGTTAGGCCTTTGTTACAGCACTTTTTTTTGCCCGAAATGGAAGTTCTTGACTTGCATGATATGTGGTTTCAACAAGACGGTGCCACATGCCACACAGCACGCGAAACAATGGCGCAATTGCGAGGCGAGTTTGGTGAACAGTTAATTTCACGTTTCGGGCCGGTCAATTGGCCGCCTAGATCGTGCGATTTGACACCATTAGATTATTTTTTGTGGGGGTATGTCAAGGCTAATGTCTATAGGGACAAGCCCGCTTCGATTGACGCACTGGAAGCCAACATCCATGCATTCATTCGTGAGATACCGGCCGATATGTGTGAAAGAGTATGCCAAAATTGGACTCAGCGGATGGGCTACCTGAGACGCAGCCGCGGTCAACATTTGCATGAAATTATCTTTAAACATTAAATTGCAAGGTTCAAACTATCGATTCAAATAAATATTTC